>JAKCOX010000048.1:3000000-3360000 GCA_022605575.1 Laterallus jamaicensis coturniculus
GCTGGATGGTCACACTCAAACCTTGCAGTCAGCAGCTCAATGTCCAAGTGGAGATCAGTGACGAGTGGCATTCCTTGGGGGTCAGTATTGGGACCAGTGCTGTTTAATATCTTTGTCAGAGACAATGATAGTGGGATCAAGTGCACCTTCAGCAAGTTTGCTGATGACACCAAGCTATGTGGTGAGGTCAGCACACTGGAGAGAAGGGATGCCACACAGAGGGACCTTGACAGGCTGGAGAGGTGGGTGCACGTGAACCACAAAGTTCAGCAAGACCAAGTGCAAGGTCCTGCACATGGGTGAGGGCAATCCCAAGCACTACTACAGGCTGGGTGGAGAATGGATGGAGAGCAGCCCTGAGGAGGACTTAGGGGTGTTGGTGGACGAGAAGCTCAGCACGAGGCAGCAGTGTGCACCTGCAACCCAGAAAGCCAACTGTATCCTGGACTGAACCAAAAAAGGTCCCCTCTACTCTGCTCTCCTGGGAGCACCTGGAGTACTGCATCCAGTTTTGGGGCCCCCCAGTACAGGAAGGGCAGGAAACTGTTGGAACAAGTCCAGAGGAGGGCGATGAAGATGATCAGAAGGCTGGAACACCTTCCTACAAAGACAGGTTGAGAGAGTTTGGGTTGTTCAGCCTGGAGAAGAGAAAGCTCCAGGGAAGCATTATAGCAGCCTTCCAGTACCTGATGGGACCTACAAGAAAGCTGGAGAGAGTCTTTAAGAAGGGCCTGTAGTAGTTACAGGATAAGCAGTAACAGTTTTGAACTATTTAAAGTCCTTTACACTAAGGAGGGGAGACTTATTTAGACATTAGGAAGAAATCCTCCCCCACAAGGCCAGTGAGGCCCTGGCACAGGCTGCCCAGAGAAGCTGTGGCTGCCCCCTCCCTGGCAGTGTTCAAGGACAGGTTGGATGGGGCTTTGGGCAACCTGGGTTGGTGGAGGGTGTCCCTGCCCATGGCAGGGGGTTGGAACTGGATTGTCTCTGCGGTCCCTTCCAGCCCAAACCAGCCTGTGATTCTATTTAAATACCCATCTGCTTCTCTCTTGTGAGCAACTCTATCACTCCACCTGTGACAGTCTGGGCTAGGCAAGCTTCTACCCTAGGACAAGCGATGATGATACTTCCTGTGGGGCTTCAGCCTCATGTGTGAATTCTAGAAAACTTATTGAAGCCATGACCCAGAGAGCAAGGATTCCTGAGTGCACATTTCATGTAACCTCCTGGTGAAGACTGGTCCCTTGGCCACAGGACAAAGGCAAGAGCATAGTCTGTAGCATGCAGCTGCCTGCTCCTCTGCAGGCTACCCATGTCCTTCCTGCAAGTCTGAAAATGTCTGAAACCAATATCAGCAAGAACACCCTGGCTTTGTTTCCACCTACAACTTCAGGTGGGACATTGATCTACAGAACCTCAGTTCTTCCTATCTCCCCTCTATCACCCAGCTACTTCTGTGAGAGTAGTAGATCCAATTCTGAAAACTAGGCCCAGCTTTGAAGGGCACATGCAGGCCACTGTTTCTGCAATACAATTTCCACGTAGAGAAAGAAACTTCTTTCCTTGCTAGATCACTTTGCCAAACAGACTTCAGGTGTGCCACAAAACTTGTCTCTTTTCTCAGATGCTGGCCTGAGAAAGTAGGGAGCAGCGAGTCCCTGGTAACACAGCTACACAAAGTTAAGAGCTTCTAACAGTGATAATCTGCAAACCCTTGAGCCAAGTTAGCTGCTTGTATAGCTACCAGAGGTTCCAGGGAGCTGTGCCAGGTAGTGTCTGGTAGCTAACCCAGAGGCTTTCTAGTGAATGCCTCTGTGTACTGAAAAGTGGAGAGATTCATTCTCCAACTAGCTGCCCTTGGATCCTTCCAGCAAGCCAGACTTCTCACGGAGAAGTAGGGCGAGGAAGTACTTACACATCTTCCAGGCACTCCGGCGGCTGCTTCAGCCTGTTCCCGCTAGTGAGGTAGTTGTAGATTTCTGCATTCTCAATGCCGGCGTAAGGGGTTTGCCCCCGGGTCACAATCTCCCACATGGTCACTCCAAATGCCCACTGAAAGGGAAGAGCACAGAACAAGTGAGCAGACTGTTCCTTGCTCACCCTGGTGGGGTTTCAACCTGCTCAAGACCACGCCAACCCTCCAGCCAGGGGTAATGTCACGTGAGTAGCAATGATACAAGGACTATCTAAACTCTACATAGAAAACAAAGGAATGACCCAGCTGATCCTGACCCACGATCTTGGGAGACAGCTGAAGGCCATGCTCAGCCCCATCCCACAGTGGAGCTACTGCTGTATTCCACACGCAGAAGTCTCCCAAGCATCTCCAAGCCGTGGATCTTTAGGGTGTGCAGCATCAACTCCGTGGTTCCCAGCTACATAAAGATTTTGGGTTGAGACTCACAAATCAGCTGCATAATTCACCAACCTGGATTTTGGTTTACTAGAAACATACACAGGCACCAATGAAAGCAGAACTGAGCTGACAAAGCAGGGCAAGGAACAACACAGAGCTTGCATTCATTTGTGCTCCAGCTGTCATACATGGACACTTAAATCTAAACCACAAGGTTTGTTAGGTGCAAGAAATTCTGATTTTCATAAGCAAAACCACATCCCCCAGGTTTTGTAAAGCTGCTGAACTAGTGATGACCAATCACTAAGCACTGTCTACAGTGGTTACAGCAGGCACTGGGCAGCACAGCAGCTGAGGTAGAAGGTCTCTAGGTGATCTCTTAAGAGACACTGTGACAGGAATAACTGGGAAGGCAAGTCCACAGGTCTGAAGGACAAAACTAGTGTGACACCAGATCAGAAGGCAGCAAAGAAGAAGGGAAAAGATATCAGAAGAAAAAAAATACAAAGGGAAAAGAAGCAAAAATTTCAGGTGAGTGAGTTTTAGCCTCATTCTCTAAGGGCAAAGTTCTGGGGAGGACTGTCTCAGCACTAATATATTCTAAATCTATAAGTTCCACCAATGCCTTCTTTAGGATGACACGTCATTACCATGACTGTACATGAGCCTGTGGCTTACATGCATTTCCAATGTCACCTTCAAATTGTCATGCAGAAGAGGAAGGTAAGAGTAAGAAGAGACTGCACAGAGAGAGGATAGTGAGAAGGGTAAAGGTGAGGGAGGGGATGGGGATAAGCACTGAAGAGCAAAGGGTTAACGGACAAGAGGAAGAGGTGGAAGAGAGTTGACAACTTCTGCTATAAACTACTCGCACATCATCTTTGAGTTCTGAAAGCACCTAAGGCAGAGGTGGCACTGTCCCTCACAAGGGAAACTCTCTTTCACAGCACCAGGAGCTTTTACCACCCTCAAGGAACACAGGTGATTCCCACATGGACCAGAGCAAAACTCACCACATCACTGTGTGTTGTGTACAGATTATCCGCCAGACTTTCCAGAGCAAGCCACTTCACTGGCAGCTTGGAAGCACAGCCCTGACGGTAGTAGTCTCCACTGTAGATCTTCTTAGAAAGCCCAAAATCCGCAACACTCACGTTCATGTTCTCATCCAACCTAAGGTAAAGTTTCAATGACTGAGAAAAGCATTTACTGCCTACCTGGGGCAAAAGAGAAGTATGTCCTTGTCTGACCAGGGAAGTGAGGGACACAGTTCACCAAGTATTGCCCAGATGGATAATGATTTAATCTACTTGATGAGCAAGATGAAATAGTCTCATGGTCTCAAATCAGTTCCTTGAGATGAACAGTGAGGTGATTAGGAGTAAGGAATTAAGGAAACAGCCATGCTCAAGTGCTATATTCTATTAGCCAAAATGAACTCAGACACTTTCTGTATTTCCCAAGATTAACAGAGGGCATTAACAGCACTCATTGGTACCCCTAAGGCCTACACCCTGTAGAGGCAGTCAAAAAACACAGGCACTTGCCTATACTTCCTGTTACAACTGCTCAAACTAGACCTGCAAGATGTTTACTCCAGGCCTGGTTAATGGTCTGAATTGCTCTGTTGCCCACTGAAACCCCAGACATGTAGGTAAGTAAAGCCCACAAAGACTTCATGCTCCCAGGTCTCATAAAGGACTCCCTGCTCTTCCCAGAAGATATTTCAGAATCACAGGATCACAAGGTTGGAAAAGACCTTTAGGATCATTAAGTCCAACCACTCCTGCCCTATGCTAAACCATATCCCTAAGTACCTCATCTACCTGTTATTATATACATCCAGGAGCAATGACTCAACCGCTTCCCTGGGCAGCCTGTTCCAGGCCCTGACAACTCTTTCAGTGAAGAACTTTCTTCTAACATCTAATCTCACCCTGCCCTGGCACAGCTTCGTGCCATTTTCCCTTGTCCCATCTCCTGTCACCTGCCTGAAGAGACCATCTCCCACCTCTCTGCACCCTCCTGTCAGGTAGTTGTAGGTGGTGATAAGGTCTCCCCTCAGCCTCCTCTTCTCCAGGCTGAACATTCCCAGCTCCTTCAGCCGCTCCTCATATGATTTGCCCTCCAGCCCCTTCCCCAGCCTGGTTGCCCTTCTCTGGACTCGCTGGAGGACCTCAATGTCCTTCTTATGGTGAGGAGCCCTGAACTGGACACAGCACTCGAGGTACAGCCTCACCAATACTGAGTAAATGACAGAATAGGTATCCAGCTTCCTCTGAAGGAAGTTTGTATGTTTTTTAAAATGTTTAAAAATAGGAAGGCTGTATGTGTTTCTCATCAATGTCAAAGCAGGCTAACCCATCATTTGTCATTATGATTACCAGGCTCCTGCTTGCACATTCAGACACTCAAATGCCTTTGGAAATCTGTGTCTCACTGGATTTTACCAGTTGTCGTGGTTTTGTTCAGAGGCAGAATTCTGCCTGCCAGAATGCGTTGCTACTTATTCCATTTTCAGGGAAGAAACAAGAGGGGTAAGGATTAAAAAAAAAGGTATTTTCTTCCCTTCAAAGCAGGTGAGGCAATTTGGGGACAAGAACAGCTGTGTGGGATCATACAGTGTGTTCAGCAAGCGATTATTTCTAAAGGCATTTGCCACATAAGCTGTTCTTCACAAGCTTTCAGGGAAATTCTACATTTCTTATATTGTGATAATAGAGCCCTCAAAATAGACACAAGCGATACAGATTTCAGGCTAACCCCATTTGCTCCTGTGGGTTACATTATGTTGTGGAACAAATAGCCCATGCTGACACACAGCTAATAGAGTGATTAATTACAGCCACACATTATAATCAACTCTATGAAAATGTATGTGTAGACCAATGACGGCAAAGTTCCTTATGAACAGGATGAATTCAGAAGCTCAGTGGGACATTCAAGATGGTCCCTGTTCCCAGCACCACCACCACACACCGCCACACCCCCACGGCCATGCCTCCGCTATGCGTATTGGCACTTAAACACAAGGACCAGCATCCTTGAGCGTGATCCCTCCCCACTTCTGGCATGGAAAATGCTTCTCAGCCCTCTCACCACTCTGGCCCCTTGTCTCTGAAAACTCGCAGGACACTCACATGCAGTTCCGAGCTGCGAGGTCCCTGTGGATGAAGTTTTTTGAGCTCAAGTACTCCATCCCACTGGCAATGTCAATCATGAACTTGAGGAGTGTCTGAATGGGCAGGTTCTGAAAGAAATAACAGTTTCAGTTCAGTTCCTGGAAGGTTTCAAAAGTGTATGGCAGAATGGTGCTGCTAGGTTGCAGAGCAGGGGATATAGGGAGGGGATGGGATGGAAGAGTTGATACTCAACATGGGTGGAATTAAATACTTCAACACCACAACCCACAGCTTCCTCAGGCATCAAAATCTGGTCATCTGCCAATGCCTTTGCGAGACCAATCCTGAACGGATCTGAACACATTATCTGAAAACTCCTATCCTCGCAGAAGGCATTGTACAGCAAGACAGGACTTACAAAAGGGTTTTCCCCAATCCGTGACATCAGCAGAAAAGCATGAAGGTCTCCATGCTTCATGAAAGGCAGGATCACCATGGGAATTGGGAGACGACCCTTGGGACGACTCCGTAGACTGACTCCTAATGAGGACACACACAGCAAAAGGCTTTCAGCACACACATCAATCCCAAAGGGTATCTTACATACTGCAGGGCCTTTCCTCTTATAAATTTGAAGGAAAACACGTGGTTTTGGTGGGTCAGTCTCATGCTTCAAGCTTCTTCTCTGTGTGACTTCATGCCCAGAGGCCTTAAGATACCTCTAACCCTGTTTACTTCAGAGGCAGTACTAAGTGCTCAGTGTCTGTTAGATCTCCTTGCCGGATCAGCTATGAATATTTCACTCCACATCAGACAGCCCCAATCACCGGTGTCTGCAGAGCAATCTCCACATTCTAGAAACTGCCCATGTTCCACAGTGCCCACCCATGTGCTCCTTACCCAGTGGTTCGGAAAGGCACAATCTCCCCTTGCTCTATTTGTGGCCCCACAAGCAGCAGTGCTGACCTACCAATCAGTTTCGTGACATGTGGGTGGTCAAACTCCTTCATACAGGCAGCCTCTCGCAGGAACTCCTCGATGTCTGTGGAGGTGAAGATGTCCGCTGGGAAAGAAAAGCAACTGTGAGTTTTCCTCCAAGGAATTTCATGGATAATGACTCTCAGAAGTTTGTTCTTTGTGGCACAGCACATCCCCTCAGCTAGGTGAGCCCCTTGACAACAAAGCAGAGCCTGAGCCTTTCTACTGGGCTGGGTGGCAGAAAGCACACCTCAGGAACATCTGGTAAATTGATTCTTGGCGGAGTAGAGACCTGCTGATTAGCAGCTCACAGATACAAACCCCCACCTTGGAAGCTGTGGAAATCATTTGTGCGTTAAAGATGTAAGAACTAATTAACTAAAAGGATCTAAACTAGAATGTCAGGGAGAGGAAACGTCACATAAAATTAAAGGAAATGATGAAATACAGGAGATGGCCAGGCTGTCATGGCTCACATGGCTGCCATGGCTCACATGGCAGACCCCGATTCTTCTCTAAGGATGGTGTGAAAGATCAGCACTTTCACATCTCTTAACATGTTTGAGTCTTTTAAGGTGCTAGAACTAAGACTTCTCAGGTAACCACACTATGGAGAGATTGGACCAAGTTCAGCAGTGACTCTGAGTAAGTTACTTCTTGCTATTACTCCAGATTTACAGAAGTACATCAATATTATTAACAATCAGCCCAGTTGACTACTTCCCCCACTGCTGCTGCTGAATTTAGCAGGAATCTTCCGGTCCTGCTACAAGATCAGACTGTAGGGAAGTAGTCATACTACCTGCTTTAGGCAAGCAATTTATACATGATTCAGAAGACAGGAGCAGATTCCCTTTTTACAGTCAACAGAGAAAGAGAAGTTCCTCTGGAGGGTGACAGAGAGTTCCCAAGTTAAACACCTAAAGGTAGACAGTCCGACTGCACAAGATCTTGCTGAAACTGGAGAAAGTGATGCAACTGCACAGTAATGTGGTATTAGTATATTTAGCACAGACTGCTATTCTCTGGCAGCCAAACCCAGCTCCAGAGAGAAGCAAGCATGACTCTGCTTTAAGTCAGTCTCAGTTCATTTGTGCCTTACAGGCAACAGGAGTGAAATAACATAGGTTAACATATAGACACACACACATATATGCACATACTTGCTTTGACTCATACCTGTTTATTACTGTTTTTCTCATTACAGGCTTCTGCCTGAGTGTTAATTGCCCCTGTTACATACACTCATCAGATGACAAATCAGAAGGGAGTTAAGACTACTTAGGCAAATATGCCTGATTGAGATGAGTTGGCTTCTTGTATTCAGCCCAAACACTCTTCTATTTATTTTAGGATATATGCTTGGAGGAACACCATCTTTCATGGCTGAGTATCAGGGCAAAGCCGATCTGTCTGAGCAGTCTGCGCTACATGATGTAATGCTGTGGTGGAGCAAACAAGTGGATGGGATCCTCTATAGAAAGAAGCAGCCATAGCTATGACTTCGTTTTGGTTGCACGCATCACGTGCTAGGTGTACAAGCACTAAGATGCACTTCCCTGAAGAGCTTCCGCTACACCAAGACTGATATGGAAGGGATGGAAGACAACATGGCTAGAGTGGCTGAGTAGAAAGCTCAGAGAGGAGTAAAGAGGATCAGGGGATGTCTGCAGGAGAACAGGACAGACAGCAATTTAATCCTTCCAAGATCTCTTAAGTACTTCAGAAGCTCTGCTCCCACTTACCTTTCAGCATCTTCACTGCCACTTTCTGGAATGAGCCATCATCTAGCTTCAGTAGTGCCTCTCGAACTGACCCAAACTCCCCTGTGAAATGACCAAAGCAGGCAGTGAGGGAACAGCTTCTTGTGAAGAAAGTGTGAGTCACAGCAAGCTCACTCCAGGGGTCACTGGCAAAGAAACTAAATAACCATAAGAAATACAGCTACCAGCTTAGTTTTTCATTCTGCAGTTCCAGCCAGCAGCTTTCAGCATATGTGTGCCAAAAAGAGGTGGTACTACCAGTAGATGGAGGCCACTGTGATGGCAGACCAGAAGGCAATGGAAAACTAAAGGGAAAGAAAGCAGTTCTCTACCAGAGGGACAAAGCAAAGTCAGGTTGTAAACTGGGATCCCAGGCAGACTTTGCTGGGAAAGCCATATCAAGGAAGAATATGAGCAAGGCTCTGGTCAGAGAAGAGGCCATTAGCTGGAGCTGGGTTGGCTGAGGAAGCGCTCCATGCTGACAGCTGTCAGCACTGAGTACTGGGTGCCAGGACTCAGCCATCTGAGACACAATCAGGCCTTATGTCTCAAAACTCAGGGGATGACTTCTGTGAGTCACAGCTGACCAGACAAAACACAGAACACCAAACTGTGTACTTGTGATGTGCTATTTCACAGGAGGAAGCGTTTACCCTGGTGCACTCCCTAAGGGAGATAAGAGGGAAATGCCACTGACCAAACCCTCAAAGCTTTTAGCCTGAAGTGGCTTTATGCCACAGCATAACAGCCTCTTTGTCTGTGATCTGGCTCTAGATTTGCTCTCCCCAATTTTACAACTGCTTACCCCACCCAAAATGGTTTAGCATGAGGAACTCTGGGACTGAAAAGGAGGAAGCAGAATGCGCCACCCAGAACACCTACTCCGAGAGAATTATCTTCTGCTACCTTTCCACCGGCATCTGTCCCTACTCTATGGCATGTGCTTATTTCGCAACAGCCACAGGCTGTTTGTGGTCACAAATGAGGAGGGTGGAAGGAGCACAGGCATACCGCATCGCTTCCGTGTTACAGAGCTGTTGCTCGGCTGCAGCGCCAGCACAGCCCAAGGTGACAGAGCCATGCCACCATACAAGCTGTATGCTGAGCGTGGGGCTGGGGGGACAGGGCTGACAACATAGACCAGATGTTGCCAGCTAGCATCCTCTCACCAAGGCCGTCCGCACAGGCCCCTCTAAAGCCAGTTCCCAGTTTGTTACCAGTTATGGGGACAGCCCAGAGGGCTGGAGCAGGATCCCAGACACTGCCCGAGACGTGGCACTCACTAACGTAGCTGCTTAATTACTTAGCATTGTTAAGCCCTCTGAGACCACTTCTGCAGGAAGTTCACCTTCCTGTTCCAAAAGAAACGTGTTCTAGGAGGGACGGAGCGGAAGAATGCTCCCAGTGGGAAAAGGTCAAAGAAAACAGCAATAAAACTAGTCTTATAAAGAAAAAGGAAGCCAAGCACTTGAGCTTCCTTTTGCTTATGACCCGCGACTTATGCTCCTCTCTGTTGTTTGTGTTATTACATGTTTTCACTTATTTCTAGAGATCGCCTTCAGCCTCACAAGCGGGAAAGGATGATTCAGCAGTTAGCACACTGGCCTGCCATCTGGGGAATCTAAATTCAAACCCATCTTTTCACACAGTTTTTCTGGGCCAATCTTTTAACTAGAGTGAGAAGCATCCCACCTTATTCTGCCCATCCCTCCCGACCTGAAAACTCAGCAAAACGTTAGGAGCACCTGTGTGAGAGATCCAGATGTAGAACCAGAGTCAGAAGAGCTCCTAAGGACCTGAACTAATGAGGACAAGCATCAGCAAAAAAAAAAAAGAGTCAGTACCTGTTTCAAACGCGCCTCTTTCTAAGAGACCAAACTAAAATCTGGAGTCCAAGCAGCTCAGAGGGTGAGAACATCTGAAAGTGAATCAGCATTTTTTTGGAGGAGTTGGGAGTGTTTAGGGTAGGTCATCTCTGTATTGTCTCAGGCTGCTTAATGCTATACACACACTTATGTAAATGAGAGGAATTCTATAGCACCACTTTGTTAGTGGAAAGAGCAGAAGTTTAATTGAATATTCCTTTGTTTAAATCTCTGAAAGAAGCCCACACACGAGTGAATTAACACCACTCTGGAAAGCTGAGCATAGACTGCAGTTCATGACTCTTAGCCAATATCCTCTTAGTTATACTACATCTTTGAAACACGTTAGCCTAGCAGAAGGGAAAATCCCGTTTGAATTACCATCTACAAACTGGAGGAGAGGAAACGGGCTGCTTGTAATGGCTTCTCTCTACTCAACAGTAAAAGTAACACACGTGAGACTTTGAGTGTAAAGCCTTGTTCAGTTTTGATTCTTACCCTTGCCCAACATTCTTCCCAGCGTGAACTGCTGTTCCTGGATTAGGACATCTTTGAGTTTTGTCTTCAGCTCATCGCTGATCCCTACGCTCTCCACTGGAAAAAAACCCCAACAACAAAACACAATGGAAGAGTCAAGTAAGGGATACTTAAATATTCTGTCACAACATCGAGAGTTACCTGTTCTAGCCTACACCTCCAACCCAATTCCCATACTGTAAGGAGGAAAACCTGAAAAAGGCAGGGTTCCCTCACCAGAAGCCAGTCCTGGGAAGGAATAACCACTTGTATCAGTACAGGCTGGGGGTGACTTGCTGGAGAGGAGCTCTGCAGAGAAGGACCTGGAGGTCCTGGTGGGTGACAGGTTGGCCATGAGCCAGCAGTGTGCCCTGATGGCTAACAGGGCCAATGGGATCCTGGCGTGCATCAAAAGGAGCATGTCCAGCAGGTCAAAGGAGGTGATCCTCCCCCTCTATTCTGCCCTGGTCTGGAGTATTGTGTCCAGTTCTGGGCTGCCTAGTATAAAAGAGACAGGGATGTCCTGGAGAGAGTCCAGAGGAGGGCTATGAAGGTGATTAAAGTACTGGAGCATCTGCCCTACAAAGAAAGGCTGAGGGAAATGAGGCTGTTCAGCCTGGAGAAAAGATGACTGAGAGGGGATCTGATCAATGTTTATACATATCTGAAGTGTGGCACAGAAGGGGAAATGGCCAGCCTCTTCTCAGTGAGCTGTGGGGATAGGACAAGGGGTGATGGCCTGAAGTTGGAGCACAGGAAGTTCCGCACCAACATGTGGAAGAACTTTTACACAGTGAGGGTGACAGAGCCCTGGGACAGGCTGCCCAGGGGGGTGTGGAGTCTCCTTCAAGACCCATCTGGGCACCTTCCTTTGCGACCTGTCCTAAGGACCCTGCTTTGGCAGGGGGCTTGGCCCCAATGATCTCTGGAGCTCCTTTCCAACCCCTACGATTCCGTGATTCTGTAATTTTCAATCACAAGAAAACGTACCTCCCATTCACTAGATTGTATGGAGAGATCTCTAAACCCAGGGGATAAAGTCAAAGACATCATCTTAACCCAGCCATGCAGCACTTCTACAGAGAGCCGTGCCCTGGCCAAACCAGGAGACAGGAATGGATCACCTTAACTCGGGCCATTCCTGGGACTCCTTTTTGAGAAGCTACTAATTCCTGGCCTTCCAAGACCGATTAATTGATTCATGCTTGTAGCACAGCTCAGCACACTGAGTTTAAGGCGTGCTGCTAATATTTTTAAGCCGTATTTATCTCATTGTTGCATAATATTATAGTTGAAGGAGTCCCTGTAGTGTGAAACTGGGGCAGTGGAGTGGCAAATTTATGCCTTGCATTAATATACACAATGACTGCAGCTGTAATTAGCAAGTGCTATGTAATTGGTATGGCAACAACAATTCTGATCTCTCACCTCTGCCATCCACAGTTGTCTAACTCCCCTTGTAAATAAATCCCATGTTCTTGATCCAACCCATCAGTTTCAGGGCAAACCAAGAGAAAGCACAGCACACACATGAACACGGCTTCTCAGGCAGAAACACCCCAGGTCATTTTACTTACATGTTGCTTCAATGAGCTCTGGGCCCTCTCTGTTGAAAGACCTGGCAGCTCTGAAATGGACTGCTGGATCCCCTCTGCCAACCACACTGCCAAAGGCATGGCTAGAAGGCAGAAAAGACACATGGGACTATGATTACATGAGACATTCACTTCTAAAAGGGCGTGCTGAGCAGTACAGGTGGCTTCTCAACCCCTGCCATACAAATACTACAGTTGTGTTAAAGAGGGAGTAGCAGGAGAGGAAGAATGGTGAGTTTATGCTATCTTGCTGGTACCTGGAGGTGGGGGAGCCCTCTGAAAGAAGGGAATTGCTCATCCCAAGTGCCTGGGAGAAGCCACAGGTTGGGGTAGGTTGCAATAGTCATATCAACAGAGATACTGCTGCAAGAGGGAGGTCTGGGAGACCATATCCTAATCAAACCCAGCTACTGACATCACATTAAGGTAGGGCACCTTCCTGCTGATCTCTAATCCCAGGTCACCAAAATTGTGAAAAAATACTTAGGCAATGAAAGTGGCAAGAGTATTCCATCCACAATGTTTTTATAAAAATAGAGTCAGAAACCACACTACAGGAGAACGCAAAGATCTCTAACAAGCCTAAAGAGAACCTCCATTACCCAAAACGAGTTTCCTTTCTTCTTTTTCGAAGGAGAATGAGAGCCAGAGCAACAGCTGTGACCAGAGCTGTGAGAATGCCCAATGCCACAGGAACCCAGGACGTCCCATAAGGAGGTTGTCTCTGGCCACCTACAAGATGGAGAAAACACCAGTCAGGAATTTCAAGGCTGTCAACGATAAACAGACCACAGTGGGATATTCCTTCTGTTCACTTTTAAAATGTGAATGCCACACTGCTGGATCGGGTGTGTGCAGTGGATCACCAGACACTGGTATTCCACACAAACAGCTACTCAGTCAATCATCAGAAAAACTAATCATCTATCACAGCAAAGGCAGAGCAGATGCACCCAGTTATCACAGCCTACTCTTAGTTTTGAGCCTTAAGAAAGTGAAAGGTGCTGCTCCAGATTATACTACTTTAGTTGCACACATAATCTGGGGTGCTTTACACTGGACTCTCAGGACTAAAGAGTTTCTTAATATCAGTATTTTCTGTGCATATTTCTCCTTGACCTGTTTGAGACAGTCAGCAGAACCTTGACCCAGCTACATAAACACTGCCTGAATGCCAACCAAATTAGAGTTTTGAGAGACAACAGAGAAAAGACACAGAATCACAGAATCTTAGGGGTTGGAAGGGACCTCAAGAGATCATCGGGTCCAACCCCCCTGCCAAAGCAGGTTCCCTATCTCATATTACATAGATAGGCATCCAGACGAGAGACTTGAATATCTCCAGAGAAGGAGACTCCACCACCTCCCTGGGCAGCCTGCTCCAGGGATCTGTCACCCTCACTGGGAAAAAGTTCTTCCGCATGTTGGTGCGGAACTTCCTGTGCTCCAGCTTACAGCCATTGCCCCTAGTCCTGTCCCCACAGACCACTGAAAAGGGGCTGGCCAATTCCCCCTGCCACCCATGTCTAAGATAGTTATAAACACTAATTAGGTCCCCCCTAAGTCTTCTTTTTTCCAGGCTGAACAGACAATTGCCTCATGACAATCTGGCTGAAAATATTGACATTTCCCCTCTCACCTCTCCCATAAAGAGAAGCACCCTGTGAGACAAACTTCCCAATTGCTGTTGGTTGGTTGTAACTTCTCAATGTTTCTCCACCAAAGAAAAGATGAATTTTAAAAAGTGCTCCGTGGGTCAAGAAATAGGTTAGGCAGCATGCAGGTTCCAATTCTGGTCCCAGAATACGTATACATGCTTTTCACTAGAAACTATCTCCAGAAGAAAAAGGAGACGCTGCCAATCTGAGTAAGCAGCCAAGGAAGATAAGCAATATGGTTATGAATAAAAGATGCTTGGCAAACAACAGATAAATTAATCCAATTCCCTGAGACATCTCTTCTCCAAATACAATTAGTAAAGATTAAATGTAAAGTTGAATGGTTTTACTAAAAACTAGGGTAGCCCTCTTATCTCTGAATTGTTTAAAACCAAACAAGAACAGATAACAGGTCTCTAAGCACCTCCTTTGTTTTCATGTTCCTTTGTCCGTGCTTTAGCAGAAGCCAAGGAAGAATCATCTTTGATGATGTAAGTAATCCCATAATGTCATGAAAGTGTAAGTAAACCTGTCTTTTAAAAGAGATGTTAGGGCCAAGATTTGGATGAACCTCTGCATAGATGGATGTGAAAAGGAATCAGATATGGTTACTGGCACAGTCCTGGCAGGCAAAACGGTTTTAAGGCTTGATTAATAGTTACACTGTTGAGCCTTATCATCCAAGTGTTTAAAGAAGCGCTGTTAGTTTCATAAACAGATAGAGCTTAAAGAAGCAGAATTTTGGATCACTGAGGAAGCAGACTAGTACTTCTCCACTTGAAACAAATTACCAGAGCTTTAGCACCTATTCTCCAGCATCTTATCTCCTACAGTGACTCACATGTTCTTCTTCTATGCAGAAGGCTTTATAGGTTCTGGGTTTTATGATACTCCTTCTTGCTGTGCCTTTTGACCTGGCCTTCAAGGCTGCTTATGAGGAGGGAGAGGGATCAGAAACAGAATGAAAATACAACAAAGGAGAACTCCAACCCTCTCCACAATTCTCAAGACAATCACACTGTTTGGCTGCTCCTGCCAAACAATTAGGGTAGAAACAATTAACATCACTGATGTAAAAGGTCGTCTCTGATAGTTAACAATGTTTCCATCCCCCTGTGGTGAGACAAATCTCCCTTGGCCTACTTTTCTGGTCTCTGATGGGTAGCTGCTCTGGTGAGAGAGAGCAGGGATTTAGGTCACTTTCTGGGGGGTCCCTCCAAAAGCAGGATGAGTCACAACCAAGCAAACAGAAGATTTTTCTGTGTTTCTGAACAGGCAGGAATCATGAGCCTATCCTTCAGTTTATAGTAAGTGTGTCAGGAATAGAAATTAATGTTGAAATACACTGCTTCTCCTTTGCCCCACATATCATTGCTTCCCACTCGTCCCACTGAGCTAGAGAGGATGGCTGCAGCCCACGCAAAAACCAAGCTGCCTCTCCTCCCCCAACTCTGTCTCTCTCCCCTCTCCTCTCTTCCAACTGCTATATGCCATAAGACCGCACACAAGGCAGAAAGCAGACATCATTATTAGACGAGCTTAAATGAGTATTTAGGAGCCCTTTGGTGATGGGAGAACCCATCTCTACTTCTGCAGCAGGTTTTATATCACAAAGGTGTGCAAAGAACATAATCCAAGTCTTCTGCATACAATCCTGACGATTACAGACAGGAAAAAAAAAAGCTACTGGGCCAGTTCTGTTCCTTTCCCTGCAACGGAAAAGAGAGATTTTTCTACTGAGAATGCTTCTGAAAACATTAAAACCATCTTTGTTAATATCTCTGCATAAGCAGGGTGGAGCTCCCACTCACTTTGTTGTGATGACAAATAACGACTTAAAGTTTATACAGGCTTAGTCATCCTTACTGCTGCACCAGGAGCCCGTCAGAAAACACCCCTGGCATTTCTCACGTAAAGCAACCGGTTCCAGTTTGCTATTTTAGGAAAGGAAGCAACTTATATTTTCTAGTAGGCCTGAAACAAAACTGCAGGCTTTCTGCAGCTCCACCATTTAAGGTCTGTCAGCATTTCCACAGTGCACCTCTATTGCCAGCCTGTGAAGAAATATAGGTGCTTTCAGATAGCCTTTGGCCAAAACACGCACCGCTCCTGATGCTGCTGTTTTTGAAGTGGTTTGTAAATAAAAACAAGTAAACGTATCGTGCTTTTGGGATTATTTCATTCCAGCTCACTGTAAAATGCAAACTCTATACATTCCCTGAAGTTTCTTGCCAGTACTGGCCATTTTCCAAAAGGATCTTCTCATCCTTTCAGGTACTCTTCTCTGTATTTGGGTGCCACAGAAAATATCCGAGCAAAAAGCGGGAGAAAAACATTGATCAATGCCCATCCCCAACCTGTAGTAGAGTCAGCTCTGGACCTCTGCACCCTGCTTTAAATAATCTGAGGGATTTGATCCTACCAACTGTGTGCTCACACACAACCATCAGTACTGACTTCACCGCAAGAACTAGGTTACAAGAGGGCCTGCCTGAGTTATGTATATATTAAAACCAACATGAGATGCACTACTGCAAGGCTACAGTTTTCTCCTGGTTATTCTGCCCCTAACCCCCACCTCCTGCTTGCCTGGGAACACCACTCTAGGTTCCCCCTGCTAGCCCTAAGCATGGAGGGATCAGCAGGGATAAGTGTCCACATGATTCCTCAAAAGACCTGTGGAGTGGGAAACGAGCAGCAGCAGGTGGGTCGGCATCAGAGATTAGATTCCTGGCTTGTCCTGCCACAGGTGCTGGAAACAAAACCTCAAAGAGACTGTGGCATTTCTGCATGATCACACCGCTTTGACTTCTTATCACCAACCTGTACCTTATCCAGAACATCTTCCTCTTAGTTGGTTTACAGTTTCCTCTTCTTTCCCTTCTACCCATCTCACCACATAACATCATACCCCTCTCCACAGCCTAACTCCCTTTTCCCATTCACTGGGAAATACAAGCAGCAAGAAAACCAGCGCAGATGAGCCTAACTGCTCTTTGTCACTAGGAATGAATGTTCCTTCCTCCCAACAAACCCTTCTAAACTGCATGGTAAATATTCTGTACCATCATCTCCCTCTTCTGCCAGTGGTACAGCTATTCCATGGGGAAACCTGAACCGGTTTAATATAAACACATTCAGTAAAACCATTACATAGCCCCATGTGGCCGTGGTTTAAATCAGGCTCAACTGAATCTAGTCAGGAACGACTTCAAATTAAATTAGAACGGAGGAGCTTTCTGTCACATTTACTCTTGTAAAGGGTAAGCATAAATGAAAGATTTCAAACCTTCATGTGCACCTTTTCTATTGTGTCTTCCCTTGCCCTGCACTACACACAGCAAAAGCCTGTTAAAGACACAGTAGTGGCCAGAAGCTGTTTTGTTTATACCAGCTCTTTAAACATTATTTAATTTCTACTCTGCTTGATGAAGTGTGCTGTTGTGTAAAGCCACTTGGCTCAGCCAGCTGTAAGCACTGAAAGGAGAAAAGTCAGAGAAGAACAGCAATCCCAGCACTTCTGCCTTTTTCCCCAAAGCGAAGGGAAGGCAGTGAACACTCACCCATGACTTCCTGGGCTTCAAGCAGGAAGAGGTCGCTCCAGGGCCCGCATCCCGCGGAGTTCAGCACGCACACCCTGATGATCAGGTCTTTGAAAGGATTCCACGTCGTGAGATTAGCTTTTGTATCCTGTACAATCATCTCCCCCTGAGAGCAAACAGCAACAAACTAAGCTGTCTTAAAAGGGACACCCTTAAAACTAAACCAAAACTTTATTGCATGCTTCGTTGGTGCTGTAACAAGGGTTAGGAGCTGTGACTCCTGGGGCCTAGTCTTAGTTTTGCCACTAACTTGACTGTCATCTCCTCAAAAACTGCTAATAGTTTCACAGGGCACATGAAAGATAGGAGGTTTAATGATTTCCTCCTTTGAGGTCCTTCCATGAAAGCTGCTATAGAAATGTATACGTGTGTGTGTGGGGGGGGGGGGGTGTTCTGCTATTAAAAGCTACACCTCCTTCTTGTGTTTTAAACACAGAGATGAGCCCACATTGTACAAAGCATCCGACAGCTTTAATCCAAGGGAGGAGTCTGTTTTAATTTGTTGATCAAATCCCGAATAGCTCCTGAATTTCACGGCCAATTTTCACTTAGGATGGCAATGCCAACATATTTTCAGTATTTTTGTGCATCTTCTTCAAACACATTATTTGCAGTAAACCCTTAGGAGATTTGTCTGTCACCACTGACACAATGTAAATTCAAGGGAAACTCAAAATATTGTTGAAGTCAGTGATGCTAACGAAGTATGAAATGGGTCATGCAAAAGAGGAAATAAGTCTCTTTACCCTCTAGCTGTCTGTTATTACAGGCTTGTTCATCATTAATGAGCACTGGCTAAATACATATTAAGAAGCAAGAAACCATAAGAACTGTGAACTTCAAAGGCAGATAGATACCTGGGAAAGGTCAATGCTGAGGAACAAATGAAAGACCTTCTGCCCTGACAGGGTCCTTTCAACTCCCTGTATAATGTAAATTAAATTAAAGGATCCGCCATCTTCTTTCTGTGCTTTACAGTATAACTCCTTCACTTGTTAAAGACACATTTGCTGCTAGGATTTGGAAAGCAAAGTCTCCATCACAGGAGAGTGAAGGTCCAGATCCCACACTGTCTGTGCTGCCTCTGGAACAGCACTACAAAGAGGCAGAGACAAAATGAAGTCTATGTTGTTCTTCTTGTACAGGCAGAGAACTGGTCTGTCCACATGTGAACATTCAAAGGAAGGAATTCTGAATATGCCTATACGGTGATAGGTGCTTTATAGGGATAAATGGGCCCAAATTTTGAGGCCAAATACTGAGGTGTTGCTGCAAATCAAAACAGATCTGTTTAAATAAAAGTAATGCTGGCCATCTATCCCCTGGTACAGATAAGGGATGAGGTACCCAGTGCCTAGAAAATTTCATAAGAACATTCTCCAATTCTGTGCCCACAGGTGTCCAGCTCCCCTCTCAAGTTGTTACCTGAGTTACATTATCCTGAATCCACTCCAGCCTGTATCCCAGGACATTTTCTTTCAGTACATCTGCAGCCACACCTTCCCACTCCAAAATCAGCCCAGAATCCCTTTGGATAACATGGATATTTTGTGGGGTGCTGCTCGGAGCTGAAAGCAGAGGGCAGAACACAATCACTCTGGCATGAAAATACCGTACTATCCACACTGAAAATGGTGGGAAAGATGGGTTTTACTGTCCCTTCTCGAGATCAGCTGGAAGAGAGAACATGAGGGGAGAGAACAACTTCTGCAAGCCACCAGCACTTTATTTACTTCGAGCGGAGAAGACAGGGTCGGTCAGGGTCTCTCTTTCCTTTCTGAGACCCCAAGAAGCGAGCGAATAGGACACAGGCCCAGCATGCAGTAGCCCCGCAGCTGGATCACCTTGCAGCTCATGAATTGTAACAGTTAACCATGCCTGACTGCATATTATTATTCTATATTAGGTGTTGGGAGATGCTCAGAACAGAAGAGCTATCTAACAGTCTAATTTAGCAAGGAGGTCAGTGAAGTTTAATATCGTTTCTTTTTCAGATTCAGAACTGTCTTCCCTTTCTTGTCTGCTGTTTGCTTACCAAGCTCCAGGGTCTGGAAATAAACCCTGTCAGTGAATGGGGAGCTACCCATCTCATTGCTGCATTGCACCCGGACACTGTAGTTGGTGGAATGCTTCAGGCCTTGCACACTGTAGGCAAAGGGTGGCACTGGAGTGACTTCAGTGGAGGCCTCCTGGCCATCTGGCAACTCAGCTACCTGTGCCAAGAGTGAGACAGACAAGACTGTTACTGTAAGCCACATGACTAACGGGTTCATAGGGATAAGAATCCAGTTCATGGTTAGTTTATGAACATACAAGAACAGATAAGGTACCAGTGGTGTTTAAAATACTGAAAAGGGAGCTCTCAAACTAAGAAACATGAGCCACACCTTTATTTGGTTTAAGTGACATCACTCTCCCCACCCTGGCAGCACAACATTTTTCCATGAGCTGAAAATTTGGTTGCCTATTTTGAAATGTCACAAAAATGTCACAAATCCTCCAGTTGATTATTATTTCCTTGAAAGAAAATTAAACGTGCTTGTTGCTTCGAGTGGTTTCTGAGGCTTATCTAAATCTGGGCAATGAAAGGTGGTACATAACTCCCCTGTTACCTAGTGTCACCTTTTTCCCAACTCTTTTTTCAGCAGTTTATGTATTTTCAGTTTTGTGGTGGATTAAAGATGTGGTAGATGTTCCTGGCTTAGTTCAACTAAACTGTTCTAAATTAAACTGAAAATAAACTTTTTTTACCACTCCTGGACCCCCTTCTTTTTTTTTCTCCCCCAAATATGAACTTTTAACACAAATATTAATTTAAATCTCCTATCACCATGTGCTTTTAATGCACAGACAGGTTCAACACTTCTGCTTTTGTACTGACAATAACAGAAATCACTGCACAGTTCCCAGGCTCAGCCTGTAGTTCTTTTCAAATGCAAACACAGTAGCAAAGCTGGGAGTAAAACCACGGTGTTACTGACAGAAGGGAAATGCTCGTGTGGGTTTCATTTTCTGTATATAGCATTCTTTCTCCCTTTGTCCCTGCTTTCTGCTCATACACTTTTTGGCCCACTGATTTATTTGGCTAATAAAAAGAAAGACTCTCAAGTTTCCTGAATAGAAAAGCACGTTGTTGTTGTTATTATCGGTGCCATCCAAAGCAAGGGGGAAAACAAGCAGACTTTTGTGTAAATCCATCAGTTCAATGATGTATTTCTGTTCAACTGCCCCAAGTGTCGGTGCTCTTACATCTGCCCCCTTCATACCCTGGAACATGGCTTGTGTTAGCAGTCAGTAAACACAGCAACTCCCTGTCCCCAGAAGCAAGCTGCCCATCCTAACATGGTGTCTTGGGGCACCTGCTGCAATTCCCAAGTGCCAGAAAACCACAGCCAAAGTTTCAATTCCCCATCTCTTTCTGTGAGGCTCTGAGCAGAAATGCAATGGTGAGGAGGCAGAAGCATGTGCATTTTAACACGGAGATGTGGGTCAGCACCTCTCGAGGTTAAAGACAGCGGGGAAGCATGGCTTTCTGTCAGCAGAGGGCTCCTGCCAAGTTACCCTGCTCTCAGATCCAAATGCAGGAACTTCGTCCTCCCCAAACAGAACAGGCTTAGAAAAGGGGTGAGAGACTGGTAAGCGGAAACTGAGCTGCTCTGATTCAGCCTCTTTTTCACAAGTCCCATCCCCCTACTCCTGCTCCTGCCAAAAGTGAGGGGGGGCTACTCTAAACCCAGGGCCATTAGCATTGCAGCATGGCAGCCAGAGAGAATAGGCTATTCCAACTGGAGATAACTTGCATTGTAAAGCAGAGGAAGAAAACCATTTTTGACTGTGAGCAAGAACAGAACTAGCAACAAAACCCAGACACACAGGCCATCTATTCTTTCTGCCAGTTAGTTCAGACAAGGCGATGGTTTCCATTACTTATGAAAGGAAATAAGCGTTAGAGAACAAAATCTCTGGTTCCCTCCTCAATAAAGAGGACTGTGAGTGAATTAGGCTGCTTCCAGCATACCTTGTGTTCATAATCCTCTTCTACATAGTTGGCAACACCCCACAGAAATTCTGAGCCAGCTCACGTTGCTGCTGTAATCAGGCAGGGAAACCATGGGGCAGAGGGGGCCCAATACTCACACCTGGCAGATAAACCCACGGGGAGCGTAGCGTGCCTAGCCAGGTTCACACAGCCTGCTCCAGGAATCACTGTTTATTTCTGATACTTGTGCAATGCTAGAAACTAACTCTGCCTGAAGTTGGCCACATACCCCTGTTCCCAGGAACCTAAAGAAGCAGTCTAGTCTTTCAGAGATGCTGAGTGCTCAGCACCTAGTAGAGCTAAAGGAAATTATCCCCCTTTATTTTCCGGGCAAAGGTTTAGAGGCAGAGCTTAAAAATTACTCTAAAACGTTTGATAGACCTGACTTTGTATCAAGAAGCCCTATCCGTCTCCTGCCTCCATCATTCCCACCTTTGCTGTACAACATCCTACACTTCACAAGCTCCTTATCCATCAGTCCCAGTGATATGTCTGGAACCCAGCATTTCCTCTGGCACCTCAAAGCACAGGGCTGAGCTGGCACGGGAGTCACAGGCACTGGAACAAATTACCATGGGCCACCTGCTCCATGCTAGCAAGACTGCATGCTAGTTGCATCCTGCAACTACTCAAGAGCACTTCCCATCAAGTGATGTGTGCTTCATATGTGCTGCAGTCTAGTAATCTGCACAGAGTAGTGCCACAGAGCAACAGATGTGATA
Organism: Laterallus jamaicensis coturniculus; assembly: GCA_022605575.1. Taxonomy (NCBI): domain Eukaryota; kingdom Metazoa; phylum Chordata; class Aves; order Gruiformes; family Rallidae; genus Laterallus; species Laterallus jamaicensis. Next base: position 3,022,217 of record JAKCOX010000048.1, read on the forward strand.
ACCTGCCAGGAAGGAGAATGGGGCCAGTCTCAAACTCTCAACTGGACACTTCATGATCAAAACTTCATGCCCTGCTCTTTGGCACCTATAAACAAGATGTAAGATGGAGTTTCCATGTCTTAAAACTGTAGAATCAAAATTCAAAGACTTCTACAAAGCAGTCAGGAGAGCAAAATTTGGCCCAAGCAACATCATGCCTCAGGGGAGTCCCATTCTTCATGCAGGGCAGAGGACAATCCAGAGGGGCCGTACCTGAAGAGTGCAAGAATGGAGGGGTGCACGGCCATCAAATCCTGGCACCCAGATCACGCTGGCATTGCTGCTGGTGACTTGGCTTACAGTTACATTGAGAGGCGAGAGAGGCATGGCTATAAAGAAAACAAAGAGACCTTTCAGCACACACAGATCTGAGCAGGTATTCACATGGAAGTGGCAGAGACTCAAGGCTAGAAATTATGCAATAAAATCACTAACAGAAATGTTACAAATATGACATCTTTAGAGAGTGACCCTGGGTGTTGTGAATGAAAGTATTATTTTAACACCGTCATCCATCCTTTCCCATACTCGCCTGATGGACACAGGCAGCAGTTGAGGGTCTTTAATCGCGAAGCCAGGGTGTGATATTTACACCTTCCCTACCTAGCCTTCTTCCCTGCCCCCTCCATTGCAATGGATGACCCAGCTCTGTGCACAAAACTGCGGGTAGACCTACATTGTGAACCAAACCAGGGCTTTAAAATCCCTCCGTCTCACTCCAGCCCCCAAAACCAGTTCTGCCAGTACCTGTGGAGGGATGGTTTTGCTGTAGTGACTCGAATACCTTACAGCCAGATTTGCAGGAGACCACCCGGTGCTGTGAAAGCACTGTTGCCTCAGGCTGTCTGCTATAAACTCCTCTTCAAACACCCCAAGACGGAGCCTGAACTGAAAGCTGTCAGCCTCAGGATGAAAAGCCTCAGCGCACTGTTCTATAGAGGCACAACTTGAGGCACAGGGATCACGCATTATGTGGTTGATACCACACCACAAATTAAGGACAAAGCTCTGCCTCCACACCAAAATTTTCCACCTCTCTTGGGCTGTATCCAGTGGAAAACAGCAGTGGAAAAATAACTGCAAACCAGGATTCTTCCAACTGCATCTTCTACTCTGCCACAGAGCACCTTTGTCTCTCACTGCACCCTGGACAATCACCACAATACTACCTTCAGCATCTCTACTGGGCCCTGCTGCAGGAATAACACACAGACCAAAGCCGTGGGGCACGGAGTAGATGGTGCCACAGATTAACCCTACAAAGCCTTTGTTGTCTGGTTAACTAGTTACCAGGACCAGGGTAGGGGCGGCCACCTAGATAAGAACAGCGTGGGTGGGAGGTGTAACTTTTGGGTTTTGTAACCTGTCATTTTCAACACTGGAACGCAGGCCCAAAGGAGGCAGGAGCTATAGCCCAACCACTAACACACCCACAGTGGCGTGAAGACAGTCACTGAAGAGGGTCAGCTTGCTACCACTTTCTCCTAACCATAACCTGTAGAAGGGAGAGATGCACTTCCTCATCATCCACTGGGGAAAGACCCTTGGGTGGCTATTTCCTGTCCTGCTCTGAAACACGGGATATGATGGATATGATCCTAAGAGTCTTAGTTGCATATACAAAGGAGAGCAAACCCAGTCTAAAAAGAGGGCCTTGAGTGTTAACATATCGAGAGTTAACTGCCTCCATGCTCACAGAGTGGCTGGAACAATGCAGCCTTGTACACGTCTGGGGGCTGGGGGCTACAATAACACTAACTTTCTGCTTGGAGTACACCCAGCACACTGTGGGCACTACAGAGAACAGATAATGAACAACAATCAGCGTTAACGGTTTGCAAATATCCCAGCAAAAATATTTGTCTCCAGAAACACAGAAGAAACAAATTGTTTAATAAATTGCAGAAAGACTTGAGAGTCCTCATTAGCAGATGGATCTGTGTAAGAGAAGGCAGGTCTGATCACACATGCAGGGACAAATACTCCCAGGAGTAATTTCAATGAAGTCTATATGTTCATAGGATCAAGGGGCCTGCTCCTGGTGCTGCTGATACCCTGCCTCTGCCTTCATTTTAACAGGAGCTGTACTAGATCTTCAAAACTTTTGCTCTTTAGAAGAGCTTTACCACTTCCCTAAATTTCTAATTACTCTTTCAAACATATCTTTGAGATATTACAGTTAGAATTTATATGACTAGACCACTGCACTTGGCATTTAAAATCTGTTTTGCCAAATGGCTTAAGCTCACCGTTCCTCAGCATTAAAAAGTGTCTGTGCATGCACAAGCGTGTGTTGGTGATGTGTCCCCCCCAAATAAGTTCTGTGGATTAATTAGCTGATTTCTGACCTCAATGGAGCACTTTTGGCTAGAGCTAATTGCTGGGAAACATGAGAATTTTTAGGCTTCTACCCCATCCTCCTACTAGTGGTTAAAAAACCCCATGATCTGCATTAACATTAAAAAAGAAAAATACTTGTTTATGCTAAATGTTATTTCAAATTACAGCTTGATGAGTTTTTTTTTTTAAAGCACAATAGCTTTATGAACTAAATTCTATCCCAGGATAAAAATATCCATCAAAGATATATTCCACAATAACTAATTCGCCTGAGTAGACAACTCTTTAAAGCAACAACTCCAAATGTTTTTTTAAATTAAGTTATAAATCTTACTAGTCTGGTGTACTGCATTCTTGGCATAGAAGTAACCACAATGTCCTGAAGAAAAATACACTGTAAGAGCAGTAGATCTACAGCTGGATTTTAAGCTATCCTTTAATGAGCATTAGCTAGTACAGCTGAGTCCTGATATAGACATAAATGCTCACTCTTATCTGTGCTGAGCAATAAGCTACCACTCAGAACAAACGATTTCTGTGACATGCCTCTCCTGGAACTGCTAATCATGTCATTAAAGCAGCGCTAAGAGTTCAACCACAGAAACACCGCAACATGGAGAGAAGGGGAAGAGCTGATTGCTCTGATTGTCCCTGTTTCAGTCACCTGGAAGAACAGAGGAAACGTGGCATCAATTTAGGGACTTCCAAATGGCAACTGGTCATGCAAAACCTAGGAATTCTTTGTTTGGAACGAGTTTCTAAAGAGCAAACAATTAAAAAAAAATAAAATCCATAAAAACAGCGTGGATGAGCAGACCTTAGAATCAGAGTAGCTTACCGGCTACTCAAGATAACCTCATCTCTTTTCAGCATCAAATGTGATGCCAATAGAAGCAAGCTGAAGTAATGGCCTCTGTAGCTCTAACAAGACCACTCCATCTCCAAGAAGAAAAAAAAAATTCCCCAGCTACATATTTATATCCAGCTTCATCTCTCATAAGCTGTTTGACTGGTCTGATTCTGTCCTTTTAAGGAAAAAAACCTGTTACTTGACATCACATTTCCACTCCTGAACCAGATGTGGTTAGCGCTGAGTGGCCTGGGATGATGCCCTGCATGGCAAGCAGGTACTTAAGAGCACAAAGCATCCTTCCAACTACTGGGAGCTCTGAGGTTGCCAGCAGCTTTGAGGCAACTCTTTGCATTAAAGAAGCCCTGCTTTCCCTCCCCAGAGTGCAAACCCAGGTACCTTGCCCATTCTCTTGCACCCTCTCACCTTTAATTTGAACAGTGGCTGTCCGAGATGAAGACAATCCCTTTACGTTGTGAGCTTCACAGGAGAAAACTGTGCTTTGATTAATACCTGGAGATCAGCCAAGAAAAAGGAAAGGAAACACAAACAGCTATAGTAATCCAGCTTCAACCTTCAGCAGAATTTCAATTATGTGTGACAGGCAATTGGAGGGCTGAGCTGTGTGCCAATCAAAGGCACGCGGCTTTCGGTGTAATTAATGTGCTATACACTTTTAATGGAGAGACTGTGGCAGTGGAGGAAAGCTTGTGGAGAAGCTCCAAAAAGGGCTGAAAAAGGAGGATGAAATCTGGCAGGACAACAGCTCAGAGTGCTCAGTTAGTCCATGTCCACTTCTCACATCTGGGTGAGCATCTTCAGAACAAGGACCATGCTGAACCGCATGCTTATACAACACCCACCGCGCTGGACTTTGACCTGCCACCTGAGCAACAAGCATCTTCTAACTGGGCTAGAAGCCCAGGCAAGCTTCCAACCAGACGTTGCAGATTTCAAGCTGATTTCCACCTGTCCCTTAGCTTGCATCAGACTTTTGAAGCCACGCAAAGAGATGGAAGTTAAATGCTACTGCATCAGGACTGAGGCACTTTCCAAGGGTGATAAAAGCGAGGATCACACTCCCTCTCTTCTGTGAGCATCCATCCATATATCCCACAGGGCCATACTAATGTCTGGATGCTCCAAGACGCAGAGAGATATTGTTAATTAATCAGAATTGAGACAGGTTTGCAAAGCTGTCTGGAGAAGTGTCCCCAGCATGTTTTCACTCAACCTGGCCCTCAGTCGCCTTACAGGAGACCTGACAAAAATTAGGGATTGGCACACTGTGGGTGCACAGTTTAGGAGGTATGGTGATATCAGAGCTGCACAGAGAAGGTTTTATGGTGTCAGTCTTTGCCCTTGGATTTATCTCCCAAGCTTGAGACTAATTGCATTGCCAAGAAGGTGTAGCAGAAGAGAGGAGACTGCTAGGAAATGGAAGAGCAAAGTATTTTAGCTTCTTCCACTCACCCCAGCGAGCAGGAGGAAAACGCTGCCAGCAGGCTGGAGGCCAGGCAGCAGAACAGCACCTGACATGGCAGGCACATCCCAAAGACAGAACCAAACACAGCCCTGCCCCAAGGAAACCACCACAACACACCACAAACCAAGATCCTCTTGCTCTCTAGCACCACTGCCAGCACCCCTTTACATATATATAATATATATATAGCCACTATATTATTCTTTCCTTCAGAATTTAAGGCTAGCTGTCTTACTTTTTGACACACTTTGGCAGTCTGACCGTGCAGCTTGTGTCCTCTTATAATTTTTTTGTTGAAAAGACAAGATCTGCCCAAGGAACATTCCAAAGAACACTGAAAGGGGCAAAGAAAGGGGCCAGCGATAAATATATGTAAAAGGAACTGATTTGGAGAATGGCTAGAAGCAGATGGCGCCCTTCTTCAGGCCTCCACACAACTGCCCCACAGTGACAGTAGTTTTGCAAGGCACTGCGTGATGAGTTTGGAAGAGAAAAGGAAGCTTATTGTCTTTTCACCTCTCGACTATCAATCTTCTCAGTTTCCATTTCAACAGGCAGATTATATCATAAGGGAGCAGTTTTCATTTCCAGCTTTGAGCAGGATCGAGTGGCTATGTAAGAGAGGGAGCAGATGATAAAGCCATTGCAAATCACAGACTAGGTTTTGATTTGCATATAAATTAGGTTCTAAGGGAAAGCTTAATAGGATTGGATAGCTCAAAGGATGGCCAAAGATGTACACAAAGAACTCCCCCTGGGTGTAACTGTATTAACACTGATGAAGAGGCCCCAGAGAGGCCTCTTCTTTTTAAATTGCGTGTCCAACTTTGGCTCAGGGAAGCCAAGAATAATAAAACAGCAGCAAAGAGAATAAGTAACACAAAGCTGTTGGACAACTAAGTAGAGTAAAATTACCTTTAGGAGGTAACTACAAGAATAGCTGTGGTCAGGTCCTAGCAAGGATATATCACTGTTCCCTGAAAGCGAGCTGAAGGAAGGCCTGAACCTACTGGCTCCTGAGTTCTTCAGCGGTCACTGCTGGGGAAAACAGTCTTACCACCATGCACCTAGTGCGTGCTCTGGGGTAAACCTTGGTCTCTGAGGGTATCAACCAGCCCGCTTCAGCACCAACACAACCACCCTAAAAGCATCAAGGAATTAGATAAGCGGTCAGGTTTTAATGATAAGAGCATCCAGCAAGCCTGCAAGAACACGGATTGGGGGGAGGGAGGAAAGAGAGGGAAGCGGTGCAGGACATGGCTGTGCACAGGAGGAGGTGGCATCTGTTACATGGGAATACCTGGACATTTCCAAGCCAAATGTCACCTACAGGAGTCACTAACACCCTTCACGAGGTGGAACAAAAGGGGCACCAAAGGGGCACTGAGGCACCATGTGTCCAGCAGTACCTTTACCATCATGCCAGCCCCACCCAAGCTCTGGAAAAGCCTGTGTGCCTCAAAGCAGCAGAAAACACACAGCAATGATCACTACTCAGAATTATCTGGCTTTGTATGTGATCACGATCTCTCAAGCTTCAATGTACAAAGACCATTCTCATACTATGTGGCTACCCAGTGTCGATCAGAAGAGAGCTCTCCTCCTCTTCTGTTGCTCAAAGTGATCCCCTGCATTGGCAGCAGCCTTACCTGACACATTTAAGATGGAGGGGGAGATGTCTGGAAGCCCCACTCTAGAGTCTCCCATCCACCAGACAATTGTCACTGGTTCAGGGGGACCAACAGCAGCACAGGCCATATGAAATGGGGCATTAGGGGACACGGACACATCCTCAGGTTCCACAGTAAAGTAGGGCACACCTAGAAAAGCAACAGACAAGTGATAACAACTGAAGAGACTTCTGTCTTGTTTGTTTCCATTATTATCAGCACCCCATCTGCCCTGCCCCTATGCCTAATGCAACTCCCTCTGAGCCCTCCACAAGAACCAAGGGATGGTGCTGGATCACCTCAGGGTAGAGATGTCTACACACTCCCCCACTAGAAGAAGGCAGCAAGAAGAGAGAGAGTACTTGCTTCACAGAATGCCTTTGAAAAGCCTTTTTCACTGAGTCTCCTCCAAGACTCCCCTATGAAGTAGCTTTCAGTGGCAGTATTTGCTTAATTTTTCAAATGGAGAGAACACAGTTTAAAGAGGCAACAGCCAATAATTTTAGTGGAGGCAGGCACCACTTTCAAGTTTCCTAATCCAGCTGCAGGTACTTCTTCCCATGCATTAAAAACTGAAGCTCGCCAATTGGTTGAACTAGCAGCTGTAACAAACCCAGGAATGAGGGCAGAACCACCCCCCAGTGATAGACCAAGATCATTTACAATGCTCTCTCCACAGCTTAATTGACTGGAGCTGCCTTCCAGCACGCTCTGACACTATGAGAATCAGGCTACCTTGGAGTTAGGGGTAATATGTTTCAGAGCTGAAGGCTATCTGTGGACACAGCTCCCTTGATAACTGTTCGTTCCTCACTGTAGAAAGGTTCCTGGTTGTTACAACAGGCCTTATATCAGGCCCATGGGGAGTAACCTGCAACATTAACTACCTTGGGTCATCTCTAAGTAGCAACAGGTGAGTGCAACTCAACACATCAAGAGATCTGGTTCCTCTTGTGGGCAATGCCAAAACTCTTGGGGTTCCAGTGCTCCAAAACAGTAACACAAAGCTCACCAGTGCTGACTGCGAAGGACAGCCAGCATATGCTTCTGATGGCTGCTGGAGGAGCTTAAGGCCCACAGAAACCTTTTTACACTCAAAAGTTTGGGTCACAAACACAGCTACTACCGAACTGCATCTCCACCAAACTGAGGTATTCGCAGCTGGAAAAAGTGTGTTCTGGAAACTGCCCATTTGCTGCTTCACAGACACAGATGAGCTGAGGACACTGCACATTCACGTGTTTAAATTGCACTGTCCACCCTGGCCGAGGATGGCAGGCCCAAGCAGCTCCAGCCAGCATGGCAGACACCGAACATCTCCAACAGCAGGCTCACAGTAGGTGCCTCAATAGGGATTTAGAAGCCTAACGCTTGATATTTCTCCTACACTCCAGCTGAAAGCCACGTCCTCGGCCTTTCACTGACAGTCCAGTCGCCATCTGTGGCTCTCAGGTAGCAGCTCCTTTGCGCCTTCCTCGCCGCTCCCTTTAGAGTGGCAAGTAACTGAACAAACTCAAAATCTCAAGCCAGGTCACTTCAGGAATAGTTGTGCCTATCTGCACAAAGGCTGCTGCTAAGGATAAGTATTTCCACCATCAGAATTTACTGCTGGGCTTTGTTTACATGTTTGGTTTTTTTACTGCAGCCATATGTAGACAATAAAAGCAAATAAACTTGTCACACACCAGCTGTGACCTCCACCTGCTTTGCCCTCCTTCTCCAGGGAAGATTCAATACCATCACTCCTTCCACCTGTGAGTGGGTTCCCTGCTTCCTGTCCTTTTGCCAGGGCACTCCGAGGTAACATTTTGGGAGAATCCTGCCTAGTTTGTCAGGTTTTCTCACTTGGGGAGCCGCTAACCATATCAGATAAGACAACAATTAAAACCCCTCATAGTTCAGGGAGCACGGCTGACTCATTGAGCTCAGAAACCTGCACTGCCCCAATACGTATGTTACCTGGATACCTCGTTGTCTGAGGCACATGCGTAGCCTCCCAGATCCTGGTACAAGAGGTGAGCACCGGCAGTCTGCTTTCACAGATGTGCTGTGGAGGCACCGAGTGGCCAACAGCCAGGAAATTGGGGGGCAAAGCAAGGAAATGAGCCTGTCTATTCCCAGTTCCAAACCAGCATCCAACCTATGGGCTGATTCATTCTCCTACGGCTCAGTTCTCAGACAGCGTTAATTCAGGGGGATGTGTTCCCACTGATGTGGCTGGGGCTCTGACTGTAGCCACAACAGGGGCTAGCAGCCCCGGGGAACAGCGGCACCATCAGAGGTGTCATTTCTGAGGGAAACATTCTGTAAGGCACATACATAATCCATCTTTTTAAGGCACTCACACTCTGCAGTGTGCCTCTTCAATTACCTCCTGGCATCGAACACTATCATGTTCTTGGGAAGGCCAGAGTCTCATTTCCAAACCAGAACACAGCTTCAAAATAACGTTGGTTTTGTAAATTCCAAGGAGCGCCTCAGAAGAGGAAACATTTTAGCTGTAGTACAAAGACGGTTCCAATACCATCGCTGCAAATCCTGACAGATACAGGTTACTAAAGTGGATCTCAGGGCAGACACCAGACAGCATAAACCCCCATCTGAGCTCCCTTCCAGTGATATCATCAGTAGCCCACACTTGTTTTGTGGGGCACGGTGTCAACACCTACAGAAGGCTGCAATGAACAGAGCAAGGATCCTCTCTCAGTCAGAGGATAACAGCTGTTATCAGCACAGCGATCGCTTTCCGATGAAGCTAGTATAGCAATCACTAATGGACAGAAGATGGCACAGCCAGAGATGAAATATGACACACAGGTAGCAGTGAGGTGGGACCGACCCACAGGCTTCTGCATTCCCCATTGCTTTCTTACATCAACAGCCGACACATTTTTAGAAGTCCATGCCCCATCACTACTTGCTATTTTTTAATTCTTTCCAGTAACTCCCATTTCACACAATTAGTTAATTAATTACCTGCTCGGGTCAGGCTGAACAAGCTGCTGCTGTACTTGCTTTTCTCATAGAGGCAACTAGGTGCACGCTTTTGGCTGGAAGCTTTGCCCTTCATTCTCAATTCCCCCTCACCTAGCTGCAGCTGGGGTTTGTGACTTTAATGGTTCCTGCCTGTATCATCCAGAAGGGCTCCTTTGTTTTTCAGATGGCTCAGCACACCAAACAACCTGATCTCCGCTCACACCCCCACCACGCAGATGAGGCCACCTCTGGAGCAGGCCACAGTAATTGGAACAGAAATGGAAGCTCTGCACAGCAGAGAGCATTTTAAGCTGTAAGCAATGTTCTCCGGTTCAAACTGCACCTGGAAGTTTAGCTGGGCAAACGCTTGAGATTTACGAAGGCAGCAGGTAAGTGTTCCTCTCCCTGGGGGAGCTGCTATGAACGTTTCCATGGCTTGGAGTGAGACCTTTGCTATAAAACACCCAGATGACACCACTGCCTGTGATACCCTCCCTGCTTCCCCTCTTTAAGACTGCCAGTTCAGCTCTGGCCCAGAGTGTTACTGATTACACCCAAAAAGCCACTTCTTACAGCAAATGCACTGTTCCTGTCAACTCCCTCACCAAATATAAGCCACCCTATGACTCCTGCTTTCTAAGGACATAACAAAATCACGTCCCATGGGAAATGAAACTAAAGACAGTAAGAAGCCGCCAATCCACGTTCCCCTGGGTGACCTTTGGGACACCCTGTAGAAGTTATTCTTTATCAAACAAGACTGGGCAGAACAGTGCCACACAGAAGAGTCACAGATAGGAAGCACTAACATACAGTGCTTCTCCTGAAGCTCAGAACAGGGCTAAAACTGTACCTTGCCCTCAAAGACCTGTTTGTCTGATACACAGAACCAGGCTGCGACCGTGGGTTGGACCAGATGATCCCCTTGGATCCCCTTCAACCTGAACTATCCCATTGTTCTACAAATTATTTGGAGATGAAAGGAACAATGGATTGAGGGGCTGGAAAGAAACCCGTGCGTATGAAAAGATCTTGTCTCCCAGCGCACCAAAATAAAACAGAAGGTAATGAAGTAACAGCTCCTCTCCTTGAAGCTACTTCTACTTCTTACTCCTGCCCTGTAGCGATCTTGCTACAGTTAGCAGCAATGGTTCAGATGCAAGAAGTCTGTCACTGGAGCAGTCTGCTCTCACCACTTCCACCTAGAACATTTCGGTGGGTCAGCCCTGAAAAGAAACCAGCGCTACTACTCCTCCTTACCTTCCACTATGAGCCACACTTGCTGTGATTCTTCCTTCTTCCCCCCGTTCTCAACCTGGCACCAGTACTTCCCAGAATCTGTCCGCTCGACGGATTTCAAGCTGAAAAAAGTCAAAAGCCACATGGATATTTTATGTGGATAAAGCATGTTTTTTGCCCCAAAGGACCCTCAAGTGTTTGGAAAACCAGATGTATGGACAACACCCGCTGAGACCCAGCTCCAGGGAGGAGGAACAGCCAGCCAGCACAAAGCACGGCAAATCAGCAGAGACAGGAGGCTTCTCTTTGAAGAGGGTGGAGGGAATCCTCAGCAGAGCAAACAGCCTTCATCTGAAACGTCCTTGCAGAAAACCCACCATTTGTGCCCTCTGAGGATAGGTTGGTCACCTCAGTCCTGACCTGTGATTCTTAGCTAGCCTTCAAGAGCGACATCTTGGCCTGCAATGTCTGAGCTAGAAGAAACTCCAAATCACAAACCTCCACTGAGCCCAACTGTTTAGCCTCAGTTAGGTGACAGGGCTAGTGACAGCCTCACACAGGAACAGATGGGTCAGGAAAGGGCACCCCTCGCCCCAACTGTACTCAGTGTTATTCTCATTCTACGAACACCTCACGCTGCAAAACTCCTCGGGCCTCTCGATTTGCAGTTTCAAGGGGTTAAGCTGGCGTACTCCAGCACTGGGCCTCACTGTAGGGCTCTTCTGTGGCCTCCCTTTCTCAGGAACGGCTGCACTTTTGAGAAGATGCATCCAAGCAGGGGAAGGCAGCACACAGGGACTGAGCAGCAACCAAGTCGCAGGCCTCTGGCTTTTAGTGGAGAAGTTCTGCTCCTTGCTCCACTGCTGGAAATCTGTGGTACCATCGCTGCTGTTAGCAACAGGAGGCTAGCATGTGGATCAAGGCGCACAATTCGGTCCCAAAGCAACAAAAGTCTCAGCTACAAAAGGCACTGGCATGACTCCCAAGTGCCTGTTGATATACAAATGTTGATTGCCCCCTCCCTGCAGGATGCACAGCCGTGCGCCCTGCTGCCATGCAGGGATCCTCAGCTGATCTGATACCTGCTTGTCTAACACTAGCAGCCCACCTCAGGGAAGGAGGGAAAGAACATCTCAGGAAGAGAGACAGAAAAGGGCGAGTGTTTGCCAAGACGCACAAAAGGGACCCACTACAGCCTGGTTTCCAGAGCTGTACCTTCAAATGGCATTCAGCTGTCCTGCCCGTCCAGCCGCACGTTCTGAAACGCAGCGCTCACAGCAGAGTCACACAGAGGGTGGTAGAAATGATCACTTTAGGAGAAGAAAGGAAAAAAAAAAAAAAAGAAGAAAAAAGTATGGACACACCTAGATTTAGCACCCTAACTTATCCCTGGCGCTGCAGAAAATTCTCAGCAGAGGAAAATGAGAGGTGAGAAAGGAGATCAGACCTGAGACATAGGGAGGGGCAAAGAGAATCATCTAGTGGAACTAGGGGACGGGGAGGGAGGAGCAGGGAAGTAAACGGTAGGATTTCAAGACAAACTGTTTCCACGACATAATGTTATACAATAGTTTTATTGGGCTCAGAGATATTTTTTTTTCTATCAAAATGCCTTGAAGACAAGCTTTAGCACAGACTTTTACTTGCAGGAATTGGAGACTCTCTGCAATGTTAATCCAAGAAACCTAGGAGGAAATGAAGCCAGAGTTCAGAAAAGAGCTATTCTCAGTCAGTCAACAGTTTTGAGCCCTCATAGTGATGGTGTGTTTGCTTGGGCAAGTTCTCTTTACGCATACAAGAGAGCCAGAGCAGAACCCTAGGTCTCGTTTAACTTTGTACTTCCCAAATTAGCTGACATTCCTCTTCTGCTGAAATAAAGGCACAGAGAGCGGCTTCCAAAAAGAGAGATTCTGCACCTCCGAGAGGGGCAGGACTGATACCACACAGTGTAAAATGTATTAGGAAAGTCTCTGTAAAACGACCCAGGGATGGTTCAGGTGACAAACACTCCTCCCCAGAGAAGGGGATGTAGTACTTGGAGTCTCATTTCAATTAACAATCCTCACCCTTTAAGCAGACTGACAGTTCAAGAGACAGAGTAAGAGAAAGGAATGAGTATGAGAGAGAGAAAACCTATTTACGTAAGCCAGACCTTAAGTCTTCCTGCTGCACGGCAGAACAAGATGAACAAACAAGGCAAGAAACATCCTTTCACCTTGAAGTCATGTCTCAGGCATCACAAGCATTAGCAAAGCACCTGTCACCACACTAGTCAGAAAACCAATAGTCCTAGTGCGTAACATCTCAGCCCTCAGCGGCTTTAACACCACTCTCCCTTACGCCCTTGCCACACACTGAATGGCAGGGCTGAAGGACTCTACCCCACCAAGGGTACTGCGGTTGCATAGAGACAGTTGACAGCAGAAAACTGTGGAATAGCTTCTGCGATATTCTTCCTTCCCTGCATCTGCTGTACCTGAGGAAGCTGATCCAGTGTTCTTCATCTACTGGAATGTACACCTGGTCTACGCTTTGCACCACTGCTCCGTCCTTGATCCACAACATCTCGGGATCTTCCATTCCCTCCAGGCTGCAATTTAGTTTGACGGGTTGACCCTGGGACACCTTTAATTTGATTGGAGATCCTGTAAATTTCATACCTAAAAGAAAAATACTACTCCGCCCCACCCCCAGAAAGAAGGGGGGTTGGAGTACAGCAAATTACTCTAGGTTGGTGGTCTAGCATTACATACCCTACCAGCACACGCTGCGGAGGGGATCTGTTAGTCTCAGCACTGCTCTACTACGCCTGCTAAGCAATGGTTAAAGGCAAGCACCGAAAGCACAACTGTGAGAGGAAAGCAGTGGCTCAGCACATACGCAGGGATGTTTCAACATCAGGGCGAGCTTCTCCAGAGCAGCGCCAGGCAGAAATGCTGGGAGCTTCGCCCTGCCAGCCATCCCACAGTGCCAAGTGCCTTTTGTTTCACACTGTACCAACACCTCCCTCTTTTCCCCAGGCTTGAATTTCAGCTATGGTGCTCCCGTGCTAAAATCATTGCGCTTGCTCCATTGTATGCCTTTGTAAAGAGCTGGGGATAGGAGAAAGAATCAATTACGCCTCGTTATTCAGCATACACCGTTCTTCTGCGTTCAGAAAGCTTCCCTGCAATTTGCACAGCCCGTGAAAGCAAAGCCTATTCTACAGCAAACCTCACTGAGGAGCGAAACTGTTTACAGAGCTGTCGTGTGATGTGGGCGTGTGCTTAAAACCAGCCTCTCCAACGCTTTAGTCCAGCCAAAGGAGCACACTGTTCCCAGGACCATACACACTTGAGACCCCCAAAAGCAGCAGGGACAGAGTTGGTGGAGCTTGCTCAGGTTTACACTGACACAGAAGTGATCAGAATTTGGCCCAGAGCACTGTTACCATGTGTGGGTGGATGGGGAGTGTCTCCCTGGAGCAGAAGCAAATATATGGAATGTGTTACCATGAGAAAACACAGAAGCAATCTATGTAAGCACATTTAAGAAAGAACAGAGTGTAAAGGAGGAACCAGAGGATCAAAGGAGATTGTGGGAAAGCAGGAAGGTGGAAAATACATGTAAAGCTAGTTTCGTTAGGGAGACCGGCCATTTCCTTTGTGGTGGCACAGGACTGACAGACCAGAACAGGTCTAGCCTAGCTCGATATTATGCCCCAACAGTGGCCTCTGCATCATTCAGAAAACAAAATGCCTTCATGAACTCTTGCCTGCCCATATACATCACAGTATATGACAACTTCAGCCAGGTCAACTGGCTGGTCAGCTTCCCACCGGATGCCTTGCTAGCCTCCAGAGCCACACAGAAAAACACTGGTTGTGAAATCCAGAGCACGGCTAAGTTAGCAGCCCTGTTGCTCCTGAACTCTGCTACAGCCTTACCAGTGATCAAACACAAGAGATTTCTCATGTGCAGCTTCCCCTCCTGCCAAAACGCCACCCTTTTGCAGCCACGGGGGCACCACCTCACAGGGCAGAGCGGTTCTACAGCTGAAGGAGGAAGCCAGCACTGTGGGACCAGCCGGTGGTCTGCCACTGGTAGCCAGTACCTGTCAGAGCACTGGTGGTCCTGGAGCAACCCCAGAAGACAGGCAGAAGGACCTTATTCCCTTCCCTAATGAGATCCCCCAGCCTGTTAACAGCTGGTTTCCCACACTCAAGCCTTTTGACTTTCTATCAGCTGCTACTAATTTAACAAGTTCACAGAGAGCACCGAAAAAACAGCAAGATGCTAATTTCAGTTTAGTTGCTAGAGTTCGTTTTCTGGGTTAAGGATTTAATCCCCTTGGATGAGGATGATCTAACCTTGCATTAACTCATCTGTAACACAAATGACACATCCCGGTGCACGCCAGAAAGCACCCTCCCTCTCACCACTCACAGTAGTGAAATAAAACAGGAGGGCTTTCTAGCCACTCTCACAGAAAACCGATGCAGCCAGGCTGCTGAACGCATGTATAAACTGACAGACACATTCCTTACAGGTGCCTCCCTGGAAAAGCAAACTACTCAGCTTCCCGCAGAGTTAGCAAAAAAAAATTCCACAAAGAAGTACCGTGAGAGACCCCTTATGGTTTCCAGTTCCCATACAAATTAATGATGTAGGAAATTTAATATATAGCACAAATGTTTGGCCTGAGTTTTAGTTCTCCATATAACCCCCTCCGCCAAGATCAACTGACACGAATACAGATGAGGGATTCTTAATAAATTCACAGGGTTTTTGACAGAAATCCAGATTTAGCTGCAGCATCTCTTCCTGTAGATATGAGGAAGGAGCATGGAGGAGGCCAGTTAATATCCACCTATCCTTCCTTCTACTCTCCCACTCACGATTTCTCATCCGATAACATTCTTGCCAGCATAAGAAACAGTCTCATCCAAATCAGTTCCTCTAAGCCTACCTGTAAGAGCTGCAGAGTTGGAACGTCTAGTTGGGAAACAAAACTATATGACATTTCTTTTTGAGCTGTGGTCAGGACTGACAGCAAGCGAACACGCCAGCTGTCAAAACACGTGACATACCTGTGTGTTTGCTTCTTAAACTCACCACCTCTGAATACTCTTGATTCCTAGAAGCCAAGTGCATGGGGTTTTTTGAAGTTATTACAGGAGTGGAGAGAGAGGAAGACTCCTGGCACACCAACGGAAAAAGCTCTTAGTTCCCCAGACTCCTCGGGACCTGCTCTATGGATCTCGCTGCCCCTCAGCGTCCCGGCACACAACACGGTTCCTCCACGCGCAGCGCGGAGCCCAGCCTCCCGGGGAAGCCGGCGCTGAGGGCTCTCCCACGCTGCTTTTCCCTGCCGACTCGGGGGTGAAACTTGGGGAAGTGAGTTCAGGAGAGCGGGGGGGGGGGGGGGAAAGCCAACAAAAGCCACTCAGGAATGCGTTAGCGCCCGGCTTCCCTCGACGGCGATTCGCGGTAGGCAAATAACAGCGCAATGCCTTTCGCAAACGACAGCGAGGATTATTGGGGCTGCGATTTGCTACTCGGCCCTTGCAGGCGGGCGGGGGAGGCTCGCAGCAGCCCGCGCAGCTCGGGCTCCCCGCCGGGCACCGTCGGCTCCGGAGCGCCACGTAGCTGGCCCAGCCGCTGGACGCAGAGAGGCTACGGAACACCCCCCGTCCGGCCGCGGAGGGGAGGGCAAAACGGGCCGGCCCCGGCCACACCTGTGGCTGCCTGAGGCCCCGCGGCCGCCACGCCGGCCGGACCCCGCACGCCGGAGCGGCGCCGGGCTGCCCCTGAGCGGCAACCGGTTCCCGGGCACCCAGTCAGTGCCGGCGGGCTGCCGACACCTGTAGAGGCGTCTCGGTGGGAGGCTGCCCGCGGTGGTAGTGGGGGGCGGAACTGGCCGGCGGCGGAGAGCGAGTCCGGCGGCGCCGGCGGGGCAGCCCCCCTTGGCGGGGCGGCGGCGGGAGTTGTGCCCCGCAGCCCCTCCCGCCGCGCCCGGAGAGCTCGGGGGACACTGCCCCGCAGTCTCTCCTTGCCGCCCCCGGCCCTCCACCGCGGCAAGCGGCCGCTGCCCCCCCCGCCGGCCGCCACGGGAGGGCTGTCAGCCCCTCTCACCTGCCACGGCGGCGAGGTCCTGGAGCGCCGCAGCCCACAGTCCCAGCAAGAGGAGCCGCGGGAACGCCATGCTCCGCTTCAGCTCCATCGCTCCCGCACCACCATCCTCCCCCCCTAGCTCCCGGCGCCGCGGGGGGCTCCCACCACCCGCGCAGGCGGCGACAGCGGCTAAGGCAGCCCCGCGTCACCGCCCGCCACCGGACTCCCACGGGAGGCTGCGAGGTCGCTCAAAACTTCTGGCCGGGGCGAGAGGCAGGGGGCCTCGTCGGGGAGCAAGGTCGGGTCGGGTCCGGTGCCGCCGGGCGGTCTCCCCCGCCGGGCGGTCTCCCCCTCCCGGCGCGCAGCCGCCGCTCGGCAGCTCCTCCGCGCGGGTCCGTTCGTCGGTCCGTCCCTCTCCACTCAGCCACCGCCTTTTCCTTCAGGAAATGGCGCTCTCGGGCGGACACCGCACGCTGTGCTCCCCCTCTGACATCACACTCATGAATATGCATGAATCGGGCGCCCGCCGCCCCCGAAGCGGCGAATCATCTCACCCGCCTCTATCCCGTTCCACCGCCCCGGACGGGACCGGCTGCGCGGACCCCGCCGCCGCTCACCCCGCGTCGTGTACCTGGGGGTTGGACCGCTCCGGGGCGACGGGCGGAGGGGGCTTCTGGAGGCGGCGCATCCCGGGAGCCGATCCCCGGGGCGGCCTGATTTCCAGAGTGCCAGCGGCGGGTGACTCACATCGTCGGGAGCTGCCGGGCTACCGAGCAGGGTGGGAAACCAGGTCGCTTGTTCCCCTACCTACGTCTGGAAGCAGGAGGCCAGCTTGGCCCTTCAGGACCATCCTTGTGCACTCCAGCCCCTTGGGGAAGGAGGGCTTGGGGTCACTGCTGCGGCTCAACCCCCGTAAACCATGCAGCCAGGATGAGTGGCAAGCTCCCCTCATGCACCCGAGTACCCTTGGCTCCATGTTCCTTGGCCGCCCCACGCCGGATTCCTACTTTGCCCATGCTCCCCCTCACCAGCCTGGCCCACAGCTTCTGCTCGGGAGAAGCTGCCCACCCCACCCCAGTGCTTGGTCTGTGGAAGAGGAGAAGGAGGATCGGCAACTGTAAGGTGCCTGTGCCCTTCAAGCAGGATGGGCTCTGCCTGTCCTCTTTTCCACTAGTGCAAAAGTAGGGAGAGGTCTGGGAAAGGAGACCTCTGCTGCCACCCAGTTACTACCACCATGTGGAAAAAGTCACCGAGAGGTGATTTTTTTAATGAAATCTGGTGCAGCCTTTCTGTAGGAGTTACAGTGGGAATCTGGGTGGAAAGGCACCCTAAGGAGCAGTAGTGTTAAAACACCATGCAGCCTTCAACTCTGCCACTACCCAGTGGCTCCTGCAATACTCTGGAAGCCTGGCTAAATGGAGGAGCGCAGGGAAATGGGGATGGAGAAACTGAGGCATGACAAGCTCTGGTAATTCCCTCCCAAGCTCTGATCTTCTCCCCCACTCCTCCCCACCCCTCCCACCCATTTGCATTTCTGATAGGAATTCCTAGGGGACTGGAGCAATGCCAAGAAGATTTCATGACTGGAATGGAAATGTCACTCTCTCCCCAGTGCCTCCCGCAGCAATGAGGCAGCTGGGAGGAGACACTGACAAGCCATCTACCCAAGAGCCTGCAGGAAGCCTGGGTGCTCTTAGGGACAGGAAATTGTGCTATGCCTCTTGCTGGGATCACGACAGCTCTCGGGCTGAGAGTTTCTGCGCCAGTGTTTGCTAAAAGCTTCATGCGCACTTGCTGTCACTACTTTCCCTCGTGTATCCATATATACACCCATCTATCCGAGCACGCCGCATGTTTCTCCACTTATGGCAATAACGCCTTCCAGAAAGTATCTACTTTTGCTGATTTTAGTTGTCCCATGAGAAAAAAATCATGGCTGTTAGAACAATGCTGTGTTTCTACAGTGGTTTCCCACTTTGTTCAATTCTGGGCTCCTCACCATAAGAAGGACATTGAGGTCCTGGAGCGTGTCCAGAGAAGGGCAACCAGGCTGGGGAAGGGGCTGGAGAGCAAACCTTATGAGGGAACAGCTGAGGAGACCAAACCTTATGAGGAGCAGCTCAGGGAGCTGGGGTTGTTTAGCCTGGAGGAGGCTGAGGTGGGACCTTATCACCACCTACAATTACCTGAAAGGAGGGTGTAAAGAGGTGGGTGTTGGTCTCTTCAGCCAGGTGACAGGGTGAATGGGCTCAAGTTGCCCCAGGGCAGGTTCAGATTAGACATGAGGAAAAAGTTCTTCACCAAAAGGGTTGTTGGGCATTGGAACAGGCTGCCCAGGGAGGGGGTTGAGTCCCCGCCCCTGGGTGTGTTTAAGAGACACATCTAGATGAGGTGCTCAGGGATATGGTTCAGCACAGGACAGGAACGGTTGGGCTCGATGATCTCAAAGGTCTTTTCCAACCCAGTGACTCTGTGTGAGTTGGCCGAGCCCATCCAGGGAGGCAGTGGCCAAGAGAGGCTTGACTCCACACTGTGTGCCCAGAGCATGCCGCTACCTTGACAGGTGCATTGTGCTTCACCCAAATGTCATATGCAATGCAAAGGCCTTGGAAGGGGAAGGAGAAGGGCAAAGGAGCTTGTATTTGCAAAGAGAAGTACAGGATAGGAAGTTCCGGTAGCATGGCACAGGCCAGACTCTAGGCTAGTATAAGAGAGCAAAGCTCTGCTGGAAGCAGTAGACCAAAGGGAATTTTTCCCAGCAGTTCTGGCTTCAGCTCTTCTGAGAAGGGCTTTGTGTCAACAGTGATAGGCAGGAAGAGCCAGATGAAAATTGGACTGAAATCCCGCACGCGTTGCCAGTTGGAGTGTAAGCTGCTGTGGGAAAACTCGTAGGAGTGTGATATTACCATGCAGAAATCAAAGGAACCAGTGATTCTCAAAGACCTGTAGGAAGTGAAGACAAATAAACTGTCCCAGCCTCTTGGGCCACTGAATTTAGCAGCGTGGCTTTGTTCTACAGGCCGTAACACTGGCCATGGCCAGTGGCAGTGCTCACTGCTCACATGCACAGGACACAGCTGAGTGTATCTGTAAATAAGCCAGTGCCTTCCTGGCTTGTGTCCTTTCCTTACTCTTTCTGTTGCGATAGTGTGTTGCCACATCTCACTGGACTTGCTGGGCGGTGTAGGCACGTTCTAGAAAATGCCTGAAGATGCTGCGCAATAATGGAAGTGAATTCCCAGTGCTGAGAGATTTGTAGAGCTGAGGGAGAAGGAAAAAGGAAGAAAGGAAGAGAGGGAAGGAGAGGGGAGAGAAAAAGCAGGAGGGAGAGAAGTATTTGCTGGAGTTCCTCACCTTCCTCTGCTGTTCAGCGTCCCCTAAGTATTGAGATCCAACAGGACCAATTATGGGTTATCCCAGTGAGAAAGCACCTCAGAACACCCATTTCCACATGAGAAGCCATAGCCCTAAAAGATCAGCAAAAGCTGGTGGCACATGCCACTAGTCCAGTGTCAAGGAAGTCAGGCTGCAAACGGATACACAATCCCTGTTGTTTGTACAAGGTGTTTTCCACAGAGCTGCTTGGTTTGCACTCAGATTTGAGAACCTGTCCACTCCCACTTTCTGACTTGGGCTTTGAAGAGTATCCCCTCCATTGCTAGGGGACAGATCCCTCATCCTGCATCAGGAAGCTATGGCAATGGCAGAAGCGATGACAAAGTGGCATTCAAGGGTGGAAGGAGTTACCTCTGTGTTACTACGGCATAAGAGACCCAGGGACTTCCTGAGTGGGTGATCTGTCAAGATCAGCATATTCAGCCCCAGGCCAGAAAAGGAGCTGCTCCAGGTTTTCAGTCACCACCAGAGGCTGCAGAAAGTGCCAGGAGGTAGCTCCATGTGTGTGAGGGCTTCTATAGCTCAAGGATGGCTTCTCAAATAAACGCTGCAAAGTTGGGTCAAAGCACAAAGAGTGAGGAAGGAGAAACCCTCTGGGCTTTCCAAACCCTGCAATGGACACAGCTTGAGAGCTGCTGGATATTCCAGAGGCCTTTGAGGACACTGAAAAGATTAAACTGGGTATAAACTGTCTCTATTCTCTGCCCAACCCATCATAATAATGGGATAGCCAGAGCTTGTTCATGTCAGATAATGATACTGTTTAACATGGCCACTTCTGAGGACCCAAATATAACTCTCCATCTTGAAATATATATGGGACCAAACTGGCCATGCCAAGACCTTGGACATGGTATTTAAAACCACAGGTGGCTGCAACAGCTACGCAAGATAACTGGAACTCATCCTGCCTGTGTCTGGGCTAAGCTGGCCATAACTGAGTTATGGTGGTCATTTGGGAATTATCTTAGCTGCAGCTGAACTCTCTTCTCTTTTAACTTACATTATTCTACCATCTCTTCCTTCTCCCTTCCTTGCCTTCCTCCCCATCACCTCCTTCAGTAAGAAACTGTTGAAATATTCCAGCCTCTCTGTTTTGTGAAGTTTCAGCCTCCTCCAGCTTTTACATCTTACATATGTGCTGGTTTTATCCTTCTGCACGAATGAAGACAAGGACAGGGAACCGTGTTAAAGACTTGTGTTTACTTCATCTTCAGGATACAAGTAAATCAGGGATGAGTCTGATCTTTGAGTTCAGGCCTGATCCTTTCCTAGTTCCCTAATTCTCCCAGGGTGGTAGGTGGCACAGTGTAGCTGGGGGACCAGGACTGGGTCACTGCATGGTAGATCTAAGTTTGGATTTTTCCCTGACTTTCAATGTTACCTAGTTTGGCCCTAGCCCAACCACAATCACTACCCCAAGCCCAAACCTGGTTCCTCCATGTGTCTGGGGGGTTATTCTTTTTTAGAGGTGACAAACTAACACATCATATGTGTTATCTATCTTTTGCAATAAATGCCAAGCTGTCAGAATGAAAATGTCACATAAATCATACATAAAGTATTTACATTAAAAAACATTGACTCAGACAAATTTAAATAACCTTTCTGAGGGTACCATCATTTGCAGCAGGTTAGCCAGGTATTGCCAAAGTTTCTATTTCTGGAGTTGAAATAAACACAGCACATCAAAACAGAGTCATCAAACCAACCCGAAATGTATTTAACATGGTGCAACAGTCAATGCCATAAGAAATCACCATAGAAGTATGCAGCGTTATATATCATCTACACATCCTAATATGATTTTACAAATCTCCTATTACATGTAGATACACACAGAACGGACTTGGGAGGAAGCATTTATTGCCAGCCCCTCTGGGGGCTCAGTTTCTTACCTCCTTCCTGTAGGGAGTGACACCACTTTGTTTTTGAAAGTCACTGTATTGTGATCTTATTGCATTCTTCTGTGAGACATGGTGGACAATTACCACTGCCTGACAACATGGCACAGAGCTTGTTCAGCACATGGCCATCCCCTGTGGGATGGAGGTTGGGCAGGTGTGAGGTCCCTGCTAGGTTCTCATGAGCTTCTTGGGTCTGACCCTGTCTCTCAGGGTGGGGGGGGGGACTCTAGCTGGGCCAGGAGGGCAGCCCGCAACCCAGAGTGCAGCAGTCCACTCTGCCAGGATCAGACACCTTCTGGGTTAGGCATTACTGGCACTAATCCCACAGCTTCTGGAAGGTCCTGCACCTGCTTGGCAGGAAGCCCTTCGGGAAGACCCTGGAGAGCAAGGCAGCAGGAGCAGCTAGTGGGGCAGGCTCCTGGCTGTGCTCCCTGCCCGGGGCTGGGGCGGCACCCCATTCTGCCTTGGAAGGTGGAAATGCAGCAGTGGGCTACAGGCCAAAAGCCCTCCCCAGGGCACACAGAAAGCTGAGGGTAAGGTAGAACAGTCCTGCAACTGCTCTAATAGATGCTGTGGGTGGAAGAGCTTCCTAACTACTCCAGACTATTGGTGGGAGGATTAACATACATTTATCTTTCCCTCTCCAGCCCCTCTCCCCTTGTCCAGCTCATGCTGCTCTAAGCAAGTGGTAGGAATGAAATAACCACGAACTGGACCCATGGTCCTAAAAATAGTGGCACTAACAGGGCACTGATCTACATTACGGCTCTCCACGATTGCTAACAGGGTGGAGCTGGACAAGGTTAACTACAGCTGCAAACACAGCTGTGTCTCTGCTGTAGCTCAGGCAGGGCAAGGTGAGCAAAGTGCATTTGGTTTTATTGGTGTATGTCACTGTGCTGGGAAGACAAGTCCTCAGCACTTCTCAAAGGCATAGCCTGTGGTTGGGTCAGCAGTCAGTGACATTTGTGTCAGGAATACCTTAATTTTCCCCAACAGAAGGCAAACTGAGCCCTGAAAGACATCCTCACCAGCAAAACCTCAGAAAAATTGGAAAGCAGAAGTGAGAAAACTGAAAGAAAAAGAAAAAAAAGATGAGGGTAAAGTGAGAGGAGAACATGAAGAAATGAGAAAATAAATGACAGAAGAGGAAAAAAGATCGGTGAAAATAAAGCCAAAAAAAAAAAAAAAGCACCTTGTTCAGGGTTTGCAGGAGGTGACTCAGCGCCTGCAGATCTGAATTCTCCTTCTGACTTTACTCTGGCTGGCCGTGTGCCTTCCGCCATGCTCTGTCCCAGCTTCTTGCCTTGCAGGGCATCCGAAAGGGCAAACACACTGCAAAGCATCGGCTGTCCAGTGGCAACAGCAGTCAACTGCTGTGACTGAAACGTAAAAGAAGACTGTGGGTGGGATGGGAGGAGAGGTGGGGAACAGAGGAGCAGAGAAAGGGTGAGGAGTGAAAGTGTGAAAAGAAGAGTGGAACAAATAATCACAGAGACCAGTGAGGGAGAGAGGGAAGCTCTTGGAAATGAGGTCAGCCATCGTTCAGAATGACTACATCCTCTTCCAATGGCAGGAAGAAGAACTGAAGCTTATCCTGCTGACCCTCTGTGGTGACCGATGCATGCAGGGTACCTGCTGGCACCACCTCTGCAGAGGAGCTGAGAAGCCCTGAAGGCCTGTCACAGAGAGGTTTCTAGGCAGGAGGAGCGCCGCACACAGAAATGGCACCTGTCATGCCCCTCTGGCCTATGCACAATCAGGACGGGGAAGAAGCGGGCATCGTGGTAAGTTGGGGGGTTTTCATTGACAGCCAGCTGGCTGGAGTGGGAGCAGCACTGCTCGTCCTGGCAGCCCCGGTCTCCAATGCTGCTGCTGTGGCTCCTCCAGAGGCCTGTCCTGTGGGACCCATGGACACGGCAGAGGGAGAAGCGGCTGGTGTTGAGGGAGAGGTGGGAGTTGCCACTGCAGCTGTGCAAAGCGTGGCGTGAGAAGATGGAGGAGGTGCTGGAAGCATGGTTGCAGCGTTCGCAGCCATGGGTTGTTTCGCCATACCGGCATACCGTGTAGCTGTTGTAGGCTGGGGAGTCGGCCAGGTCCATGAGCATGGCCTCTGAGTAGCTGGGTATCAGCTGTCGGTTGGTGCAGATGTGCCACTCCAGCTCAGTGCTGTCCTGCGTGGCGTCTCGGGGCATGCGGGTACCGGTACAAGGGCTCCTCTGCCACCGTGGGTGCTGTGTACTCTAGGCCCAGCAGCTTCTCCACATGGTAGTGAACATAAGCAGTTCGATACTCTATGAGTACCCTGAGTGGCCATGAGATCATCAGGATAGCTGCCACCCAGAAGGCATAATGGGACACATACCATGGGAGGTGATCTGGGTCCCCGTAAGCCATCATAAGCTCTTTAAAATCCACATTTTTGAGCTGCATGCCTTCCCTTACTTCCATGTAGTCATCCAGCCCCTCAATCTCCGTGAAGAAGTGAGCCCTCTGAGTCAGGTAAGAGTTCTCAGACTCAATATTGGCAAAGCTGAAGCACTTAGTGAACCTCAGCTTGGTGGCTGTGTAGCTCTCCAGGCCCAGGAGCTCCTTGGAGATGTCCTTGTATCCACAGTGAGAGTAGTCAAACTCAGCTTCAGCCACGTGGGTGTTAACCCTCTCATGGTAGACTTGTGTGGTGGTATAGGCATCACCATTGCGGTACCTGGTCACCTGCCGTGTTCGCCGCACAAAGTGGTAGCTGATGGCCTTCCACCAGATGCACGGAGTGGCTTGCTGCATGCGGTTGATGCATTCATAGACACTGTCCACATCCGCTTTGTATTGCAGCTCTCTCTTGACGTGGCAGTGCCAGCACTCCACCAAGTACACCACGTACAGCATAGAGAGAAAGGCCAGTGGAATATAGACATAGCCATCTGAGCATGGGCTATCATGGTAGATCATGGACTTGCCCTTGAAGGAGCTATCAAAGCTGAGTTTGGTGACCCGGGCCAGCTGACACCAGGCCACTGCACCCAGGCAGCCATACATGAGGATAGAGAGGAGGAGGCATTTCCAGTGGGTTTCTCTGCACATGCAGGCACTCAGGGACTGCTTCACCGGTCGTTGCTTCAATCACACCGCCACAGAGGAGGAGAGAGACAAAGAGAGAGCAAGGAGCCTGTCAGTCATGCTGCTCTGCACAATGCACACAGTGACTATTCCCTTCGAAACTGTGCCTGGCTTTGCTCTGGACTGCCCGAGGACTGGGATGCCACCCTACTTAACATAAATGTGAATATAAACAGAAGAACTTTGCCAGGGACAGAGATCTCAGGACAAAACTCTTCCCTTGCTTCTTCCTGGCTCTGGGGAGGAAATTTGTTCACATGGCAGTGACTCGCTATGCCTGAACCGCAGTTGGATGGCTCCCTCAGCATGTGGCAAGATGGGTCCCCAACTCCTTCTCCCTGTCTGGAGCCAGCACAATTTACACCCCTCACCATCTTCTGAGGCTTGGAGGGCTTTGAAGCTTGTGAACAGCCAAAAGCATGGGGCAGTGGACTTTCCCCTTTGCTTTGTGAGTGCTCAGCACCTGGATTCCCACACGATGCTGCTGGGGAGACTCAGGAGCAGCATCCATGGGTTGTGCCAGCACAGGGGTACCAGCACTTTGTGGAGCTGGAGCTGCTGCCTGACTCAGAGCTGACTCACACCCAACCCTGAAACCTACCAAATGATCGACACCATTTTTCTTGGAGGTGAGCATCAGGAAAATTACTAGATTCAAGCACATTTAGTTGAAAAAAATTGTCAGGATTACAGCACGATGCAGCATAGCTTCAGGCTGGTTAGAAGACTAGCTCTGACCTAAAATACCTGAAATCTTAAGCATTGGAGCTAAGGGTGGATGCATGAATGTTTAAAATGTAGCACATCCCTCTCTTTCAAGTCCCAAAAGTAAGACCGGGAGTGGAGTCGGAGTTCGCACTCTCGTACTCCCACTGCGTCCCTTGAGACAGTGTGATTGCAGTCCTTACCCTGGCCGTGGTGCAGTGCAGTGAATCAGCAGCATTGTCATGCTATATTGGGCTATAATAAAAAATGCCAAACTGAGCCAAGCAGCTAGCGGAAATGGCGTTGTCTCCCTGCAACAAGCAGCACCAGCACAAGTTACATGACTGGCTGGCAGCTGCCCATCTGCAGAAAGCGTGTGAAGCAGGACCTCATGCTACCCTGATAGGTAGCGTGGAGAGCTGTCTTTGTCCCTCTTGTTACCGCCATCCTTTGCCTCCCCCCTAACTCTGAGGAAGCGACAGGAAGAAAGCAGATACACACACTGATTTTCATGCATCATCATGCCCTCTGCCGAGCCCAATTTTATGCAAAAATAGAAGCACACTGTTATTCCTTCTCCCAAGGGGCCACCTCCAATGCATCAGAGTGCTCCATAGATGCCAATGGATGCTAGGTTTGGGAAATGTCTTCTCTTTTTTTATCCAGGGGTGAAGTTCTCCTTCAGTAAAGCTTATCTCAGACCCACAGCAGTTAGGATTTAGTATGTAATCCTGGACCAGCAAGGAATTTAAGGCACAGCATCTTATGACTCAGAAAATAATAGCACGGTGCCACTAGAAAGAAGAGTTTACTGTCTTCTCACTGAGATGGAACCATTGGCATCTAACCTTGCAGTGCCATAAGGTCAGATTTAATACTGCTTTTTTTTTTTTTTTTCTGGAACAGTAAACCACTTCGAAGTAACTATAGAGGGTTTTATGGCTTGCTGTGAGTACTGCCAAACTAGACTGCATGGGGTTTGGGTTTGATTTCGTAGCTTCTCATCTGACATCGTGTAAGTGCAGAGCAATTTTATTGATTTTTAGGGAGCTACACCAGTATTTTTATCTGCAGGGACTGAGGGCAGAATCTGGCCCCTGATTCTTCCTGCTGCAGAAATATAGACTTGCAAACCTCTACCCTTTTCTTCCCCCAAAGGTTTTCTGAAGGAAACTCTAAAAATTATCATCTGTCTACTGCAGTCACGGGGACTGTGTAGAAGAAAAAGGCTGGGTGATATTCTAACACGGGAATTGAAGCTCACACTCAGGTTTCCACCAAGTGCCCCTCATATAAAATCACATATGGTTAATACTGTGAAGACTGCCAGTGGACCCAGCAAAAGATGTCCAGCAGTCAGTTTTAATGTGAGTGCTTCAGGACTCCACGCAGCTCTAGGAACCTCCATGTTTTCTATGACTTGTTTGAAGCGCTGTCAGCCTTGCCCTGGGCCCAGCCATGAGAAGGCTGTCCCACATCAGTTAAGGCACTGTTTGTGAAAGGCGCTGCAATCCTCATCTTCCTTTTATCTCCCTTCCCTTGACTAACAACATCTCCACTCTCTGAGGCTCTGTGGTCCAAATTACAACCCACAGGTTGGCTTCTGCCCAAGGGGTGATTCAACCAGCCTTGCTGGTTAGGGCTATCAGTGACCACATTGGAGCGGACAAATGCCTCCTAATGTGCTTAACTCCATGAAATGCCATCTTCCCTTTTGGGAAAGAGATGGCTCTGGTCTCACCAGCACCAGAGCAGCACTGGGCTGAGCTGGCAGCAGCTCAGAGGTCCAACATGACATTTCTGTATGTGACCTCTTGAGACACTTCAAAAATGGTCTTCACTGCACTGAAAGGGCTGTATCGGCCTGAGCCAAGCTGCCTCCACTATTCTCACTGCAGCCTGTAAAAAGGGCTGCATCTCTCCTTGCATTAGTGAAGATGTGCAGATCATAGAGCCCACTGCCACATCTTTCTGATTCACACACCTACCAGTCCAGTTCAACAGGGCCTTCACGTTCAAAAGCCCTTGGGAAAAACTCCCGGCTCTTCTGACCCACTGTCTCATACCTTCTTTTGTTCCTAAGCAGGTCCCACTCTCTGCAGGTCCTTGGTTATAAAAGGATCTCTCTTCCAAGGTCTGCACCCTTGGCGGTCCCTCCTGCTTCAAGTTCTGATTACGTTCATCTGGTCTATATCCCCTTATTTCTCCTTCCCTTTGCTGAAATAATTATCTAACACAATTATACTGTTACAATTACTATGAGACTGTTTATAAGACACAAAATAGAACATAATTACAATAAAAGTATCAGACATTTAAAAATCTAATATGGAAATATATCTTTCCATCTCTTTCTGCATAACAAATTCATTAATATATTAAACCAGTGGCTCACAGACTTTACTAATTAACATACCACCTTCTTGCAAGCATGATGTTTGTGGTAGTACGTGGAATTTTCTCCTTTCTGTGCAGAGTGTTTCAGATTGAAACACGGCAAGCTTGTCTTTCTGGCTAAGTACAATAAATGCTTAAGGAAACTAATAATTTCCATGATAACTTGGGCCAGCCAGCAAACAGGAGTCGCGTCCTTTGAGGAATGTTGCGGGATCTGTGCTGCTTTGATATGGAACAAAAGCCTTACCACTGGAAAATGTTACTAGAGAAACGTAATTGAAGAAAGCAAAGGCAAGAGAGCCTGACAGAAAGCCAGAGCCAAACTGAGACTGTCCCAGAACAGATGGAGGCTCAGTCACCAGGCTCTTCCTGAGCTAGGACTCATGGATTTGAGTGTCTTAACCCAAATTAAGAGAAGCGTCCTCCCTTTCCTGCTTGTTGGGGGCTTTGCTTTGGGCTTTGTTTCCACTGTTGACCTGAGAAACCTCCTGACAGAGGATGGAATAAGACATAGGTTACCCAGAGAAGCTGTGGCTGCCACCTCCCTGGCAGTGTTCATGGTCAGGTTAGATAGGGCTTTGGGCAACTTGGACTGGTGGAGGGTGTCCCTGCCCATGGCAGGGGGTTGGAACTAGATGATCTTTGAGGTCCCTTCCAACCCAAAGCGTTCTGTGATTTTACCACGACGTCTGTAAAAAGGGATGCCTTTGCCAAATCAAATGTTTCACCCAAAAGGTCCCACCTAGCTCTGAAGACAGTACAAATTGTAAAAATCTCCTGGTTGGTATGGAAGGCTGTGAAGAAGCACAGCCAAGCTGTCAGTATTATTGTTTATGAATTTCAAGTTGTGTTAAAAACACAGGCTGTAAATAATGTTGTGCTACACTCTGGCATGCTGCTGAACAGCTTTCAGAAGCCACCCTTCTCATCACACCTGACTGCATTGGAAACTCCTGCTAACACTTACTCAAACTATCCATAATCACAAGCCAAAAATCACTTTACTCTTCTACACTTCAAAACAACAACAACACAAAATATTTCCCAAATTCTTTAGCAGGCCTCATGATAAATGAGGAAAATGCCACAGGCAAGAGGTGGCACGCATGGGAAGGGCTGGTGGTGTCTGTGCTGGGGAGTCTTATGGAGAGGGATGAGCACTGGGGACAGCCCTGCAGTGAGCTGGCCCTGGTCCCCGGTGGTTGGCCCCACAGTGCTGCTTGACATTTGTGTTGGGGTTTTTTTGGCCCACCATTTCCAGAAAGTTCAGGCAGAGCCAAGGATCTACATATCATGCAAAACGAAGAGGCAGCTCCACATCCTCCCATGGTCTGTTTTCTGTCTGGTAGCGTGGAGCCTTCTGAGACACTAAATGATAGAAGCTATTTAATTTGTTGCCACAGTTGATGGGAAATAGTTTGGAAAGCCCTTACTGCTGATGGAGAACAGGAATTTCAACTGACACCTGAGACAGACAGGAGTTTCCAGGCTAGCAACATTTTGATTATTTCTCCTTCAAGAAAGTTCTGTGCAAAACTTAGTTTGCAAATGATAAAACATCCAGGCAGTGGCTGAAAGGGCCACTGCCTTCAAAGACACCCTCCGATGGCAGATGCCCAAGATCAAAAGCAGGTATGCAATGACTGGCGTGGAGTCTCCTTCGCACAGGCACACCCACCCAGCACTCAGCCTGGCTCAACAGCAGCCGGGTCAGGTTCTGGCTGCCACAACTGTAATTAAGATTATTAAAACATGCTCTGTGTTGTAGCAGCGTGCAGATTTGGGCTGTAAATCTCACCCAGTGTAAAGGGGTGGAGAGAGAGTGGAGGAGGCATGCATGGCCTGGCATGTCACCTGCTCAGCAGCTGGAACTGAGCGTGCTCTGGTGGCAAGAGCAAGGGGCTGGTAGCCAGGGTGTCATCTCTCTTTCCCATCCCTTGACTCCTTGCAAGTGACATTAAGACACAGGCACCAGGTAAGTTGTATCTGCTAACCACCCCAAGTGAGCCTGCATGCAACTGCTCTGGGGGTGGGCAAGAATGCAAAGAAACTACCTTCACTCAAGCCCCGATTTCTCCTTAAAAAGCCATATTTGAAATGTAAGAATGATGCTAGAGAACCAGAACAACATATTTCTGGGTGAGGAAATTGTGCTTGTGTGTTCAGGTTCCTTTCTCTTTACAAGTACGTAAGAACCGATGAAGTTCCTGGAGCAAAGGTTCATGGGGTCTGGGTGTCCCTGTTCTTCCAAGCAATTCCCCCCCACACCCTCCCAATCCCCCACGCCACCCCTGTTAGCAGGAGGAGGAAGGACGATGCTCAAAGAAACCCACACTGATTCCACCAGCCCAGGTTTTTGGGTGCCTAACTTAAACCTCTGGTGCCTCTGTGTGGCTCAGTGCTTTCACTCACCTCCAGATACATCTGATAGCAGGACTCTGCCCACTAGCCATGTGGATGTCCCTTGGTGACAGCGGGGATCCTTATGATACAATAAACAGCTAGAGGGTCTTTTAGGACTTACAGGTAGTCACAGGAATTTCTCCTATCAACTTTTCAAGGCTATTCTGGGTCAGGAAGGTTCAGCTTCTATTACCACCCAAACTACATTTACACCTTAGGACTAGGAGACACTATACCTTCTCCCTGTAGCTCCTGTATCTCCCAGGCAATGCAATTTCACTCCACCCTCCTATGTACAGTAACTCATGGTTGGTAGAAGGCCCTCTGCTTTAACTGATAGACTAAAGGGAATGAAGAACCTGCAATCCCCTTTGTAATTTGGTCTGGTGATGAAATTTTACTACCATTGTAATTTCATTTCACTTCAGCCCACATTCATGGCAGTGGGGATGCCTATTCTCCAGGTGATGAAAAACTCCTTTCATATAACTGCCTCCTCTCTCTGAAGATACTTCCTCATTATAATTATGACACCTCTCAGCCTTCTTTTTGACAATTTAAATGGGTCAGGGTCTTGAAGTCCTTCACTGCACAGTCTTTTTTCTAGCGCTTTTCAGTGCTCTGCTCACTCTCCAGGACCTTGAGACCCTTCTTAAATATGTATCAAGCAAGTGGAAGCAGGACTTCAACACTTATTTCACTGGCATCATACAACAACATAGAATTGCCACCCATTCCCACTCATTCCCTCTTTCTTCTGTCTTCAAGAGTCATATTAATAGATTTTTGCCCAGCACCACCCCAGGAGATCATGTTCAACCACTCACCCACTTTGCTCCCAGGTACTTTTTTAGTCAGTTCCCGAGGACAGCTGAAGGGTTGGCTGTGCTCTCCACCCTGAAATGTGTAACTTCAAATTTGGCGTTGGACTGAACAATGAAATTACCAAAAGCAGATCCCTCTGCAGGACCGTGCGCGTCTCATCACTACAGACCAGCCTGCTAATGTTTGTGCCAACTGTAAATGTTACCAGCAGTGATTTTATGTTTAATTCTAGAGGATAGTGTTAAATCTGGTAATTATTCCTGCAGAACTCTGCTAGCCTAATGGCTAAATACCCCATTAACTTCTGCAAGACAACTGTCTTCACAAAGCTAAGTGTGAATCATAGAAACAAAGCTGTGGGCATTATGTGGACACCAAGGTGCTCCTCACACTTCCAGTGCTCACTGCCAGAACTAATCCTACATGTAGCTCTAGATATCATACAAAGAAAAAACCACACATACCCCCAGGCTTCAGTGGAGCACATTATCACCTGGCTTGCTGTGGTCATAAACTCATTGGTAGCTGTATTTTACTCCAGAAGTAGCTGTGTGGCAGTGGGGGCTTGAAGCATCTCTTTTTTCTAGCTGCCTCAGCACTGCTTATGGCATGCAAATGGTAATGGTGAGAAATAGCCTGCAGTGTCTGAAAGATGGGGACCAATGTATTTTGGAGTTACAGTCTTTAATATATAGATACGTAATTTTGCTTTATGTTTACTGTTTCTCCATAGCTGCCTATTCACAAAATGGCTTTTTCCCTCTTCTGTCATGCTCCAGTCTCCTTGAAAACTCCAGCATGAGCTGCATAAGCAGAAAATATGCTGCCACAGCATGAATTTATTCTCATGTTTGTTTTGGGGACAGTTCTGGGCCCAAGTTTGGCTGTCTGTGTCTGGTTTGGTGCCAGGTATCTGGGTTCCCCAGTTTTAAATGCATTACAATTCTTCTTTGGGGAAATCATGCCAAAAACATTTCCTGTCCCATGTGAAAATGTGGTTGCCCTTCATGGCTGACCTCAAGAGCTGCAACTTTATTGAAGCAAAATATTATGGTGTCTAAAATGCACGAGTGGGAGAAATCAGGGGTAGCAAAAAGGTGGTCCAGATAGAAATAGGGAAATGAGGGGGAAACACATGGGGTGGGAAGATGTGGAGAGAAAAGGATAGACTAGACATGCTCTGAATGCCATTGAGGCAGGGCAAGGGCACTGGTGGGGGAGGACGGAGATCAACCAGTCTGGACAGGAGCAAGAGGGAATCAGCCCCACAGAAAGGACCTAGGCAAGGGTCAAATGAGGGAACACCGAACCTGACAGCACCCAAGTATTAAGTGAGCCAGCACAGCAGTTTCCTCACCACTGGGAACTTCTCCAAAAAATAGATTTTTGCCCCTATCTTCTCCCCACAGCCTGGGGGTGGGATAAGGTTGTGCGAATTGGTGCAGAGACTCCACCAGAGGTGACAGCATATTGCTGGGATGATGCTGCAGCTGTGTCTCAGCAAGATGTGCGGCATCACAGCGTGCTCTTGCTCTCTGCCAAGACCTGGCTTCGGGGCTACAGGGTGACTTTATCAGTGTCTTCAACAGCAAAATGACCCCACAGCTCAGGATTATTCATGTGAGCCATAAGAGTCAATCTTAGACTTTTCTCTTTTTGTTTCTTTTTCCTCTCTTTTATTTATCAAGAATAATCTCTATTATTCTCTCAAGAAAAAAACCTCTTTATCAGGAATGATCTTGGGGGAAAAAAAAAAGACTGACATAGCACTGGAAGAAAAGAAATAAATGTAAAAAAGCAAGAAAAAAAAAAAGGAATAAATTAGTGCCAGTCATAATTTCACTGGTCTCTGCAGATTTATGCCAGTGATTAATATATTCCAATGAGACACATGAAGGGTAGGATTAATCAATAACCGTAAGCTTTGGCAGGTGGTGACCCTTCTGGATGAAAGCAGGGTTTTGTCTCTACCTACAAGACCTGTTCCATCTTGATCAAGAGAGGGCAGTGGAAAATGTTCCAACTCCCTATGGAGTTGGAAGGATAAAACACAGAGGACCACCGAGTCCTTGTTAGGCAAGCCCAAGGCTGTGCTGTAAACCTAAACTGAGGTGAGCTCTGGCACCAGAACTTACCTCTGGTACTGAGAAAGGCTTCAGTGTTTGTGAAGTGGACAGGGATGATGCAAGAAGAGCAAGGAAATCTTTACTCCCCCTTCCCCAAGCAGCCACAACAGACATGGGTGCAGATATCTTCCAGGTCCTGAGGTGATCCTGGTGAAAGACCAGCCCAAGAAGTCTGGGATGACCAGGGAGAATACAACAGCAGGAGAAGAGCCAGAGTACAACCTCCTACTGCCTTCCAGGGCCAAATTAACTCCTAGGTCATCTACTCATCAATAATACGGTGAGGAATGAGCCTGCAGGGCTGTGTTAAACAGACATTGGTGTACAACAGGCAGAAGTGCTCTTTCACCACGTGACCCAATCTAGGCACCACATGGGGCATTGATAATAAGGCCTGGTGAGGGAAAAGGGAGATATTACAATGGTCACCTTGTAAATCCTCTCCTGGGGAGCCTGAAACAAAATACCTCCTGCCACCCATCTTGAATGGCAAGAAGCCCATTACCCCTAGCTCATGCTGAGCCAGTAGCAAGCGCTCTCAGCATGGCTGGCAGCACAGAAGGAAAGGGATATATAAGGGATAGGAGGCAACAGATAAAGCCACGTTGCATCAAAGAGAATGTCCCTCCAGTCCTTGAACACGCTGGTTGCTGCACATATGTTTTGGATGCACCATTTGCTCTTCTGCTGTGAAACTCCTGTGAGAATGAAAACTTGCTCCAGGCAAGGGCTGTGACATCAATGCCAAACAGATATGTTACTTGGTTTAAAAAGAGTAACCTGCATGCACTTCATGTGTTTGTAGCATCGTTAATTCAGGCCTTTGCTGTGGCAGTTGCCCTCCTGTGGTAAGCAGGGATTGCTTGGTTTCTGGTTAAACACTGAAGTTTCTGCAGAGATTTAATCTCCTCCCTCCATCTGTGGAGCTACCAGAGGGAGTGTCCCGGGGTGGGAAGGTGCACAAAATGGTAGCATTAAATTCTTTCCCCAGCAGAGCCTGTCGCAAGACAAGACAAACCATGAAAAGGCACAAATCTTGCTGATTCACTCAAATTTCAGATGCTAGGATCCCCCCTCCCCGAAGTACCATACAAAGACAGCCTGTTATTTCACACCCTTCATCCTCATGACTTTAAGCCACCATCTGAAGAAGCAAGCAAAGGTCATGACAGAAGGAGCCTCCAGTCCTCTCAAATGTCAGATTCGGCAGTAGCTCTTGCAGGATACTTTTGAGTTCTTCAAGCAGAAATAAAGAAAGTCCCAAATAAGAAACACATTTACACTCCAGCCAATATATATATGCCACACATCACAGCAGGGTGGGAAAGCTGCTCATTAAAATACAAGGGTATGTATGCAAGTGGCGCGAAGAATTTGGTCCTAGCCACATCTGCTGGTGATGCTTTCACATACCGCTCCAAGGAAGCCATGCAGTTGCATCTTCAGTGCCAAGGAATCCTAGCAACAAAGTGGTCACCATTTGCAAAATAGAAATCAGGGCTATTTTACTGGCAGCTTCCTACAAGCTCACAAAAAATGCTACACTAACAAAATTATCCCTTTTCCACTCAAATCGCTGATGTTGCTGCCACTGACTTTCGACTCATCAGCACCAGAAAGAGCATATTCTGAGGACAGAGGATTTTTCCCAGTAATGTCAATGCTAGGAATGAGTTTATCAGGAAGGAAAAGCTGGGATTTGAGCTGCCTCAGAGCGCGCGAGTAGCTCCAAGAACAGATCTTTTTCCTACACTTGTAAGTGTACTCATCAGACTTTACTCATATTCCCCATGCCCTTGACTTGAATATTGGTGGTTCCTAGTAGACACAGAGTAAATTTACAGGCATAACAACGTGGTTTACCTCAACACTTATCAGTCAGCTGATAAAAGTATCCTCAGAAAAGCTCCAGGGATGCAGTTCTCAGCCTCTGCCAGATTAGTGAGTGATTGGCATGAGCCATAGCTGTGCCGCTCGGTATTTGCAGGTTGCCTCTTGCCTAGCCAGCTGCTTGTGCCCCACTGCAGCCAGCCCTGCTGCACCGGGGCTTCTGGGCAGGTGCCCTTGCCCCTGCCTGCCCTTGCACTGCAGGGAGCTACTGGAAGGGCCAGCAGCAGCATGTGGTCCGTCTGTCCATCCTGGGGCTGCAGAGCAGAGTGATCGCCACGTCAGTCAGAGCAGGCTCCAGGCTGTGAAAGCCAGACCCAGCTCCCTGAAACCTTGCGAGAGTCGCAGGTGACACAGAGGTACCACAGCCCCAGGGGATCATGGAGGTGCAACTCTGCTGATGTGAAGGGAAGACTGACACCAGCCAGGGGAACACAGGAGGGCTGGTGGGACCAGCTCCCATTGCTTCAGGCTGGGAGGGACAAGTGCCAGTTGGGCTCAGCAGGAATCCTGTAATACCTATTTTGTACCCACCTTTGCTCATAAGATGCCGCTTTCCAGGGGTGGGAGAGGAGTGAGCAG
The DNA here is from genome assembly GCA_022605575.1 of Laterallus jamaicensis coturniculus. Classification (NCBI taxonomy): domain Eukaryota; kingdom Metazoa; phylum Chordata; class Aves; order Gruiformes; family Rallidae; genus Laterallus; species Laterallus jamaicensis. Next base: position 3,058,255 of record JAKCOX010000048.1, read on the forward strand.
AGAGAGTAGGCTAGCGGGGCTCAAGCAGGTGTATTTTCTCCTGTGTGGTGCAAATAAGCAGCCTGCAGTAGTGGAAGTTAGAGCCGTAGGTCAGTGATCTACTGAAGCCTGTCCCTTCCCAGTCCTGAGTCCTTCGGATCACAGGCGCTTTCCGAGTATTAGTTCCTCACCAGTAACTGGCAGATGTTGATTGCCTCAGTTTAGAGACTTTGCAAATTAGAAAAACTGCTAATTATTACTCATAGCATTTATTGAGTAGCATTTATTGACTAAACTCAAAGAGAAGCAGAAGATCTATGAATTGTGGAAAAATGGTCTGAGCATCTGGGGAGAATACAGGAATGTGGTCAGGGCCTGTAGGGATGCAACTAGGAAGGCTAAAGCCCTCTTGGAAATGAAGCTGGTGACATAAAGGATAATAAAAAGGGGGTTTTTAGATACATGAATAGTAAGAGGATGACCAGGGATAATGTAGGTCCCTTGCTGAATGAGGAGGGTGTCCTGGTAACGGGGGATGCTGAGAAGGTGGAGATACTGAATGCTGCCTTTGCTTCGGTCTTCACTTCAAAGACCCCTCGGGACCCACAGATCCTGTATGAAAGTTGGAGTGTTTGGGGAACGAAGAATTTCCCTCTGGTTGAGGTAGGGGAGGTCCAGGAGTGGCTCAAAGGGATTAATGCACACAAATCCATGGGCCCTGATGGGTTACATCCACGTGTGCTGAGGGAGCTGGCGGAGGTGATTGCTGAGCCGCTCTCTATCATCTTCAACAGGTCTTGGAAGACAGGTGAAATGCCTGAGGATTGGAGGATAGCCAATATCACTCCAGTCTTTAAAAAGGACAAGAAAGAGGAACCTAGTAACTATAGTCCAGTCAGCCTCACCTCTGTCCTGGGAAAGGTAATGGAACAGCTTGTTCTGGATGCCATCTCCAAGCAACTGGAAGAGAAGAAGGTCATGAGGAGTAGTCAGCATGGATTCACCAAGGGAAGATCATGCTCGACCAATCTCATAGCCTTCTATGATCTCATCACCGGCTGGGTGGATGGAGGGAGAGCAGTGGATGTCATCTACCTTGACTTCAGCAAGGCTTTTGATACTGTCTCCCATGACACCCTGATAGCAAAGCTGAGAAAGCATGGGGTAGATGAGTGGACAGTGAGGTGGGTTGAGAATTGGCTGTCGGACCGAGCCCAGAGGGTTGTGATTCGAGGGGCAGAATCTGACTGGAGGCCTGTGACTAGCGGTGTTCCCCAGGGCTCGGTGTTGGGTCCAGTCCAGTTTAATATCTTCATTGATGACCTTGATGAGGGAATAGCATCCACCCTCAGCAAGTACACTGATGATACAAAGCTGGGAGGAGTGGCTGACACACAGCTGCCATCCAGCCATCCAGCAAGACCTGGACAGGCTGGAGAGCTGGGCAGGGAGAAACCAGATGAAATTCAACAAAAGCAAGTGTAAAGTCTTGCACCTGGGGAGGAACAACCGCATGTATCAGTACAGGCTGGGGGATGACCTGCTGGAGAAGAGCTCTGTGGAGAAGGACCTGGGGGTCCTGGTAGATGACAGGTTGGCCATGAGCCAGTAGTGTGCCCTGGGGGCTGAGAGAGCCAATGGGATCCTGGGGTGCATCCTGAGGAGTGTAGCCAGCAGGTCAAAGGAGGTGATCCTCCCCCTCTGCCCTGGTCAGGCCTCACCTGGAGTATTGTGTCCAGTTCTGGGCTCCTCAGTTTAAAAAGGACAGGGATCTCCTGGAGAGAGTCCAGAGAAGGGCTACAAAGATGATTAGGGCCTGGAACATCTATCCTATGAGGATAGGCTGAGTAAGTTGGGACTCTTCAGCCTTGAGAAGAGAAGACTAAGGGGGGATCTAATTAAAGTCTATAATTATCTGAAGCAGGGGATGCGGGGGGAATCAGCCAGCCCCTTTTCAGTGGTCTGTAGGGATAGGACAAGGGGTAATGGCTGCAAGTTGGAGCATAGGAAGTTCCGCACCAAGATGCGGAAGAACTTTTTCACAGTGAGGGTGACAGAGCACTGGGACAGGCTGCCCAGGGAGGTGGTGGAGTCTCTTTCTCTGGAGGTATTCAAGACCCGTCTGGATGCCCATCTGAGTGATATGTCCTAGGGAGCTGCTTTGGCAGGGGGGTTGGACCCGGTGATCTCTCGAGGTCCCTTCCAACCCCTACAATTCTATGATTCTATGATTCTTTGCTACTCTGAAGAAAGACCTTGAGATTTAAATGGGCGACAGAAACATCTTTCAAGTCCTCAAAAGAAACATGGTCTGGGACTGATCCAAGCTCCAGTGAAGTCAGAGGAAGTCTTTCAAAAACAACTGTGAATCAGAACCATGAAGTTTTATTTTTATTCTTGCTTTTCTTTTCTCGCAAACCCACCCTATTACCTAGTAAAATCAGAACAAGGTGGGTCTGTGATTTGATCTCTCGATCCCCAGCTTTCCCATTTCTCCCGTGTGCCGTCCCAGTTGGAGCCCACCAGCCACGCTTCAGCAGAGGACCTGCCAGCTCCATGGTGCTGGGCTGCTGTAGCGCTGCCTGCAGCTCTGCCAGGTACCATGCACTGCCAAGCTGAGCATCCCTCGCAGTAACACCCAGGCATTGCTTGCGCTTCAGATGCTCAGTCAGTTTTGGGGAGTGTATTTCTCCATCTCTGCACCTTTTGGAACACAGCTGGGACCTCAGCGCTGTAACAGTGCTCCTGTTAAGAGGAGGTAGTATCCCACCAGCTAATGCTTCCCTGTGAGAAAAGAAGCTTCATCATAAATATCACTTCTTTCTCCCTCTTGCATCTTTCTTCTCCCTCTGTGACACATTCTGCAGCACAGTAGGTGAAAACTTCACTGGAAATTGATTTAAACACTTAATGGTTAAAAGGGATCCCAGGAGCCAGGACACCTGGCTTTTATAACTTGAATTCCCTCTGCCCCATGGCATGGTTTCAGCACACTTTTCTATACCTCCCAAAGGCACTGAAAAAATAGCACTTATAAAGTGCTTGCAGGTGAGTGCTGCAGCAGCACTCTCCGGGAAGGTGTCTCATCTGCATCTGAGCCGTTGCATCCTGCCACACCGAGTCCTAGCTGGTGGGAATCAGGGGATTTAGCTCCAGCTGACAGACACTGCCCTGCACAGCACCCTGTGTGCCTCCGGCCTGCAGAGAGACCCTTTCAGCATACACCTTCCTTACCCCCTTCCTCCACCAGGTACTGACACTTCTGGCTGGCCATCTCACCTTCAGGCAGCCATGAGGGGGCAGTTCTTCAGCTTTTTGGGCCTCAGAGGGACCCAGATGCTGGCAGATGCCACCACCCCAGCCTCCATGGTTCTCTGTGCTCCCACTGCCCTTTGCAAGGCAGGGGAGATGGCATGGCTTGTACCTGTGAGCACTCAGGCTCTTCCAGCTCTTGTCCTCCAGGACACTCCATATTGGTTTGCAAGAGCTACTCAAAGTAAGATGCTGGTGCCTCATGCTGAATCACTTCTGTTACCACAGTAATCAAATGCTGTACTCCACAGTTCCCAGTCCAGCTCCTAAGGGTAATCAATCACATGGGTATGAAGAAGGCCTCCAGCCATAAATGTGTGGCCACAAATCACTTCTCTCCCACAGACTGTGGATGCTGTGACCTGAAGAAGTCTCTAACTGACCCATCCTCTTCCATGGTAATGTCCAAGGAAGAGACAGTTGCAAGTCACCCCAGTTACCTACTGTTAGCTTCCTTGCCAGGACCGTGACCCTCCCTGTCCCGCTCTCTGCCCTTTGCTGTCAGCTCCCTGTAGAAGCAGTGCTACATTTGAGTTGGGATTCCCTGTACGTTATTCACCCGATGTGAAGTCACAGAATTCAAAAGCTGATTTCATGGGGTGTAAGCCCCTCTGTCCTCTCCCAGTGGCACACGTGGCATCATGACAGTGACTGCCAGGTACACCAGACATTGCTTCACAACCCTAACTCTGTTCCAGGAAGGCAGCCAGCCTCCCAGCACTGCTGGGCTGCCGGTGCTGCACACAGCCGGGCCCCTCCAGCCTTCCCACTCGCCATCTGCCCCGCTCATTTCAGGCACTCCTCTTGCCTTTGCAGCTGCAGATGAAATGTGCTGTGGGGAGAGCGATCGGTGCTGGGGAGGAGCTAACATGGGTGGCTCTCAGAAGCAGCCTCTACCCCTGACCTGCCCCATGGGCTTCTGTTGGCAGAGACCCTGCCAGCTCCGCTGCAGGCAGTATCCCCACTGTAGTATCTTGCCAGCTATTCCATGTGCTGCTGCTTAAAGTTACCCCTGTAGAGCTTTGGGTAGTTAACAGCGCCTTTAGATCAACTGTGACCTCAGCAAAGTTTCACAATGCACTATTTTTAACTTTACAGCTCCTAAGCTCAGAGGAACCCAAGGAATTATGAGAGTCTGAAAGTGAACCTTGAGCGAACTATATTTTCCATGATTAGAACTTAAAAATTAATTAACTACTCAACTGTGGTTTTCCGAAAAGTAGAACTCCCACTGGAAGTAAAAAATCAAACACAACCTTATCTCTAGTGTCACAACAGTGTCACTGCAACAACTGCAAGGGCCTTACCATGCTGCTGAGGGCTTGGCAGACACTACTTCTGGTGTTAACTCACACACATCCAGAAACGAGCCCCACTCACTACAGACTGCTTGGGGACATTTCACTCTTTTTAATCTCCGTTTCCACAAGGTCCTTGGCTACTGGTAATGCTTTGAGCTATTTTCTTCCAAGGCACAGAAACAGGTAAGACGATACTCTGTTCCCAGGAAGAAGATACCCACTACCTCACTCTTGCAATGACTTGCACCAACTCAAAAGCATCCTTGGTACCCATTCTTCTCTTCTGGAGGGAGAGCATCCCCTGGGGTCTCTGAAGTGAGAAAGGGAGAACAAGGAGAGTATTTGGGGCTTCAAAGCACCATGCAGACCCATTGCTTTTCCACTGGTATCAGCTGATTGCCTGTCCATCTGAGAGAACAGCATTAGAAACCAGGTCTGGAGGGGACCTACAACTGAGCCACCTAGTCTTTCCTTCTCCCAGGAGGCAGCATCTACAGCTGTTTCCCTAAATTGTCCTTACAATCCTTTGGTGATGCAGCTCCACAAGCTCCCCAGTTGCTCCAGCCCAACACTCCATTCAGAAAATTCCCTGTCTGGAAGGAATTGGGAAAGTCATCCAGAAGGAGCAACAACTGACTTCAGTCTCAGCCATGGTGGTAAGTGAGCACTCTCTGTTGGAGAGGATAAAAGATTCTGCCCGTAGAAACCCACACAGCTGGAGCCCTGGCTGCCCTTCAGAGCTCAGACACTTCCATTTGATATTTCCTATCTATTTTTTTAAACCCTTGACAGCTTCTTGTGTGAAGTGCAGAGAAGACAGACAACTTCACGGCACCAAGAACAGACACGTGATCAGAAGATAAAGTGGGACAATGAGAAAAACAAAAGCAGAAAAAAAGGATGTGATGCCTCAGCGTGGATTTTCTGAGAGGATCTGCAATGCAAATATTGCCTGTAACTAAAGGACTGTGGAAAAAAACCCTGCCTTCCAGTTCCCCTGATGCCACTATTGCTAGACCTTTTCCTTTGTCTCTATGAAGAAGACCATTTGGATCAAGGAATAAGATTTGCTCCTTGTTTCATAGCTGCTGAAGGGGCAAGAGGGGTAGAAAAGGGCTTGTCCTCTTTGATTCTGACTTGAAAGGGGCAATATCAAGCACTGTGTACAAAATAAATGTTCAGTCAGTCGTACCTGCTTAGGATGGTGACAGTCTTGCACCAGGCCTGTATCAGCAGCTATCATTCAGGGGGTTAGTGGAGCAGAGGTTTGGAAGAGCTGAGGGGAAGGAAAAGTAGACCTTTCATAGGAGTCATGTGTCATTTTTCTTGCCCTCCTCTGAGCAGAGGCCATCGGGACAGCCTTTATGGGAAGATTTACAAGGGAAATGGCCCCACTCTGACAACTGGTACCTAGTGGTCCCTTCGCAGCTTCTTCAAAGGTGAGAAGGAACATCAACCTCCATCACAGGCCCTGTGCCCTCTCTCCTCTCCATCCCCTGCTCCTGGGCCCGTTTCTCTTGAGCACAGAAGTCTTGGGGATGACAAGAAGCCTCTAGAGGAAAAGGAAGACTGTAGAAAGGCCATGGGGAGCAAATGGGCTCTCGTGGATCTGTTGAGTGAGGGGTTTCATTGTACTGCCAGGATCTGCTGGTGGGGAAAGTGAACCTACAGCAGGCCTGATAAACCTGAGAGGATCACCTGCTTCGCTTCCTCTGTCACTGCTTAGCCACAAGTGTACAACTCAACCCATAGATGGGTATAATTTAAAGCTTCTCAGCTAGAGTTACAAAGGGCTTTACACCTGATGTTTTCCATGCCATAAAATAAGCTTTGACAGATACAATAAACGTGTTTGACATTTGTTTTGGGGGAAAGGGATAAAAAAGCTGAAGAACTGAGTCAACCCCTCAAGTAGAAGGTGTCTCTCCAGTGGGATGCTTAAGAGGAAAGGACTCAACTGTCTTTTGACCTGCCAGGCCACAAAGCTGTAGCCTGCAAACAAGTAGGATATGTGTTTTCTGAGCTTGTAACAAGCCCTGGTCCTGTTGTGACTACAAACAGCACTTCTGAAACAAGCTACTGCTGCACTTGGCACTGGCAGTTAAGAGACAGATGAGACTGCTTTAAGTGGCCTCTCTCTTCTGTAACATCTCCATCAGTGAGCTGATGACCATGGGTTTCAGGAACATCAACCCATGAGGTTTTCCCCCTTTATTTAAATAGCTTAACTGATTACATTATGTCATGCCGAATCAAAGTTCTTGAATATGGAAGAGAAGATAAAGCCAGGCATGGACAACTGCTGTTCGACTCTGACAGTACAGACAAGACAAATACTTATTTAAAAATGTCAAGTGGCTGCTGCTTTCAGCTTTCTTGAGTGATTACTTGTCTTATGGTAGCATATAAATTATGTCTGTACTCACCAGCTTTATTTTCCTGAAAAACAATTTCTAACTGTGTTTTACAGATTAAAATATTTGCGACCATTTCTCAATTGAGATGTAAATGGTCAGAAACGCAGAAAAATCACTATCAGCTTTCAGAGTAGGTGTAGGCTGGCACAGTAATTAGACAAGAAAAATAGCCAGCCCATAGCTTAAATGGAGCAGTGCAGGGCAGCAGGTTCTGCTACCCCATGGAGGAAAGTAAAGATAAATATGTCCAAAGAATCAATCTACAACAATAACTGCTGAAACATTTGGAAAAACATATTTCCTCCCCTCAGAGATCTTGATTTTTTTTTTCCTCAGGAGTTGATGGGATGGTAAAATCTTACACCAACACCAGAAGCACAGTCGCTCCAGGTCATCCAGCTTGAGCAGTCAAGATACCAACAGAAAAACTCAAATCAGAATACTGGCAGGTAATCGGAGGGCTTGCTCTGGACATTCAGCAGTAAACCCAAGTAGCCTTTGGCAGAAGAGGACGAGGGCAGGTAAGTGATCTACCTCTCTCCTTCCTGCTGCACAGCTGCAGTGCCCTGCTTTCAAGAACAAAAACTTAGACTTCAGACACATTCTCTGTTGCCAGCTCAGGGTTTTCTCTCAGATTGATTTATTACACAATAAAGGCAATTTTTAGTCACTGTTAAGATTTAAGCCCTTGAATTTGATCTAAGTGAAATGCACAGATGACAAAGTTAATAGAGAAGCCCATGAAATGCCCATTTAATACTGGGCATTTAAATGCAACTGCAGGTCCAAGCACAAAAAGTGTTATTTCCAAGGGAATGGAGAAAGCATGAGGAAAAGACCCGAACTGTAGGTAACTGTAGTGTTAAGTGTTATCACTGTTGAGATACAGACTCAAATGTGCAAAAGTTTTTGCTGGAACATAAGAAAAAACTCAGACCAGGATGAGTAAAGCAAGATATAATGAGCTTAGCAGAGAGATCAAGTGCTCTTGTGTCTAGAAATGGCTTGGATGTTTGTACGCTGGACTTAATATATTGGAAAGCCTTCTGTAGCTCCTGGTCATAGACCACATAAATCAAAAAATCCCTTCCAGCATTAACCATCTATTGATCTTCTGCAGGGCTGTAATTACATTGGGGAGCTCTGCCATTGGAACATCTGTATCCTGGATTCAGCCATAGCTCTTAACAGTGAACCGTGTCGCAGGTGTTTAAAAAGCAATTGTACAGGAGAAAACCCTAATTTTCACCCACAGAGGACAGTTTTCTCAACCTGAGCTACAAAGTCAATCTTCTATTATAGGTATTATGAAGTACTGCTTAGCCTAAGCATACTGCAGCTTCATGTAGGCATTGTTGAGGCTACTGGATTTTGACTACAAGACCTTGAGAGTGCTGACAAGCTGCGAGACTTGTTAACAGAAGCTTTAAGCAGTCTCAGTGATGTTGCAGGGTTGCTTTCACTTCTGTTTCCAGCATCTTTTAAGGTTGCTCTTTGCATTTACATTTGTTTTTAATTCCATATTGTGAATAAAGTTCAGTCACTCCCATGATTTGCGCATGGATTACATGATGTAAATAGCAGGCCTGTCAATACAGTTGGGAGCAAAAGGCTACGTTAGGTGTAGAAGAAAATCTCAGTCTTTCTAATACGGGTCAGCCTCCTGTCCCAAATGCACAGGATCATACACCCATTGTCACTTAGTGCCACACAGCCCTGCAATCCTGTCTGGCCAATGCCTTGTGGCTCGGGATTTTTTGTGTCAACACTCAGACACATCCGTCATTCCCTCCCTATGCTCTATAAGGCCACAGTAAGCGCCTCAAAGCGGATCCGAAGAAACATATTATGCCGTATTTTCTAAAGTGTTTCCTATTGCAGATTATGGAACAGGAGTTCCTAGGCCCCAAGGGAAAAGGAGAGGTATGACCTCCTCCTTCGGCCCAAAACACTTGAAAGCCACGGAGCCCGAGGCTGCAGACCGCTGCCCACACTCGCCGTGCCCGCTCCTGCCGGTTGCACCAGCGTTCGCAGAGCAGCAATTTCCTTCCCCGGTCCAGAAGTGCCAGAGAAGTGACAGGCTAGTAACCCCCCTAGCCACCCCCACACCCCACACCTCACCTCCCCTTCCCCCCAAAGGGGCTTATTTAGCCAAACTTCCACGGAACAGGCCTCCTCTCCCCTCACTGCACCGTTTCGGACCCGTTTCGGTGCAGAACCGCCGGCCGAGCCACCGCCCCGAGCCCGGCAGCCGGCGCAGGGCTGGGAGCCAGGGGCTCGTCGGTAAAAGCCCGCAGCCCTGGGGGTTCGGCGCGGCCGCGGAGGGTCCCACCGGCGGCCCCGGCGCTGCAGGGTGCGGCGGGGCACCGCACCGCACCGCGGTGGGTGGCGGCCGCCCCCGCGGCGCGTCTGCAGGTAGCCGGGCGGGCGGGCTGTGGCTGGTTCCCCGGTTTCTCCCCGCTCCGCAGATATCCCCAGCTGGGGCACCCTCCTCCCGCCGCGGCTCTCCAGTTTCTCCCTACGCCCTTCCCACCGCCCCGCACCCCCGCTCTGCGGCGGGGCTGCCTTTAGCCTCCCGGTTCCCCCGGCCCGGGGTGGGGCGGGAGCCCCCGCCGCCGCTCACCTCCTCCCGCACGGCGGCGGCGGCCCCCGGCGCGGGGATGCTGCCTGGCCCGCTCTCAGCAGCCGCCTCGGCTTCCCCCTCCGAGGACATCCTTGGCCATCACTGCCGGCGGCGGCGGCGGGGGTTGCGGGGCCCCGAGACGGCGGAGCCTCCCGCGGGCCGCCCCCCGCATCGGGGCCGAGGCGAGCCGCCCCCCGTGCCCAGGGCCACCCCGCCGGGTACTCCCAGCTCCCTCCACCATCCCAGGCAGACGGGCAGGGGAGGGAGGGAGGCAGGGAGGCGGCGGAGGGGAGGAGAGAAAGACGAGGCGGAGCAGGGGGTGCCCCTGCCGCTCCCGACCCCCCCAGGTGGGCAGGCGACTGCCCGGCCGCTCCCGGCGCGCCTCTGCGGGAGACTGGGAGATGCGAGATGTGCCCTCCTCTCCCGGGGGACGCCCTCCCAACCTCTCCCCTCCCCTGCGAACCCCTTTCCTTCCTCTGCTCGGGATGCCCCTTCCTGTCCCCCTCTCCGGGGTGCTCATCCCTCTCGTCTCCTTCTCGGGATGAGCTTCGCCCCCCTTTCGGGGTGCACATTTCTCCCCGGGGTGCCTCCCCGCCGCCGGCCGCCCCCTAACAGCCCGCCATCGCGTCCCGGAGCTCAGCCTCAGCCACCTCGTCTGCCTTTCCCCGGAGCCCGCACCTCGTCCGGGCTGGCGATGGCACCCCTCAGAGGGACGCGGCCCGGCAGCAGCTGGAGGAGGAGGAAGAGGAAAGCGTCCCCGGGGGAACGCTCCCGCACGGAGCAGCCAAACTTGCCCGGCGACGCCCAGGAGCTGCTCTGCTCCCCTCCCCTTTTCCTGGACACTTGCACCGGGACAGAGAGCGACGATGCTGGGACCGAGCTCTGAGGCTGTCCCGGCCACCCTAGGCGCACCCGGGGGCGGCAGTACCCCCCCCGCCCCCGCCATCCTTCACGCCCATCCTCCGCAGCGGGATTTCTGCTGCTCCCCATGAGACGGGAGCTTTGGTGCGGAGCTGCCCAGCACCCCGGCCCTGTTGCCCACCTTCGCCGGGAGGACTAGTTTGGCAGAGGGACCCTGCTGCTCCTGCCCCTTCCACCCCTCCCTGCTGCTGGAGGCTTTCCTACGGCTCCATCTGCCTCCGGCACAGGTCTCCCCCTGCCGACTGCAGCCTCCCGCAAACTCCCTTCACTGTCAATATTTCTTCCTCCCTCTTGCATCCTGTGTTCAATCCATCCAGTCATTATCTACTCTCCTGCTGACCAGGACTGGTGTACCACACCATCTTATCTCTGCGTGTTTGCTTCATGTTTCATTACACTCTTTGCCTTGCGAGGCTTATCTAATTTGATCCGTTTCTCTCCCTGTGCCCTAGAGCACTATATATTTTAAATGCTTCATAAAATCTCCCAAACAGGCAAGTGAGCGCACTTGAAGCATCAACCTTCACTTTAATATTCGCACCTCAACACCTGCCACAACATGCTTGCTGTTTATCAGGCATGCTGCTCTGGAAAACTCCATTGCAGTTTCAAAGTACTTGGGTCGCTTAAGAGGTCGGTTGGGAGGACTGTAGAGCAGAGAACAGTGCTTGGTGTGTGAACAGAGCGAGGAAAAAAGCCCTACAGCTGGGATTTTATGGAATTGTTGGGGTCTGCTAAATCTGAATTTCAGGACACTCATTGCATTGGACAAGTCTTGGCTGGTGCCACCAATTTCTGGAGGTGCGGGATGTCTATGGGAGACAACTGACAAACTCCCTTGCACGTTTAAAATATTCCATTTCCTTTCCATACATGGGTCCATGGGAAATGAATTCTTGGGGACAGGATAGCCATCAGGTGGCCAGGGAGCAGGTCACATCTGGGACATGGAAAGGAACTCTAAAGGACGCCCATGACTTGCCCACCAAGATCTATAGGGGAAAAGAGAAATTAAACCCCCATTCCGCTTGGCCAGCCCGTGTATGTTTTTCTGGATGGTTTCAGTGACCTTATGTACACTATGAAATGGGTGTCTGTGGCTGTGCCGGAGCATGATGGATTGCTGTGGTTAGAGGGGAAATGTGCCAAGCCAGAGAATTGTACACTAAGAAATCTGAGCTGAACATTGTATTAAGTGCCAAATTTTTACTTGTAGGAACTGTTATAAAGCAACAATTAAAGGCATGATGAAAGGAGGTAGAAAAAAAAGGGTTTTGGTGTATCACAAGGTACCTGTGAAGAAGCACCCCTTCTAAGGCAGAGTGGGTGGTAGTTTTCTGAAGCTGGGGACCCCATCTGTACAGACAGCACCAGAAAGGTGAGAGCCAACAAGCCAAGCAGCCCAGGAGTAAGAACATCAAATTGAAAAGCTGAGTCAAACAAGGACAGAAAACAAAAACCTGGCCTGTCAGATTTGTCTGTCATCCCAGTACGAGTAGTCACCTCTATTTAATAAATACATCTAATACCCACTGGGCTTTGGGGCAGCCCAAACAGCTTCATGAAGGTTTTAAATTTATTTTCATTTCCACAGATACTCGGTTTTTTATGTTGAATAACCTGTGATTTATTTAATCTAAACCAATCCTGGCTGATGCTTGGTTTACGGCTGCAAGCAGTCAGTCCCAAGGCCAGCCTAATTGGCCCTTCCACCTTCATGGGATGAAGTTGTCTCTGGGGGGTACACAGCCCCCAGTTGAATTCAGGCTTTCGATCCAAAAGATGCAGGCATGTACATCTTCCCACCTGCCATGCTGTCAGTGCTGTGCTGGTACCCGAAACCAAGACAGAAGAAAAAGCCTAGAGATGAAGGAGACCCAGAGAAGGGAAAGTGACGGTTGCTATCCCTGAGGTTTAAGCTTTGGAAATGTCATCTCTCATTTGGTGCCTTTATTTCTAGCTCTCTAGCTCCAGATTCAAGGTATCTATCTCTGTTTTATCAAGGTTGCCTTCACAACCTGAAGGAACAGGAGAATAAAGGAAACTTGAATTCCAGAGAGTACTGCAAAATCTCTGCAAAGCAGCTAGTTTTTTAATTTCAGAAATGCAGAGGATCAGTGTCACTGGTATGAGCTGCCTGAAGGGATTATTTTTGTTCTTCAGAAGCTTTTCCCTCTATTCTAAACCTGATTAATTATGAATATTTATGTATATAGCACTAAAAATGTGATAAGCAGTTTGCAGGCTGGCTCACTAAAATATATATACCGTATTGCAAAAACTAGCTCTCTTCTGGGCTTTGTGCCTGGTCACTCCCTCTTTCTAAATGTCTAGCAAAGACCAGAGACAATGCACATTTTTAGCGCTGCCGTCTCTGCTCAGAGCAAGAAGAAACTGGTGCAGTCAGGAACTGCAGTTGGTGGTAGTTTAAGAGCAGACCCCTGTCATTCAGAGACTGCTTCTCTTAAAACGTTGACAATCCTTTCTCTGAGCTCAGCTGGGCCCTTGCACTGATTTAACAGGCAGAATTTTGTTCTGCTGTAGTGAGACACGGTATTTGGCTAAATTTGCAAAGATCTGGTACCATTTTAAGATATACCTGGGAGCCTGGTGTCTGTCTTTCAGATGAGACGGTTACTGAGATCCCGAGCTTTTCTGTTAAGGAACTGCTACGTACTGCCCCAGAGCTGACAGCAATGGAAAGACTATTTCCAATACAGATGGTTCATTAGTTGACTTATGCAAACAGGCACATTGGAAGAGAGGAGCTACAGCTAAATATAAAGCAAGCCATACTGTCCTATGACTAGTATGAGCTGCCAAAGCATTAGGTGCACTGTTTGTAAGGAGCAAGTCCAGCATATTTAAACAGGCTTTCAATCCAAACCTTAATAAAAAAATAAAATAAAATAAATGTATTCCTAGTTAATAACAGGCTCTTCCTTTTTTAAATTATAAATTCAAACATCAAGTGAAGTCACCAGTGACATTTCGTTCACTGTATCTGTTTATGAGTCTATGAAATCCAAAACATGTCTATTATCTTTTGCAAAGCCTGTAAAGAGAGAACACTGCTTTGCTTCAATATTAATGCTTAGCACAATATTTGTGAATTAAATTGTGGATATAGGAAAAGAGAATCTGTCTGGACCATTCACAAAATGAGCTTTGATATCCTTTTAGTAAGTGAAAAGCTGAAGGGAGACATCAATAATTTATTAGCACTTGGATTACATCCTCTGGTGCTTGTAGTCTGCAGCCTTCTTGGAGGAAAAGAGGACAAAGGCAATATTGTCTCTTGGATTGTAAAGTCTTTGTATACTCTAATACGATGGTGCTGATAAAGGGCGCCTCATTTTGAGGGACATTCTGGCTCAAATAATATAAATGACTCTCAACTTGATGGTCATAGCTTCAGGGACCACAGCGGGATGAACAACCAGCACGTGGTTGTGTGACGATTTTCCAAATAACAGCAAGAAATGAGCCAGGTCATATTGGTACCACCCTGGCACATAGGCACTCTGGTGTACACAGCAGGTTTGATGTCCAGAGAGGCCTAGGCTGTAACAGCCAACAGCAAAACCTCTGGGGACATGTTGTGGCTGGAGAGCATAGGTGCCATCTGCATGGATGTGGGGCCCAAGACAAGGGCCATCTCTAGAGGGGTGAAGTGCACCTCATTCCTCATTACCTTCTGCTGCTGTCACCTCCTGGCACTGCTCACTGGCTTGTCTTTACTTCTCAGCCCATCTCTACACTCCAGGCTTTTTACTTCCACACCGTCTCCTTCCTGTTCTCTTAGATGTCCTTGCCTTGCTTCCTGCCATCTCTTTCCTGGTGGCAGTGATGCCTACTCTCCAGCTCTAGGCTTCGTAATGTTATTGCCACATTGCGCAGACATGACAGAATTTGCACCTGCATTCGCTCTTTCTTTTCAGAATGAAATGTTCTCCCTTCTCATCCATTCCTCTAGCTTGTGCATTTCACATTTGGCACCTGTCTCCTATTTCTGTCTTTGCCTTATCTTGCTCCTTCTGGTGTGCTATTTCCAATACCGGAACAATCACCATCCCTCACAACTTTTTGTTTTCCAGCTTTTTCAATATTTGAGTCCTGAGAAACCTCTCCCCGTCCTGTACTGATCACTGTCACTGACAGCTGCATCTCCTCTTACAGCACTCACTTGAATCATTCCCAAGAAGCACTTAGGAATAAGCAAAGGCTATTCCTCTCCTAACTGTAGAGCAGAATCTGACATCTCATATTGCTGCTTATTCAAACTATTGCTCTTCTCTTTTGGGGCTGCTGGTGAGGAAGGACATCTCCAGCCTCCACTGCCAGAGACAGAACAGATATACAGTAATCTTCTCAGCCTTAGGTAGGACGTGAAGGTCCATGGGCAGCATGAGGGGCTGTAAGGTACCGGAATTATGCCTTACCAATTGCCAACAGAACCGACCCCCCTCTCTTCTCCTCTCACCTTACCAAACTTCATTCCTGTAACACTACATCACCACCGGTCAAGGCCCAGGCTTCCGAGAAACTCTTAGCATACATCAGGAGCCATTGTTCCACTGCCAGGAATACACATCGGGAGCCATTCACACCTCAGGAGAGCCATTTGCACATCGGACATTCCGTCATCCACCCTGGAGCATTCCTACAGGCCAGGTGGAAGCTTGTAGTGAGACAAAGGAGCTATATCCCGATAAAAAGGGGTGCAACGAGAGGCAACGGGCATCCTCCTCTCTCTTTATCTTCATACTTCGTCATGGAGGGACAACGAAGGGAGCGCTCTCCCATCCCATCGGACCCAGAGAATACTCTGCCATCGGACGGAATGCCGTAGCCTCGTGGTGGTAGATATAGCCTCCCCTCACCCCTCTTCCCTTTTTCCACTCTCTCTCTCTCTCTTTCTCTCTTTTTCACCCCCGTTTTCTTTCTTCCCTCCTTTCCCTGCACGTTTCTTTCTAAATAAAACAACCTTCACCTTGACTCCGTTTCGAGTCTCAATTCTGTGCTCCGAGAATTTAATTAAGAACTTATCACGATAAAACACCTAGTGATTGGACATCACTCAGGGGTTAAGCCCAGCCGCCCCCAGCCACCCAGAGCGATCTGAGGTTCGGCTGGAACGCAAGGGGGTTTAGCCTCTGCCAAACTAAAGTCTTGTCTAGGTTGTGGATCGTGACAGGGGCCTAGGGCTTCTTCTGCACTTCTCTGTGCACAGGGGCTTTGTTTTCTGCAGGTGCTGATATCTCCTACTTTATGTATGCTGAACACACTTGCATAAAACTGGACAGATGCTCTGAGAGTCATGCAGCAGCAAAAGACAGTGCCTGGAATAGTCCACCAGTATGCTCTGAGGCTGCTGCTGCTGCATGCGTTGTGCCCAGCCTGAGCTGATACATCCTGCTTTTCAGGGGGAGTTAGTAGCTCAGCTTAACACTACGCAGGTCCTGTCCGCAAAGTGCTCTGAAGCAAATGAGGACAAAAGTGATTTGAAAACTACTGTTTTCAGTAGTTGAAAACTGCTACTTGAGAAGCAGAAATGTACACCACCACCAGCAGCCACTTCTGGCAAGCCACAGCTTTTCATGTCACTCCCAAGGAGATGGAAAACCAGCTCTGGCCTCATTAGGCTCCATGGGCAAGTATACACAAAGATGAGGCACAGTTACCCACCACAGCTTTTTATGTTTCCAAAGATGAAGGCAAAATCCCAACTGCAGTTAGTTCTGCCAGGCCACTTCAATCATCAGGATGTCATGATCATCACAGTTAAAAACTCTTGGCAGATCATGCAGTCTTAGCACAGCTATTTAGATTTAAGGGCTCCAGGCCTGTGTCCACTGGCAGTCTGAGCTAGCTGTTGTGCACCTACACTGAATATCGAGCTCTCCCAAGTGAGTGCACTGCAGAGGCTATGCTTTCCGTTCCCAGGGTGTGAGATTTGGTACTCAGGAGAGGTGAGCTTCGCATGGCACTTCTTCTGGCTGGTACAGATTGGGATTTAGATAAAGCATGAATGCATCACTCTTATCCTGCTCAGGTGCAGAAGTATAAGATCCTCCCCATGATAAAACAGGAAATAATCTGAAGAGAAGAAAGGAACAAATCCTGAAATGCCAACAAAACATCCAGTCCTTTAGGAGATTTGCCATGGAGAATAATAATTTGAGCATATCCAGTGCTTTAAACTGTCTTATATTGTGTGAAACATCAGGTTTAAGCACTTTGACAGGCTTCCTTTAAAATCTATGGTAGTAGACTTGAATGCATCCACTATGCCACTCAGATTTTGGCAGACAGATCTTGCAGCAGCAGCCATGAGAGACACTGCCCTCGGCCGAGAAGACCTGAATTTCAGCAGCGCTGCCTTCCTCAGTGACAGCAGGGGCAGAGGGGACTGTCAGGCAGGGTCAGCTCAGAGACCATTTTCATTTAAGCCCTCAGTGAAGCAGTGGCTGCCAATGATGATGCATTCACCAGCTCTGCAAACACCAATTTTCACCTGCAATACTCTTCATAGGCAGCATCTGAATGACCTGAGAAACGCATTTGCTTGACTACCCCTTCTAATTTCCACAGCAGTCTGTTCTCTGTGGAGTCTCAGCTGTATGGCAGCTTGTTTTCAGCTGGGTGTTCTTTCAGTGTTATAATGAAGGGAGGAAAACCCAGTGTGATAGGGATACGTTAAACAGACTGAGCGAGAAATATCTTTATTTGCTGAAGATGTATGCTATTTCAGGATATTTTAATTTAGTCTGATAAAAATGGCATTTCTATAGAAACAATTGATAAAACTAAGAGGAAATCCCATTCTCACTGTCAAAAGCCAACATAACATTTGGCAGATGCCCTGCTAGATGACTAATGCTCTGCTGGTTCGGGCTTTTAAAACACACAACCCTTCCCTTTCACTTACATGGTTAAATCAATTCACATTGGGAATGGATGCGTGCTTTAATTGGTGAGCAAGTAGAGGTTCAATTCAAAATATCCCTGCTTCATCTAGTTACAGGGATGCCCACCAGCCTTTACTGGAAGGTGTTACTGACACAGAGTCTCAGGGTCCCACCCCAACAATGGACCAGAGCAGCAGAAAAAGCCCCACAAAGCTCTGTGGGTGGATCTCTGAGGATATTCAGACATGCACTCCATCTCTGTTCACCTATCAACATCTCCCACCAGCAAGAAATCCACCAAAGCCCAGTTTTGCTCTCATGCGTGCATATTTCTTTAAGAACACATGTAGGGTTTTTTACTACCACAGAGAATCCCGATGTGCTGTGCATCACACTGCTGTGTGTACGTCACTGCTCTGCTGGCACAGGGCTCTCACTCTTCCACCTGGATTCCTGCAGACGTTGGTGTGGATGTGCAGTGCAACCACTCCTTTGAGGCATAATCTATGACCATTCCTTTGGAGTTCAATGCTTAGCCCCTGGCAGAGCTGAACCTTTAGCACAGGTGACAACTGAACATTTTGTCCTTCTAGACTCTGTTCTTTTTTACAGGTGAACACAAGTTAAGGACTTGTATCGTGGACCTATCCTATGTTATCATATGTTCTCCATTCCCAAGCAAACCTGAATGCTGCCCACCACCCTGCACCCCAGCTACTCTCTTCTCCAGTTTCTGTCTTTCGGCAACAAAACACCATGATTTTCTGTCTCCTTGGTCAGCTGCTTCTTAGACAACTCATCCTCACATTTATCATCTCTGCAAAACACATAACGCTGTTGTGTTTGCAGATTTACCCTTTCTGATCTCACAAAGGCCACTGCCACATCCTCATCATCATTCTGATCCCTTCCCTGTTTGAACCTAGCAAGAAAGCATTTGGCTGTAGGCTCTCATGCTTCTCTCTACTTTGGAAGACCAAATCCATCCTCCAGGCAGTCACATAAAACCATTTGCTTGCAGAGAGCTATGAGAAGGGGATGAGGGAGATTGTCTGGGGCTTGTGACAAGACCGACAACCTTTTAAAATCTCATAAAAGAGCTCTCCTTAAGTGAGGAACGTTTGAGTTCACCTCCAGTGACTCTTAGAGATGCTCTAGTGGGAATTTCTTTGCCAGAACAGCTTAGCAGATCCACGCAAGTGTGTTGGTACTTACAATTTATAGGATAAATATGAAAATGCATAAGCATGATTTATTGATAAAGCATAAGCTATATATAGTGCCCTTAACTGTTTTATTAAAATGGAAGGTAAATAATTAATAGAATGAAGAGAAGATACATAAAACTCTGGCAGTTTTGATGGGAAGCATTCCTCTCTTGCAGTAATTAAAATTGAACATATTCTGAGTACATTTTTATACCTTTCTAACCAAAAAAATAAAGTTATTTGCACACTTATTATGCTTGCTAAGTGACACTGCATATGGCCTGTTCCCGTCGGAGATCTTTTACCATGGAGGCTTTCCCACTTAATAATTATTGTCGCGAGGCGTGGCGACCTGGCTCAGTTACGGCACGGTGACGCACCCTGGTCACTCGGTCCATCAGCACGCAGACACCAATGTGGTGGACAGCAAACGGCGTTTATTGTGCAGTTCAATAGCATTATATAGCTTAGGTGTACAACGTAACATCTGTCTGCTAGCTGTGTCACCTCCGTCTGCTTACTTCATAGGCTAAACACTAATTGGCTATTAAGAGAGGGGCTCTACCTTTGCCTACAACGCGATATCTTTCGACCGCCAGGCCCTAGCTGGCAACAATGGCCACAGAACCTGTATGGCCAGCACCCAAGAAATCAGGGAGGAAAAATGCTTACGGCTGTCAGGCTTCAATGCCTCCCTGTGCTCAGGATAGGATTACTGCCTGTGGGTATTGACCAGTTTTGCCTGCCCAGGCCCTCAGATTAGTTTCAGATTAGGTATAATAACACGTTAGTTTTGCTAAGTTCAACATTGACAATTCACATGACAAGTATGACAGAAAGGTACAGGCATCCTTCAGCAGAAAGCAAGAGACAAAGTTAATGCTTTATATGATTAGAATCAGGCTACACAAGCAAAGCAAAATTCAGCTAGCAACAGGTTATGTCTCCATAGGCACCTCTCCTGGGTTTAAGAGGAAAAGACGATGGGCGGACAATCCAAAGGAATCACCACTCAAACAGGCTCTTCCATGACTCAGGATATGTAGTTTGCTGACCTGATTTTTAAAAAGACATAGAGAGTCATATATCCTCCATCACCTTCAGGGTATGTTTTTTCACTGGATGAACAGTCATTCGTTTACACCATGCTAACAACATCATTAAAGTTAAAGTGACCTTAAAACTACTTATTAAATTCCCTGGAGTTGTGAGAGGTTGTCAGACAGTCTAAATGGTCGCAACACTGAACCCAAATACGTTATGACCCAACCAGTGCCAAGGCCTCCCTGTCTTATTGTCCAATTAAGAGAACCCAAATGTCTTCACTGGGGTCCACGGAAAACCATTCCTAAGTTCAGCACCAGCAAAGCCTTAGAGTGCAAGAGGCCTTCTGCTCACACCAATCTGCCCAAACCCTCTGTAAAATCAACATTGCTTTCTTGTCCAGTTGGAAGATGAACCATTCAAAGACCTAAAATCCCAGCTCCACATTTTGCCTCAAGCAGAGGCACAATCCAATGATGTAGACAGATTTTAGAGCAGCCACATATGTCCTCTGCTGTCCCACAAGCAATGACACACAAAAGCCAACAAGGCACCAAAAGGAACATAAAACTTACCACTTTGGTCACCCAGGCCTGTGGTCTCAGAACCACCAGCAATGTCAGGCGGTTTCATGGAAAAAGGAGTGGAAACTGCTGCACTCGAGGTTGAACTGCAAGCAATTTGAACAATTAGTGCAGTGTCTTTCCTGCATTCCAAACCAGTAGAAACTGGGAACAACAAAATAAAGTGGCAGATGTTGGTGGCAGAGCAATAGTTGATTTCAGTGAAATGGAGGATTGGACAACATGTTTCTCAGCAGTCACTTCTATTCTTGAACTAGGTTTAACTTTAATTTGATGCCAGTTCCTTTATGGAGTACAAAGCAGACCTCCACCAGCTGATGAACTTCAGTCTAGCAGGGCAGTATCAGAGAAGTAGGCCAAACTCTCTCAAGACTCCCTTCTGAGAATCAAAAAATGTAATTAAGAGCTGCTCTATTTATTCCTTCTGCTAGGGGCACCTATAAGCACCAGAGCTAATAGCAGTAACTGCTCCAACATCTATGCCAGAATCAGGTGGTATAAAAACATCCACTCACATAAGGTTAGAAACAGAGTCACTGTTGGTGGCTTAGTTGTCTAATGGGGCATCTTCAAATCATTTTGGTGGTTCCTATTTCAAGAAACGCTCAATGACCTCAACCAGCGCAGTCAGCAACTTCGCCGTCCCTGGAAAAGCATTGCTCATAGGAAGATGTACAGCTGAGGGAGATTTTTCTGCCCAGGATTTTCATCTGGAATTTCAATTTTGCTTGAGTTCAGCACAACACCGTTTCCCCAACACTGTGGTGAAGTCTGGCTGGCTGGTGACAGGATAAAGGTTTATCTATCAATGTAAACGCTTTAAATGCACAGAGTGAATAAAACTTGTGTCTGTCTGTAATTTTGTTGCAGGATCATAGTTTTCCAAAGGGATAAAAAGCACTGTGAGCTCACTTGGTCCAGTTCAAGCTCTCTGATGTGTGCCTGTACTCTTCCTTTCACAGTTAGAAAGGCTGAAAGGCCACCAAGAACTGAAAGTAATGACTGATATTAAAACCAACGCTTCCACAAGCTATGACAGCTTTCCAGCAGTTTATAATAAAGCCTGGCATATATAATAAATGAACGATGGGACACCAGCAGTAAATCATAGCTATGTTTATGTAAGTCTATGTATCCGCTCTTCTGAAACGCTTCCAGTCCCAGGCGCATCAACGCCCTGCAGTAGTGGAAAAGCACAGCTCATCCAGTCACACAAACGGGTTCCTACATGCAGAGGCACACGGTGTGAGGCGCAGGTGCCCCTCTGCATCCGACGAAAGCGGCTGGGAGAAACCGCCAGAGAGAACCCAGGGAGGTTGTTCGGTTCTCTCTTCCAGGCGCCCAAAACCGCCCACGGCAGCGGGCAGCCTCCACACGCCTTCTCCACGGAGAGCGGAGCAGAGCAGCCCGCACCGCACCCGCCTCAGAATCGCCGCGGGGCGGGGCGGGACGGGACGGGGCGAGGCTGGGCCGGGCCTGCCTCGCCGCTCCACTCCACTCTCGGCACTCCCCCGGCAGGGAAACCTCCAGGGGCCGGTGGGCGGCAGCCCTGAGGGGGAGGAAAATGGCGGCGGCCCGCCCCGCCAGTGGAGAGGCGGTGGCAAGTGCGGGCGGAAGTGAAGTCTTGCCGGGCGGAAGCAGTTGCCGCGGGGCAGAGGGGAAGTGCTGGCAGTGAGCGGCGTGGGTGAGTGGTGAGGGGCTGCGGAGCCTTTTTCCGCCTGAGTCCCTGGGGTCACCCGGGGCGGCGATCACCGTGGGCCGGGCCTTGCTCGGCACGCCCGGCGGGGTTCCGGCGCTTCGCCTGTGCTCGGTGACGGACGCCGCGTGGCCTCTGGGGTAGCAGCTGTGCCTTCCGCTCTTTCCTCGGGCTCCTCTACGGAGCAGCTCCCCGTCAGGGAGAGGCCTTGCCGGGCCTCTGGGCCTCGCCTCTGCGTCTGTCTTTGAGGCTCCGGTTGAGACTCGCGCAGGGAGAGCCCCGAGGGCCGCGAGAGCGTTGGGAGCGCCGGGGGTGCATGGGTTCTTTGGTTTGTTGGTAGCAGCTTGTGCCTTTTGATTTGATATTGTGCCGTGCTGATGCCTCTATTGCAGGGATCCTTCAGGAGGCTGGGCAGCAGCGTTCCTGGAGGCGATGTGCTGTGTACGTGCACATGGTGCATGCCTGACAGGCAAAGTCTTACAGTGTGAGCTGTGGAGCCTCTTGAAGGTGACGTTCTTCCAGCATTGGATGAGGTTTTCCTTCTGGGAGCAGGGTCCTTATAGGTATCTGCTTTCCATATGGCAGTGCTGGTTTGACAAGCCTAGATGTTTTAGACTTCCATTTGTTACAGTTGTGTGTACAGAAAGTGTTTCTGTGAAGGTGCAGGGTATGCTCATCACTGCTTTGTGCAGTGTCCAAGAATTCTGAGTGAGGCTTTTATTGACTGCTAACCTGCAGTGGAGAAATGGTACCTTGCCATTGACAGCCTGAGCTGCCTTGGAGAGGCTGAGGTGTAAATTGCTTCTCCTATTTATTCTTTACCTTAACCAACAGGGTCTGAAGAAATACAATAATTTGAGGTGCCAGTTGTGACAGCAGGACACTATATTCTTCTTTGACTCAAATCTGATCACTTTAGCAAAATAATGTAAAGTTGTAGAGTTGAAGATGCAGCTAAAATGATGGGGTTCAAAAGTCAGTAGGAGCCAGAGATGATTCTTTGCTTGCTGCCTTTTCTCTTCTAACTGTGTCTGGTTCATGGCTGTTGCTGTGATGAAAATGGGCTGTAGGCCTCTGCTGCTCTAGAAGAAAAATGTAATTGTAAATGCAGATGAGCTAGAATAAAATAAAAATCTTAACGGCATTGGATTATGTCAAGTAAGTTCAATTTTTGGTGGCCTGATGGCACCTGTAAAAACCTTGGACAGGAGTGGAGTGGTTCTTTGCTCTAACAGATCCTGTGCCTGATTCTTACGTTGGTTTATGTCTGCAGACAGTAGTGGCAGAGGCTGGTGATGTATGCCTCAGAAGCTTCAATGCTGCTTCTAGAAAGCATTGGAAGAAAATTAGAACCCTCAGTTTTCCGCCGTTCTTTGTAAAATACCAGTGTTGTGTTAGTTGGATATTAGGGTCCCTTCCTTGTTAGGCTTACACTTGAGCTGGAGTTGATTAATCCAAAAGTCTTGGCACTTGTAGCTGGCTGTGGCTTTATTGTCTTCTGTGCTTTTGCCTCTTTTGGTATGACTTAGACCACTGGTCCTGCCTGCATTTTAAAAACTTCCCATAGCTCCAGTGGGCTTTTCGGGCAGTATCCATGCGAAGTACAAAGCATGACAAAAACCTGCTTATTGAGACAGGCGATACAACAACAGATGGTACTGTGTTCATGTAATAATTTTTGTGTTCTGGTGTATAGATGATCATGGTCTTTTGACAACATTTCTGATCCCTTGCATTTGTTCCTAGGACGATAACCTCAGTAGCTTGTGTATGATGGCTGCACAGTGATCCCGCTAGGCAAACGGTTTGTGTGTGGCTAGCTGTTAAATGGCCAGTTGCAGGATTAGAGATAACCAAGTTTAGTGCTGATCATCAGCAGTGTGCTATTTTTCTTGTGTGCTTTCTC
This sequence comes from Laterallus jamaicensis coturniculus, assembly GCA_022605575.1. Taxonomy (NCBI): domain Eukaryota; kingdom Metazoa; phylum Chordata; class Aves; order Gruiformes; family Rallidae; genus Laterallus; species Laterallus jamaicensis. Next base: position 3,082,157 of record JAKCOX010000048.1, read on the forward strand.
TGAGCACTGGTGGGTAGGGGCTTCATGTTGTGGTGGGCAGGTGAGTGTTGCTAATGTACTTGGATGGCTTCCAGGGCACACAGAAAAAGGTATGTTAGAAAGCTAACTATTTTCACCACATTCTCTCTCTCTCTGCGCCTTAGGTATATAAGTGATTTCTTGCTCATTGGGCTGCAGAAGGACCAGGTCAAAGGCCTTGGTTGTATTAAATTTCTAGACCAGTTAGAGCATGGGAAGAACACAGGTAAAGCTTTTATCTAATTCTGCACCAAACTAATGCCTCCTTCTCTATGAGTGTCTTGTAGCTCTTTACATTTGAGTGGCCTCTGTTCCCATGTGGAAGGAGGCGTGACTTTGAGGAAAATAATCCTGGAACAACATTGAACATCTTGGGACAATGGCTGCTTAGTTGTCTGCTTGTGCCTGACAATTACCCTGACAAATGGAGGCAGTTTCAAGGCCTGCTGTATTTTTGATTAAGGTTTTAATATGCAGAGACTTGGACAAGTGTATGTACATCCCTGTGTGGAAGAAGCTTATTGCTGAAAGATTAGCAGCATGCTTGGTTTTTAACTGGGTGTTTTGTGCCTATTAATCCTAGCATCATCCTCATTTGGCCTTTGAAGCCTGTGATGATAGGGCATGAAACGCTTGGATTCTGATCTATGTGGTGCTACTTAGGCATGTCAAAGAGGGACCCATCAACTCAACTGTGACTGTTGGAGCCTCGGTTGTGGTAGAAAGCTCCACAAATGAACAGCAGGTAGGTGTGGGCTTATGCTAGGAGTGCACAAAAAAGGAGCTGTCTGCAGAAGTTGTAGTTTTTGCTGTACAGTTGCAGGGGAACAGGGCTGAAAGGGACTATTTCTGCATTCTCAGCATCAGTCAGAACTGCAATGACATCCCAGGTGTTCTTGTGTTAAGTTCTTCTCCTTTCTGCCCTGAAGTAGCCTTTGCTAGTGGCTGTATTCTACGGATGTCCTTGACAGTGTTGGCAGAGAAGTTGCCATTTTGCCTGTGTGCTGGGAGAGGGCTTTATTGTTCAGAGTGTACAGGGAAATTTCATATGCTGCTGCTTGCACCATATGTAGGCTTGGTGTGAAGTGGAGTTGTTGTTCTGGGACTCTTGAGCTGACAGCTTTCATTAAGGTCAGTGTTTTGAGGTGTCTGAAATCAAGCAACTGACTTGTGATGCTGGGGTCAGATGCACAGGTCTGGTTCCTCAGTCATGAAGTGCAAAGTGAATGAAGTACCTGGAAACGTCTGAAAATCCACTTTCTTTTGGTACAGGAAACTCTTAAGTCTGAGTGGGTTTTGCACAAAATGAGAGGTGGGGAAAAGAATCTCAGTGGTTCTTATGCAGTTGGTGGTTTTATGCTAAGGTCTTGATTTCAAACAAACAAACCCCCACCCCCCCCAACCAGTCATGTCAGACTTCTTGGAACCAGCTGCTTCACATCTAACCAACCTCGGTCAATAATGAGACCCCTGAGAGTGGTATAAATACTCCAAATGTAGGTCACAAATACTGTGTGAGGTAATTCTGGTGTCTGTTGGCACCATTCCCACAAGGTATCTCCTTAAATATTTTATAATAAAGGATGATGATGGCATTAGACAAAACATTGGTTTCAGGGCAATGGCTGTACCAGCACAATGATTGGACTTTATTCTGGTCTGGGATTAAGATAGACATCCACTTTTAAGCTTTGCATTTTCTCAGGCATACAGCCTATCCCTGTGGCAGATAACTAGTTTTAAAAATCCATATCCACTTTCCAACTTCATAATGAACGTTTGAGTCCTGATGGGCTTTTAAAAGTGATACAGATCAAATACATACAGAATGTTTCGGCTTACCAAGTGTGGGAAGATGTCAGGTCTGCAGCATTAGGGCTGATCAGCAATTCAATTAGTGTGAAATGTATTTGCAAACACTTTACTCGCTGCCTGGGAGAAATGGATTGGCAGCCCCAGAATGTTGCTCTGGGAATAAGAGGTGAGGAGGGAAAATAGAAATATTTTCATGCCCAGTAGATGGGAGGTGGAATAGTTGACTTCCTAGGAAGTTCTCATATAGACAAAGATAAAAATGGTTAATGATACCACCCTTGGCTTTCAACCCAAACCTGTCCTAGACAGTGAATGAAGTCGATAGGAAGGAATGTGACTTTTGCCAATAGGAGAGTAATGAAGGAGAAAACTGAAGCAGGAGAACTAGATAAGGAAGAAAAACTTTTTCACTTGGGAGATTCACTTTTTCACTTGAGAGTGAGAAGGAGAGCAGAGGCAGTGAGAGTGAACACACTGTCCAAATCTATGTAGACAGGCTCTTGTACCCTGACTAGCGAATGCTAGGATCCCGAGAAGACCATATGCTGGAGGAGAGAGGAGGAAGTTTGTGTGGTACTGTGCCTCTGATATTCTTGGTTGGTGGTAAGTCAAATCTTTTGCCAGGTGCTTTTCTGGTTTGGCCAAATCCAAGGCCATGTTGGCATTCTGGCAGTGATACATTTGTGGCTGTTGTTTGGTTTTTTTTCTGGATGGGTGCCATTTTGCTCCCAGCTGGTTGGTAGACCAGGTGTTGGCTTGTCTAGTAGCATGTTGTTCGGCAACCAAGAACAAGGGAAAGTTTGTCTGGAACTCTGGTACATATGATTGTGTTCTGGGGTGATCCCAAAGTAGGACAGTTGCAGTATGTACAGGAACAGCAAAGTGGGATGAAAATGAATGGTTTTCCCTTGCTGCACGGATCTTCTCCCCAAGAAATCCAGTTCTGTAACCAGTTCTCCATGTCTTCAGTAGGTTCCATGTGAACAGCACAGGGGGCCAGGCTGCAAGAGCAAGAAAGCAGGATGTTGTCAAGACCAAAGCCAGGGGAGTCTGAGGCGGACCTGCTGCACTTTCAGAACCAGTTCCTGGCAGCCAGAGCTTCACCTGCAGTGAAGATTGTGAAGAAAGCAGACAAGAGGAAGGGGAAGGAAGGGAACACAGGTGCTGAGACACCTCCACTGCAGGACCACAAGGATGTAGTCATGTTGGATGGTAACTTCTCTTCTGGAGTTCTTTGAATTGCTAGATGTCTCTGCCTCTTTCAGTGTTCCTAAATGCTTGCCCCTTCCCCTCCTCCTCCACCCAGTGTTGCTTTTGTCCTGCACGTGTGTCCTCCTTGCAGTATTGTATGTTTATAGTCTTGTTGAAAAATGCACTTGCCCAGTGTTACTAGAATCCAGAGGAAACAGCTTTCTAACACCTTGCTTTTGTCTACATTTATCAGCTGTGGTACCTTGCCAACCCCCATGCAAGAGATGTTTCCTGTAATTTGTACCCGTTAAATGCCTGATGCTTATTTTGCCATCCATCCATGCCTTTGAGATGTAGCTCCGATAACAGCTCAAGCTTTCAGCCAGCAGATCTGGCTTGATAAGCCTCCTTCCTGCAGTTTTGTTTTCTTCCACCAGTAGTAACTGTTAGACTCCTGTCATGTTCTTAATAGTCTCCAGAATCACAAGCTTTTCCAGACCTTTAGGATCATTGAGTCCAACTGTTCCTGTCCTATGCTAAACCATATCCCTAAGTACCTCATCTACCTGTCTGTTAAACACATCCAGGGTCGGTGACTCAACCCCCTCTCCTGACATCTAATCTGACCCTGCCCTGGTGCAGCTTCGTGCCATTTCCCCTTGTCCCATCTCCTGTCACCTGGCTGAAGAAACCATCGCCCACCTCTCTACACCTTCCTCTCAGGTAGTTGTAGGCAGTGATGAGGTCTCCCCTTCAGCCTGCTTTTCTCCAGGCTAAACACCCCCAGCTCCCTCAGCGCCTCCTCATAGGATTTGCCCTCCAGCCCCTTCCCCAGCCTGGTTGCCCTTCTCTGGACTCGCTGGAGGGCCTCAATGTCCTTCTTATGGTGAGGAACCCAGAACTGGACACAGCACTCAAGGTGCGGCCTCACCAATGCTGAGTACAGGGGCACAATCACCTCCCCAGACTTACTGGCCACACTATTTTTGATACAAGCCAGGATGCCATTGGCTTTCCTGGCTGCCTGGGGACACTGCTGACTCATATTCAGCATGCAGTCAACCAACACCTCCAGGTCCTTCTCTGCCTGACACCTCTCCATTCAGTCTCCCCCAAGCCTGTAGTGCTGCATGGGGTTGTTATGTCCCATGTGCAGCATTGTACACTTGTTAAACGTCATGCCATTGGTCTCAGCCCATCGGTCCAGTCTGTTCAGATCCCTCTGAAGAGCTTCCCTACACTTAGGCAAATCAACACTTCCTCAAAAAGAAAAACACTTCCAGAAGCTGCAAGTGTTTTCTTAAAAGCAACAATTTAAATGTTGCTGTGCTTGTTTTTCCAGGTAAGGAAATACAATCCCAGTTTATAGATAGTGAAAATGTGTCCGTGACTTGCTTCTGGTCGTAGAAATCACTAACTGCTAGAGCTTGTGGTTGAAATTTGCAGTCAGGTCTTGGTATCCTTTCTTGCTTATGTAGCTCTTCTAATATTCATGTATTGGCACTAAGGTGGTCTTAAATTCTTGAGCATGCTTCTTTCCACTACCCAGCACAAGTCAGAGACAGGGGATTCTTACTGTCTTATTGTTTCCTCCTCATCTTTGTTTTTCATCAATTCTAACAGGTGCTGTTAGAGAGCCTTTGGTCTAGTACCTATTTTACAATAGTTACATTTGACTAACTTGATTGCTTGTTTTTCTTATTATTTCCATTTCCCAGATTTTCCTGATGTTCTCCCAACTCTAACTCCAGCTCCTCCAAAAAAGTCCAAGATCAAAAATGCCTGTGTCCATTTCGGGGATGAAGATCCAGAGGAAAGACTGGAGCGTCACGATCAACACATTACAGCAGTCTTCAGCAAAATCATTGTATGTATGGTTTTTATGTTATGGTCAAGTGTTTTATTGAATGCTGTGAAGTGTTCTATTGCTGCTATTTATTTCTACAGTGAAATCAGTTGTAGCACTGTAGACAAGTGTCCTGGAGCACCCTGAAAGAAGCAGCTCTTTGGGTGTAATTTTGCTAACAGTTAAATATGGTTTTGAATCTGCTCTCCAGTCCAGACTGCTGTGCTGCTCTGATGCAGGCATGTGCTCTAGCATGGATTTGGGTGAGTGGACTAAGGGAGGTGTTCTCATTGCTCTGCAGTGGTGCAGGTTTTCCTTTATCTGATTCTTTGAGTAGTGTGTGGAGTTTAGCAGCCTGACTTTTTGGAAAATAGCATTGCTTTGGCTCTGAACAAGCACAAGGTACTCTGAGCCTCACGATGATGTAGCAGATTGTGAGCTGCAGAGCTGAGAGATTGCAAGTCCATTCTTGGCTAAATGATATAAATATGCTTGATTGTTGTAGGTGTATCTACAGGGTTTGAGGTTTTTTCTCTGCAGGAACGAGACACAAGTGCACTAGCAGTGACCGTGCCAGTGCCCAGGGGAGACCCATTTCCAAGGACTTTTCACCGCTCTGAGATAAAAAGTGAGGTATGATTTGAGCAGCTGTATGCTACCCTCATTAACTTTTACAGCTTCCCGTGACAATGCTTAATGGTGGTAGGGCTTAGACCTCCCATACTGGAGATTAGGACGTGGCTCAACATATCTCTGGTGTGAGCACTTCACTTTAGGAGAGAGTTCTCTCAACAAGCTATCAGGACAGTCCATACCCTGAAGCTAAAGAATAGAATCCTTTCGGTTTAGGAAAAAAGGTGATCCCTTTCTTTAGTGAGGTGGATCAGATCTGCGCTGTTGTAATAGAATTGATCCTGTTCTGCTTGTTTTCTGTGAGAAACAATCCCTGTTAATTGGCCCCCTGGGTTTGGTTAAGCCTGAAGTTGCACCTGATTCTGCTGCTGTAATACCTGAGTACAGTTGCACAGATTTTCTTTTGCAGCTCTTTGGATTTTGACATAACTTTTCTCTCGGGCTGTAAAACTGGGAGCTGTGGCTGCTCTCATCAGTTCTTGCTGTGGTAGCCAAAGCTGCTAGCTGAGTGGGAGTCAGATGCTGGAAACTGGTATGTGATTGGTAGCTGTGGCTTCATAGAAGAGAAGGCTTATTTTGAAGGATGGTATTTTCAAAAGGAAAAATTAATACTTTTAAAACTATCAAATCTGTTTACCTGACACTTTGTACACAGGAGTGCACAAAGCAGCTTCCAAATGTTCACGCTGCCTTTTAAACTCCTCTGAACTGAGGACATGCAAGGGGTTTTTGCTTAGTCTGCTTTGGATTCCCTGTACATCCCATGCAAGGCTGCTCAGAGCCCTGCCTTTCCATCGCCTAGGCAAGCAGTACAATTTAGTCAGGATTATTTTAGCACCACTTGCCCACTTCTTACTGTGTAAATCTCTTCACCCTGCTGCTCTCTAATCACCTTATAAGAAGCCTGTTCCAAGCATGTGGTGAGCACAGTACAGTACAGCCCCATTTATCCTCAGAAATGCAAAGTATTCAGCTATGTGGGGTTTCCAAACAGCAGGAACGCTGGAGCCATTGTGTTTGGTGATATTTTAGATTTACTTGCCTGGCTTGAATTCGCTTATAATTTATTGTCTTCCTTCTCTAGGTAGTAAGAAAACATTCATGGCTTTGTGTCTCTGTCCTAGTATTAAACTGTGTGTTAATAAAAGGAATAGTGTACGCGCAGAAAAGGGCAGGTGGCTGCCAGCAGCTTCTCTATGTCACATCCCAAAGCCTGATCTGAGGGTGTCTGTAGGATCAGATCTATACTTTTGGTAGTGGCAGGTGTGCGGGGGAGACTTGAAAGGAGTGTGGTAACACACGGCTTCCCTGTTTGCAGGTGAAGGTGGGATCTGGAAGAAAAAGCATCTTTGCACAAAAGATGGCAGCGAGAAGAGCTACTGAAACGGCAGCAACATCACCCTCTGCTGCCGAGTGCGTGCAAGTAAGATCAGCTGCTCTGGATGCCCTGGATCCTGAGGGATTAGCAGAAGAGGCAGCTCTCCCCAGCATCAGGGGTGGTAAGTGGAGAATCACAGAGTCAAAAAGTTGGAAAAGACCTCTAAGATTATCGAGTCCAACCATTCCTGTCCTATGTTAAACCATATCCCTAAGTACCTCATCTACCTGTCTGTTAAACACATCCAGGTTGCACTGCTAGTTCTAGGAAAAGGCAATGCCACAACACCTGAATTTGTAGCATGATACTTTAAAAGTTTTAGGCCTCACCAAGTTCAGCTCACAGTTTAAATACTCCAACTGTGGATTAATTGGGTTGTAACAGTCAATAAGCAGGTATGAAATGGAATTTCTCAGCACCTGTAACAGTGGAGAATTTTATCCCAAATATCTTCTGGGCCACTGGGAACAAGTTAAATCCATTATGCTGAATCATGCAGCTGTTTCCATAATGATAAACTGATCTCATCTCTTCTGTCTACTTTTGTTAAGCTTTTTAAACAGTGTCACCTAGTAGAATATATCTGAAATCATATAGCTTCTAAATGAGACCAGATGCCCAAGTACGGTAATTTCATTTTCCTATGAAGCTTTTAACCAAGTGCCATGCAAACACAGGCTAAAGCACATGGACTAAGATGTGATTTAATAACCACAGCAGGCAAGAGCTGCATGAGCTCCACCAAGGTTGGGTTTAGAGACAACAGAGACCGTCATTTTTAGATCTCAGAATCACAAGGTTGGAAAAGACCTTTAAGATCATCAAGTCCAACCGTTCCTGTCCTATGCTAAACCATATCCCTAAGTACCTCATCTACCTGTCTGTTAAACACATGCAGGGGTGGTGACTCAACCCCCTCCCTGGGCAGCCTGTTCCAGGCCCTGACAACTCTTTCAGCGAAGAACTTTCTTCTAACATCTAATCTGACCCTGCCCTGGGGCAGCTTTGTGCCATTTCCCCTTGTCCCATCTCCTGTCACCTGGCTGAAGAAACCATCGCTCACCTCTCTACACCCTTCTGTCAGGTAGTTGTAGGCAATGATAAGGTCTCCCCTCAGCCTCCTCTTCTCCAGGCTGAACACCCCCAGCTCCCTCAGCGGCTCCTCATATGATTTGCCCTCCAGCCCCTTCCCCAGCCTGGTTGCCCTTCTCTGGACTCGCTGGAGGACCTCAATGTCCTCCTTATGGTGAGGAGCCCAGAACTGGACCCAGCACTCGAGGTGTGGCCTCACCAATGCTGAGTACAGGGGCATAATCACCTCCCCAGACCTACTGGCGACACTATTTCGGATACAGAGAAGGTTCAGCTTACCCAGCCTTTTGTATTTACCTAGCTTCAGTAACAATAACATTAGTGCAACTTAGTTTTTAATTTAGGGTAGCGCTGTTGTCTCCACTTTAGGAGTCTCCAGGTCACTTGGAGTGTCTGGGGTGTGACAAGGATTTGAAGTGGCCTGATACCCAAATTAACTTTCTAAAAATGAGGTTAGCTTTCTCACGCATTTTCTTTGTGCTTTACACCGGGCTAAATGGATTGATTTTTTTCAAGGTTCTTGTCCTCCTTTTCCTCTGTTTGTTGTATGTAAAGTTTTTCTTATGCCGTTGTTGATTTACACAACTTTAGGATGAGGGTTCTTCTTGTGTCTGAAGAAAGTATTTGAGACCACTATGATGTGAGTTCTCACTCCTGCCAAGAAGCTGGGAGCTCAGTCTTCCATTACCAGGTCTGCTGCTACGAGATTGAGGCTTTGCTCCACACAGAATGCTGTGAGGCAGTGCTGATGAGTCAGTGCCACCTCCAGCAGTTGCATGTCTGACAGCAACGTGACAGGGAAAGATGAAACCAATTCAACTGGTACCAGCATCTCCAGGCCCTTTCCTTTTTTAGTTTTTCTTGTTCTTTTTCTTACTGTCTTGGGCAGCCCTATCTGCTTAGGGCCACCACGTGTTTGGGTTTTCCCCCCACACCCTCTTTTTCATATTGAAATTGAGGCCCGGTGTCACTTGAGGGTTATTGCCATTTGGGTAAGATTTCTGTCTGCTCTGACCTCTGTCAGAGAATTGGTAAGAAGAACCCCCAGATGTGCCGTACCTGCACAAATCCACCATCCAGGTCAATATACTGTGTATCCTGTTACAACGGTGAATGTGTTCTTCTGCCTGAGAAATCCCAGAGGGAAATACAGCAGCCCTGTAGCTGTGGTCTTGAATTAGAATGCTTCTAAAATGTGAGTAATCAGAAAATAAACTTGGCCTCCTCAACAACAGTGTTGCTGCGGGATCACTAGAAGCAGGAGAAATGGGTGAGCTCCATTTCCTGTAGGAACAAAGTGTTTGTGCCTGGTAACCCTCAGCTTAGTTGCTGGTGGTGGGAAGCTCACTGGATTTTTTTACCAGGTCACTCTTGGCTTCTCATCTTGTTCTGCAAGACAACGGCTGTGGAAGTGACATCGAACTGTACTGACTTGCCATTACTGCTGTTCAAACAGGGGTTTGATGCTTTCAGGGTTGACTGGTTTAAGGTCACAGGGATGTTTGAAGTCGCTGTGGATCGTGAACAAAACATAAGGAATAAAGTCACTAGATCAAGCCCTTGTGTGGTGGGCTATAGGACAGCTGGAGGCTCTTGCTCTAACCAAAGGAGCTGTTACCCTGCTGCTGGAGTTAAATTAAATGAGCTGTTAAAAAGGGTTTAGATCAGGCGAAGACTTGCTTTTGTTCAGGTTAAGAAAAATGCCCTTCTGCTGGAACTTCTAACAGGTTTTACCCTTAAAAGTGAGTACAGGACATTGCTAGAAGCAATCTTATCTGTCTTGAGAATAGATCCTGTATCACTTCAGAAACTGGTTTACCTAATGATTTTGATTCTCTGTTTCATTCAACCGATGTTTAGTTGGTCATAGGTCAGCTGACATACATATGTTCTTGGGCAGAGAGGGAATCTAGTATTTACTAACTCAGAAGAATGCTGTGACTCATCAGTTGTGAATTATGCTCCAATTTACCTTTTATTGCCATGGTTTTGCATTAGAGAAACAAAATTCCTTTCCCCATGTTGCTCCCCAAGCCTCTAAAGAAACGAGGTGGGAATGACATTTTGTTCAAATACGGGATGAAAGCCTAAATATTTTAGGTTTTTTTGAAGTTACCCTAAACTTGTTTACACCTATTTTAACTTGGATAACAAGGTGAAAAAAAAACCCATATGCAAGCTTGTTAATGTCAAAATTGAAATGCATTCATAATGCACTAGACTCTTAACTCACTAACTGATTTGTCTGCTGGATCTTGTAGATAAAGCTGGTGACTCTCTGACCTCTCAGCAGCCTTGTTTCATAACGGGAGAGGGTCTTGGAAGCCAAAAGAGTGAACAGGAAGCTCAAGCTATTCACAGAGAGAACTTGGAGAAACTGCGGTCCATGTCTGAGGAAGAGATCCTGCAGGAACAGGAAAAGCTTCTGGCTCAGCTGGGTATGTGCTTTCCAGGGTGAATTCTAGTCACATGGAAGTTTATTGCATGTGTAGGTGTCCTGAAGTCTTACCAAATTCACAGATCAAAGATGGGAGCTTGGGATTCCTGCTCATTGTATGTGTCGATAATCCATGCTGTGTCGGTAGCTTTTGAGTAACAGTGAAGTGTGAAGGAGTTAGAGTTTTTATACCTCAGTGAGAGGGGGTTAACTTAAGTCTGTCTCCTCTCTCCTTTGCTTGGAGGTAGGATGGCCCATGCACTGGGTTACATATATGCGTATTGGGGTCCTAAAATGTAATTCTCTGAAGCTCATAAGAAAGTAAAGCTAATCTTAGGGTGGTCATAGCAGTGCTGAGGTGAGAGAAATCCCTTGGTCTTCCCCTCCAAAATACTAAGACTTGAACCAGAACAGTCAGTACCTGGATAGGGGAGACATGCGGAAGATTTCAGTTCAAATCTGGACTTGGTAGAGCACAGAAACTTAGAACTAGTCTTAAACTTTTTGAAAAAGTTGCTGAAAAAGTCTGACTGTTGGGTGCAGGCATTGTGGCAGGGGTCTGGTCTCTAATTTGGGGCCCTGTCCCCAGTGGTGCTCTGGGAATGCCTGTCACTGACAGCTGATGGGAGGGTTATGTGTTTGATAAGGCTTTGCGTGATCTAGGGCACAGTAAAACGCTGGCATAGGTTTCAATGACTTCAGCCTTGAGAAAAGAAGACTGAGGGGATCTGATCAGTGTTCATAAATATCTCAAGTGTGGCACACATGGGGAAATGGGCAGCCTCTTCTCAGTGGTCCATGGGGACGGGACAAGGGGCAATGGCCTCAAGTTGGAGCACAGGAATTTCTGCACTAACATACAGAAGAACTTTTTCTTAGTGAGGGTGACAGAGCCCTGGGACAGGCTGCCCAGGGGGGTGTGGAGTTTCCTACTCTGGAGAGATTCAAGACCTGTGTGGGTGCCTCTCTGTGCGACCTGTCCTAGGGAACCTGCTTTGGCAGGGGGGTTGGACTGATGATCTCTGAAGGTCCCTTCCAACCCCTACGATTCTGTGATACTTAAGAAGTTAGAAAAGAATAGGATGTATGGTTGAACAATGAGTTATTTTCTAGAAAAGTTGTTTATATGCCCTATGGGTTAAAATTGTAGATGTCTCAGTCTTTGAGGCCTTAAGGAAAAAGTAATTTTGTCATTCCAAAAATACCTGTGGTTAGAGGATTATGCACAATTAAACAACTCCTAAACTAAATTGCTGGGTTACAGATAAATTTGGGACCTGGACAGACACAGAGATACGGATTAAAGAGACTTTTTTTTCTCCTTATTTAGGAATGTGAATAACTTGTTGGTGTTGTGAATAATTTGTGCTGCCGGGTCTCTGAATTAACGTCTTGGGCATGAAGCAGTTGAGACTCCATGGTGTGGAGTATGAGGATGGGTAGGAAATTCCATGCTGGGCAATGTCTTTAGGGACATCTTGTTGGTAGGGTTGTGGTTCTGCCCGTGGAGGCTCTGGGCAGAAGAAGGCTTGCTTTTCTCACATACTGTACGCAGGTTGACATCATCGGTGGCTTGTTTGTCACTGGTGTGAAGTGACAAAAGGATGAATACAGCCTCTTCCTTCATGTGTACAGTGATGCTAGAGCTCTGCTTGCATTCAGGAAAAAAAACATGCAGTCTGTAATGAGGCTGGGCTGAACGCCTCTTCCTTGGCAAGGGCAGCTGAGACTGCTGTGTGAGGAGACTGCAGCAATGACTAGTGTGGGCTAGATCCCTGTATCCTCTTTGAACTGTTACAGAGACGTGACGTTTGTTTCCTTTTTGGGGTGACTTCTCTCAGGTACAGAGAATTTCTGAATTGCTTGTCCTTTGTCCCTCAAAGAATAAATAGCCAATGTAGGTGTTATAGGCTGTTACTTTATACATATCTGACACTGCTTACTGGAATATCTCTGTACCTTTTAGAGGCACCATGCACAGGCTTTTGCTGTTCACCTCTGGCATAAGCATCCCAACACCATCTTTTAGATGAAGAGTGTTGAGAAAGTATGCCCCATCAAAAGGGGTGTGGCATATCTGTAGCAGGTCTGAGAGTAAAATGGTGATCTTCTGACATCTTCCTATTTTAGAGCCATATGAATATTATCTGACCTTCAGAACATCCTCATGTCTCAGAATTCCTCTTGTCCTCTGAAGCATGAAGATAATGTGTCTGTTCTCAGGGTGTTTTCACACTGTAACTGACTCGCAGGATGGGGAGTCAGTTTAAAACGAACCAGACCCCCTTCTCTTAACATGAGGTCTGGACCATGCACTGCATCTCTAGTGCAGTTCAGTAAAGACCAGTGTCCCTGTTTTATCTAGGATATTCTTCCTACTAGCTGGTGTAGTGCTACATTTTGGGTTTAGTGTGAGAATAAAGTTCATAACACTGATGTTTCAGTTGTTGCTAAGTAGTGCTTACGCTAGGTCACAGGCTTCTCAGCTGCTCATGCCTTGCCAGTGAGAAGGCTGGGGATTCCAGGAAGCTGGAAGGAGGCACAGTCAAGACAGCTGACCCAAACAGGCGATGGGCTGTTCCATACCATATGATGTCGTGCTCAGCATATAACTGGAGGGAGTTATCTGGGTGGGGAATTGCTGGTTAGAGATGGGCTGGCCATTGGACTGCAAGTGGTGAGCAATTTTCTTGTGCATCACCTGTTTTCTGTAGTTACTAGTAGTGGTATTATCACTTTCTCTGCTGCCCCATTAAACTGTCTTTATCTCAACCCAAGAGCACAGACCAGAATTCTCTCCTCAAATGAATGAGCTTGTTTGGCTGTGTCTTTTCAGTGACAGCGAGGGGTAAAGAAACAATCATCTTTTGATTTGTAAGCTGTGAGAATAACTGGAATTTTTGTGGTTGCTTTACCTTGAAAGACTATCAGCTCTTTCTCTGGTGTGGCGTCACCAGGTGTACCTGGCTTATGTGCTCAAGAGATTGTAGAGCAGTTAAGTGCCTCAATTCGAAAAGAAGGTACAGAAGAAGAGGGCCAAACCAAAAATAGCAGGAGGTTTAGGCATATCAACTCTTCCAAGACTTTGTCACTTCTCTGTCTGTCTCTTTGTCAATACTTGCAGATTCCGGTTTGGTTGCTTTCTTGAAGTCACGATGTGGTGGCAATGAAGGCCAGAAAAAGGATTTAAAAATGGAACAAAGCAGACTGGAGGAGTTTGTGGAATCTCTGCCTGTGGCTCAGCGTGATATAGGATCATCTCTTTCCATGCAGGAGTCGAGTCTGGAAGAATCTGTAAGGAAGGAAGAAAATATGAAGGTAGAAATCACTGGTAAGAAACAAGGACTGTGTTGTTAATGTTCTGAACATAAATGTAAGGTCTGTGTAGTGTTTGCATCAATCCAGATTGGATTGATGTGGCACTTTGTTAGTTATCCAACTTAAAATTTCACCATGCTATTTAAAAAATGCATCTATTTTGGGCTCAAGAGAGAACATCTCTGTAATTTCTAGTTGGGGTCCATGTGCAGGAGAAGCAAAGCTGATTAGCCTCTTAGTGAGGAAAACACTTCACCCTAAGTTTTATTTTTCCACACATCCATCTTAATCAAATAGACTTTTTTTAGTTCCTGAACATTTGAGTGCACAAGTAGCACTGGATTAAGTGATGTTCTTTTATTTGCCTGGAAGCAATAGGAACAGGTCGTTAAGCCTGTAAAGACTGAACAAGGTTGTAGTAGTGCTCATGGGAATAGCTAGTGTTCAGTGTCATGTGCTGACATGTTTTTGCTTCCCATGGAAGACTGCACAGGAAAGGAGAAGAAGAGTTTTCCCAGGGTATTTGAAATACTGAAGAAAGGATGAGATGGAAAACAGTTATAAAACCAAGGGAAACCTTTCCAGCACCTGAGTTTATGCCTACAGCTCATCTTGGGCAACAGGAGATGTAAAATACTAATTTGACAGTAGCACTCAGTGTTGGGATTTTGCATCTGTTTGTGCTCAGAAGTAAACTTAACCATGAATAAACCAGCAGACATGGTCATCCTGAATTTTCCCAGGGAGACGATGATGACCCAAAGCCATGGAGTTGCTCAAAAGTCAAACCTGCCTCTTTAATGAAATAAAAGGTGACTGTTTCTAATAAATAAGAAGGTGAAGCCTTTAACGAGTAACTTGTCATCTTATTAAATGGAAAAGTAAATCCTGGCACCAAGACAGAACGGGAAGAGATTGGGCGGTAACCTTTAATATAACGCAAGTCTGAAAATGTTCAGTTCAAATGTTGCATTGGTGCTGTGGGCTTTTGTTTCTGTAAAGCGATTTCTCAGTAACTGAACAATCTGCTGATGCCTTGGAATACATATCCATCTTTTCTTGTTGACAGGATCGTAATACTAAGTGCTTGTAGGATGATTAACTCGACCCTATCAATTTAATGATTAATTGAGAAGGAGAAAACAATTTATTGAATTACAAATGTCAATAGATATAATTTTTTCTGCTGATTTTATTTCCTCTACTTTTGTACCTACCACCCACAAACATTCCACTTTTGTACATTTCAGCTGCTTTTTCCTTCTCGTCAATTAAAATGTGTGCTGAGCCTTTGGCAGAAATCCTGCAGAACAGCTTTCTGACTGGGGAAAAATAACTCCATGCTTGCTTCCTTGCCTGACTCAGTGCCATGTTGATCGTAAGGGTGAGGCTTCGTCCTGGAAAGGATGAATGCCTTTCCTGAAAGTTTATCTGCCAATTGGGGGAAAGTAAAAGGTTAGGTTTCAGGCCAGTTATCAGCAGGAAAAGATCTGATGAAAGAAGAGCATCTCAGTAGGACTGTTTGTTCCTTGCAAGAGAAGGCCAGAGTGCTAGGATTAATAGCTACAAAGCAAGCGAGTCCTCCGCTGCTCCAGCAGGAGTGATGCTGCTGCTTTGTGTGCCCTCAGACATGCCTGGTCCTGTCCTGATGTGTGAATTCTCTTGAAATAACAAGGACTTAGCTCATTTCTTCTCATGCTGGTATGGGTTAGTATCCTAGTAGCAAAGCATTATCTTTCCAAGAGTTCAGATCATTTCCACTTAGATCCCACCTGTCCCTTCACTTGTGAGATTTTTCCACCTGCTGATCTGTCTCAATCCCAGGGTTACTTTTGTGATGTCAGGCATAAATGTCTTGTTTCTCAAATTCTTCTAGTCAAAGCTCTTTATGAATTTAAATCAGTCATTTCTTCCTTTAGTATTTGGACCTTTGAAATCCTTGTTCAACTGTCCAGTTTACTCACTGAGCTGTTTCTCAGGCAAGATGTGTACATTTTCTGCTGTTATGATCTTTTTCCTTCCCCCCCAGGGCTGCCTTCAAGCCTTTAGAGGGGGGATTTGGGATGAAGAGCAGCATAGCAAGGCCTGAGGTTGGTGGCCCTGCCTGTGGCAGGGGGTTGGAGCTCTATGATCCTTGCGGTCCCTTCCAACCCATGCCATTCTATGATTCTATAGCAAATATGACAAAACGACAAATACAGCAGTGTTTGTGCTCTGTCCAGTGTATGTAGGCTGAAATCATACTGGCTTCCAATAATTTGCTTGGACCTCTCTGCATTAATATTTTTTGAACCGTGTCACATGTCCTCTAACATCCCCCTCCTGGCATGGTATTAGTTTGCTTTCTCAAAAGCAGGACAGATACTATTTCTCAGCCCTGGTTCTGATCACTTGCTTTATTTGTGTTGTAACTTCTGTTCAACTTCTCCCAAATTAGCCTTGTCTGTGAATTTCATTACAGTGTTGTTTAGTTCCTCTTCTAAATCTCATGGAAGATGAAAACAGCTTTAAACCTTTGATGTTTATGCATCAGCCAACAGTTTGGAAATTGTTTTCTTCTTACTTTACATGAATCCTGTATTTGAAGTGGTCTTTAAGCCAAGTTAGTTGGCAAAGGGGGAAAAGTATTTTCTTCATCCCAGCCTTGGAAGGTAAGACTTTTTTTTTTTTTTTTCTCCCCTCTTAAAGACACTGATCTGCCGGTGAAGCCCAAGAAGGAATGGATTCACATGGACAGTGTGGAGTTTGAGAAGCTGGAATGGATGAAAGATTTGCCCCCACCTGGGCAGAAGAAAACCAAAAAGGTTTGAACACAGAAACTGGTATTTTTCATGTGTGCATCTGGATCATGCTTCTCAGCAGTAACAGTTTCAAAGGCTTCAAAAACTATCCCTCTGGTTACTCAGTCTGTAAGATTTGGGGGTTGGACTCAATGCTCTCTTGAGGCCCCTTCCAACCGCTATGATTCTGATTTCACCAGGCTGCGAGATTCCCTGATTTCTTCTGCAGGGTGGAATGATACATAGTCAGTGGAGCCTGTAGTACATAGGGGAGCTGGGAAGCAAAAGTCTAGCAAACGTAATCTAGAGTGAAACAGGTCTGAGAGCGAGGGAAAAAGGAAAGAGGAAAGTAATTCCCTAAGAAAAAAGGAAGAGTGAGGCCTAACCTGGGCAGTTCTGAACTGTCACCTTCAGCAGCTGATGTAAGAAGTGGTATTTGAAGTGATGAATGGACCAGAAAGCAATAGAAATAATCGTTATCTTCCCTCCACCCTCTTATTGTAGGGAATGCAAGCTCGATTCAGTTTAAAAGGAGATTTGATTCCTGCAGATGCGGATTTACCCACACATCTAGGCCTGCATCACCATGGAGAGGAGGCAGAGGTAGGTGTGATACAGTAGAAAGGGCACACCCCTTTCCATTTGCTGCCTTTGAATTTGGCACATTCCTTTTGTGCTGAGGCTTTTCAGTGACAGAAACCTACAGGTGTTTTTTTTTATTCTTTTGAAACAAGTACTTGTAGAGAAGTTGGATCTGAATGCAACAACTGCTTTACTTCCAGAAAACTCTATTAATGCTTTTTCTCAATGCTATTAAGGATCTGTGGTGTTGAAAAAAGGTGCACATACATCCTTTTCTTAGGTTAATTTTTTTCCTGTTGTATCAGTGTTTAGAATCTCTATTGCAATTGCTGCAAAGCAGCAAACAACATTGCATTGCAGTTTATCTCTTGTGACGCAGCATTTTATAAATAATCCTCTTTTGAAGGACCTGTTTTTGCCTGTAGCTCAGGGTTTTTGTTGGTTTTTTTCTTCTTCCTCTCTTCAGAGGGCTGGTTATTCTCTCCAAGAGCTCTTTCATTTGTCTCGCAGCCAAGTTATTCAACAGAGGACGCTGGCTCTACAGGTCTTGGGTCGTATTGTTCAAAAGGTAAGTCACTTCCCATGGAATGTTTCCCCATAATTCAAGGTTCTGCTAGATCAGGGCCCGGATTCTTTGGTACTGGTTGTATGCTTTCTGCTATTAAATGCAGGTGAACAAATTTACCAGCTGAGCATCTTTTTTCAACTAAGGATCTCCTTACTGTTAGAAAATTAGGTGTTGGGACATCATAAACTGAGTTTCAGGTTTATTTGGAGGAAGATGCTTCCAAGTGTTGTTCAGCACCAGTTCAGTTGTTGCTTTGGCCTCAAGTTTAGTGGGTTTTTTTGGTGTTACTTTTGTAACAAACCTATCCTTGGCAATGACCCTTTCACTCCTGTTTTCTGAGCCAGGTTCATGATGTGCTTTTTCTGTAGGAGGTGAGAATAAACCAGCCTACTTGTAGAGTGATGTGCCGATAGCATCAAGCAAAATGAGTATTTACTTCTCTGCCCATTTCCACCTAACTCTTCGGGGAAGTGATAGCCTTCTCTCCAACAGCAGTGGAGGCAGAGAAGAAACAACAGTCTAGTGTTGAGAGTAAAGATGGGACAGAACAAGGTGAAGTCAGGAGATGGGTCCGGACTTCAGAAATAAAGATTTATTGCCTTAAGGAACTGGAGTTGCATATCTCTGTAGAATGGAGAAGAAAATAAAGGGAAAAAACTCAAACCTGCACCCAGTTCAGCTGCTTTACAATAGAAATGGGAACAGACAAACACGCAGAATGTTGACATGTACCCAGTTGAAATGAGGCAGTTTTAACACTGGCTGTGTGTGACATATGTTTCAGGCCAGGGCTGGAGAGTTTGCCTCCTCCTTGAAGGGCAGCGTTCTGCAGCTGCTGCTTGATGCTGGGTTTCTCTTCTTACTGCGCTTCTCACTGGATGATGCTGTGGATAATGTCATGGCAGCATCTGTTGGCGCTCTGCGGGCTTTGCTGGTGTCTCTCGATGATGAGGTAAGACAATCATTAAGTGCCTGGGTTTGATATCATGCTGAGCTGTTCATAGGAATCAGGAAGAGAAGACACGGTAAGCAGCTTGACCAAAGGATGAGTGGGCTTAATGGTCAGTAAAATCCCACTGCTGTGCTTTGGGACAGGCAAGGGAGGGTGTAATCCCAGTTTGAGAGATTTAGAGATCTTTTTTCCTGTTTGAATTACCTCTGCCTCCTGATTAAATTCGGTGCAGGCTGGTGAGTTTCTTTTTCTTTTGACATCTCTACACTCTAGACCAGGCCACTACTAAGGTATGTGTCCAATTTAGGGTTTTTTATATGGCCTCTTGTGACGTTGGCTTCTTGCTTTGTAGTTTTCCTGCTTCTGAACAGATTCAAAATCCTCCTTACTTTCGCTTATTCCTTAATGCTGCTGCTTTTTTCCCCTCATTACCAATTTTCTGCTGTTCTCACATGCTTATTTTGCACCGATAAATACCTGATTTCCCTTATCACTTGTCTGTTTTCTCCTTGATGCTTTTTCTCCTGTTAGAAGGGTGAAACTTCTTTTGGGTGCTCTGAGATACTAGAGCACCGTGAGCACCAAGATTGAGATGTCTTCTTGACTGGACAAAGCAGTCCATTATAGATAAAGCATGCTGTGTGCTGTGTTTCTAGTTCCTTTCAAGAGAGTTGCTCCTCTGTGAGACTGCAGAGGGGTTAGTGATAGAGTGGGTGAATCTTAAGAAGACCACTGCAACTTTTCCCAAGCCTTTAGAGCTATTTCTTAGTGGGGAGGCAAGAGAAATGAAGGCCTGGGTAGGTTTTTATTCACATCTTGTTCTTTTTTTTAAGCTGTAACCTTAATAGTGTTCTGATAGATGAGTCCTGCCCACCCGTGATAATTAATTATTGCTGTGAATCAGCTTCTAAATGTGCTTCTCTTTCTTCTGATATTGCTCTGGTTTGTAACTGTCCAATTCTCAGATCAGAAATCTTGGCATATCTTGTGTAAACGGGGATTGCTGACTCTCAGTGTCAAAAGCAGCACTGCAAATGCTGCAGCAGTGTGTTTTCTCACTTGGAGAGTCCCTGGAGCATCTCCCCTGTGAGGAAAGGCTGAGTGACCTGGGGCTGTTCAGCCTAGAGAAAATAAGACTAAGTGGGGACCTTATTAATGTTTATAAATATCTTAAGTATGGGATGCATGGGGAAATGGCCAGTCCCTTTTCAGTGGTCTGTGGAGACAGAACAAGGGGCAATGGCTGCAAGTTAGAGTATGGGAAGTTCCACGCCAGCATGCAGGAGAACATTTACGCAGTGAGGGTGACAGAGCCCTGCGACAGGCTGCCCAGGGCGGTGTGGAGTCTCCTTCTCTTGAGAGATTCAAGACCCTTCTGGACACTGACCTGTGCAATATGAGCTAGGGAACCTGCTTTGGCAGGGGGGTTGGACCCGATGATTTCTGGAGGTCCCTTCCCACCCCTGTGATTCTGTGATTCTAGAGTCTCATGTTGCTGAGTTTCGAAAGGTCTCTGAGGAAGGTACAGGGCTAAGTCTGGCCTCTTGCTCTAGGATTATATAACATACAGCACTTGTCCCCACCTAAAAACAGAAGATCACACATAAAAATCATGCTAGCTGAAGCTTTTGTTCATTTATCAGTGGCTCTGGGAAGGAAGCGCCTTCCTCTTTGGTTAAAGACTCAGGTACTCTCTCTTGTGCTTTTCCTTCTCCTGGTGAAGGAATGCTGTTGACCCAAACTCTGGATTCCCGATGGGCTCATAGGTTCACCTCCTAAAGTCAGGTGTCTTTTGCTTCTGACCATGTCGTTCGCTCACTGGCTTTGTTAAATATTGTTTATTTCTTTGGTTTCTTTGTGGTTTGTTGTGTTGGGTTTTTTTTTTTTTAGACAGCTCAGGAAATGGAAATTTAAAGCAGCTAAATGGTGCAAGCATTTGGTTTGACTTTTATATTCTAAAATTTTTTTGGGAATTAGGTTTGCTATGGGAGCAATCCCCTCTCTGAAGAGTTGAAAACTCACTTATTGCAGTGTTGCTTTAGAACTTGAGAGCATCTGATGCTCTCGTTAGTTGGGAACAAGAAAGGTGGCGTTTTGTTTGCTGAGGTTGAGGGGTGTTCAAACAAGCATTGACACATACACCAGGCAGTCTTTATTTTAACATCCTGATTTTTATATCACCGTTGTGTATTATTTGTAAGCAGAGTTCCACACAGGCCCAGAAATGGGAATAGAACCAGTAAACACCAAACTCCAGTTTGTCTTCTAGAGCCTTGCTGATTTGTTTATTTCTATCCTATGTGTTTTTTCTGTTAAACTGCATTTTTGTTCTTTGTGAATTTAATTTGCCTCACAGAAATGGCTTTCCCTGGTTTCCTGAGTGTGTGGGTCGTACGTTAAAATCACTTCCCTGAAAAAGCATTGTATTTAGAATTCCCTTTATTGTGCTCCTGTTTTCCTGGGGTTGGGTAGGAATGGATAAAGCATTCTGTAATCAAAAGCATCCTCAAAAATTTTTTGTCTTCCATGATTTGATGTGCTTTTTCTCTCCTTATAGAAATACCTTGATTGGACTTTCTCATGGTACCAAGGGATGGCTACATTTCCCTTTGTCCCTAGCAATGAGGAGGAAGATGATGATGAAGAGGAAGAACTAAATGGAACAGAGAAGTCTCAAGATAAAAAAGTAAAGGATGAAAACAGTCCAGATCCAGATGTGGCCCGGTACGATGTTGTCAAGGTAAGTACAGTGGCCGGCTGTTGAAACATTTACCCTCCTGTGTGTGCTATTAAGAACATTCCAAACAAGAACCAGAACTCTGGCTGTTGGATGTTATGTTTCTGTCATATATCACCAGGAGAGTAATTTTATTCATCTCTGAAAATACTGAGACTTGACCTGTGAGATTCCGGTGCAGTTAAGTATCCTTAACTTCCTCTAGGGAAATCAGCAATGAGCATGCTGATGACCTTGTAGAACTTGCTGGACAAACTGCATACAGATGTGATTTTCAAGCTCAGTCACCAGAGCTGAAAGTGAAAAGGTTCTAGCCACTGTTAATGCCTCTGTGCGCACTTCTGTGAAGTTAAACGTGAGCATTAACAGCTAGGTAGTTCAGCACTGCTTATGTTTGTACAATGACATTCTTGTGTCTGACATGAAGTGGCTATTTCCCAGATTTTGTTCTTCATGTTTGCCTTTCTCTGATAAACAGATACAGTGTTTGGAAGGAATTCCTCATGTATTTAAGCCTAATCTCACATTCTTGATAGGAGATGACTGTTGATAGGGGTTGTCTTCAGACTGAATATGAGTCAGCAGGTGGCCAGGAAGGCCAGTGGCATTTTCGCTTGTATCAAAAATACTGTGGCCAGTAGGTCTGGGGAGGTGATTGTGCCCCTGTACTCAGCATTGGTGAGGCCAAACTTTGAGCGCTGGGTCCAGTTCTGGGCTCCTCACCTTAAGGAGGACATTGAGGTCCTCCAGCGAGTCCAGAGAAGGGCAACCAGGCTGGGAAAGGGGCTGGAGGGCAAATCCTCTGAGGAGCCGCTGAGGGAGCTGGGGGTGTTCAGCCTGGAGAAGACGAGACTGAGGGGAGACCTTATCACCACCTACAACTACCTGACAGGAGGGTGTAGAGAGGTGGGCGATGGTTTCTTCAGCCAGGTGACAGGAGATGGGACAAGGGGAAATGGCACAAAGCTGCCCCAGGGCAGGGTCAGGTTAGATGTTAGAAGAAAGTTCTTCACTGAAAGAGTTGTCAGGGCCTGGAACAGGCTGCCCAGGGAAGGGGGTTGAGTCACCGACCCTGCATGTGTTTAACAGACAGGTAGATGAGGTACTTAGGGATATGGTTTAGCACAGGACAGGAACGGTTGGACTTGATGATCTTAAAGGTCTTTTCCAACCTTGTGATTCTGAGATCTAAAAATGACGGTCTCTGTTGTCTCTAAACCCAACCTTGGTGGAGCTCATGCAGCTCTTGCCTGCTGTGGTTATTAAATCACATCTTAGTCCATGTGCTTTAGCCTGTGTTTGCATGGCACTTGGTTAAAAGCTTCATAGGAAAATGAAATTACCGTACTTGGGCATCTGGTCTCATTTAGAAGCTATATGATTTCAGATATATTCTACTAGGTGACACTGTTTAAAAAGCTTAACAAAAGTAGACAGAAGAGATGAGATCAGTTTATCATTATGGAAACAGCTGCATGATTCAGCATAATGGATTTAACTTGTTCCCAGTGGCCCAGAAGATATTTGGGATAAAATTCTCCACTGTTACAGGTGCTGAGAAATTCCATTTCATACCTGCTTATTGACTGTTACAACCAATTAGTCCACACAGTTGGAGTATTTAAACTGTGAGCTGAACTTGGTGAGGCCTAAAACTTTTAAAGTATCATGCTACAAATTCAGGTATTGTGGCATTGCCTTTTCCTAGAACTAGCAGTGCAACCTGGTGTCACTTAAGGTTTGTTTCCTAGCACCGCCACTGATCATGAACTTCTCTTTGTGAACTGTAAAATAAATGTCAGGTTTCTCTTCCTACTGCAGAATAGGACTGGTGTCTGGTCTCTGCTTCCAGCAGCTTTTTCTGACCTAACAGACACTGTCAGACCTGTGCTGCATTAGGTGGAGGTGGCGTCTAGCCAAAATTAGTCAAGGAGCATGCAGACCCTTTTCACTCACATTAGCTTTATAGAAGTCCGGAAAGGTGGTTTTCCTATTACCTGTTACAGTTTCATAGTGTGGAAAATCTAAGTATCCAAACCCTACGAGTGGTGTGGTTCAGAGCAGCAGTTCAGTTATTCATCTTCTCTTGAACTCTTGCTCATTTACTAGCATACTACGAAATCTGCAGAAACTTCTCTCTGTTTCCCCACTTGTAATTAAAAAGACCTCTCTGCAGAAGATTTAATTACTTTTGTCTTCCAGTAGCTGCAGTTCAAAGAGCACTTGTTAAGAGTGTAATGTTTTGGGGTTGTTTTGTTTGTTTTAATTTTTCTTTTCAGGGACTTTTGAAGACACAGATTCAGCACCGGCTGAGGTACATCTTGGAAGTAGTACGACCTGTCCCAACAGTAGTCCTGGACATCCTGCACATCCTCACCCACATAGCAAGGCACTCCTCCAAAGCATGCAGCCAGGTAAATCTCCTGTTGTACAGGAGCTCTGTAATGGTAGAGAAAAGCTTTGAAAGAGGAGAAAAAAGATGCATGTAAAGTTATGGTGAGGAGACTAGACAAATTTGAGTGTTTGTGTGTCTGTATAATTGTGTACCTTTAGTTACTTGTGCTGGCTGCTATTTCTCTGCAGTTACTTGACTGTCCTCGGTTGATTGAGACCATTGTCAGAGAATTTCTCCCTACTCAGTGGGATCCCCAGGTAGCTGAACTGGGATGTTTACTCACCAGCCTCCATGGAGTTGCTTGTGCCACTGCTATGAAGTTCATCCGTGTGTTGGCATCTGGAGGCCGAAATGCAACAGCTAGGCTGGTGAGTGATTCCCAGAAGAGTTTTTGTGGTTGCAAAAGTCTTTGTTCTCTGTGTCTTACTTTCCAAGTAAGAGAAAGGATTAGTTGGAGGTGACTGAGAGACAAAGCTGGAATAGTCATTGTGAAGAAAGTGTGTGTGGATGGGGCCCTGGGCAACCTTGTGTAGATCCAGGCCTAGAGGTGTGTGGTCCTACCTGTGGCAGGTGGGTTGGAACTGTATGATCCTTGGGATCCCTTCCAACCCAGACCATTCTATGAGTGTTTTGAAGGAATTGCTGGCGGCATCATAATAGTGATGCCTTCTGCTGTACACCAGTAGAAAAACTGTCTGTTGTGGTTTAAACCTTAGCTGAAAGCTAGGTGCCACAAAAGTTAGAAAAAAGTCCCCTGCCTTTTTAAGAGGTGGGGGATGGGCGAACGGAGGAGCCACAAGGAAGGAAAAAAAACCAAAGCCCCGCGGGTTGGGATAAGGATAGTTTACTAAACAACAGGAAAAGATATGAAAACAACTAACTATAGTGCTATTATGTACAGTGTAACCCCTCACCCCACTATGTAATTTGAGCCGTGCCCGAACCGCTGCCAGTTCGGAGCCCCGAATGCAGCACTCCCGACCGGCGCTGCCAGCCCCCTCACCACTGCCACCACGCTGATCCGAAAGAGAAAAAGGAAGAACCCGGAACTGGCACTGCGCCTGCCCGGACCGGAATTCCTCCTGCCGGACCCGGAACTCAACTTCCCATGCTGGGTCCGGAGTCGTTTCTGACAGGTCCGAAGTCGTCCCTACCGGGACCGGACTGCCTGGTCATGATGCAATTGGTATGGAATACTCTCAGGGCTAACATAGCCTGTTGCTGGGCTGAACCCAGGACACTGTCTCAAGCTTTTCTCTGCTTCTCTTAACGTAGAGCAGTTATGCAAAATCACACAGTACAGCTCAGTGATAGTCACCAACAGCAGATGTTTAGAGCACACCTTGGTGTGTGATGCTCTGTGCTCTCCTGTGATCCAGTCACAGGCAGCTTAGGACTATATAAAACAGAGACTTAATCACTACCCTTCTGATTTATAACCCTGGTTGAACTTTCCTGCCATTCATTTGTCTTAATAACTCTGAGGTCATTTATCAGTATTTCCAGCCCCTCTTATCTACAGGTTTTCCACTTCAGAGATAATTGTGCTCACTCATACAGGCCATCACACTGGTGCTGTAGAGGCATAATAACATCTACCAGGATCAGCAGCCATCACAGTGCAGTGAGCACCTCTTAGGGGCTTTGGTTTGGTATTGTTAATAGCATCGAATAAACTGCCTCCCAGGAAATTGTGAACATCAGCAGAACACCACTAGTCTGTGCTATAAAATACTGTTAATGGATAGTGGGATATTTAAAGGCTCTTAAGTGATGCTAGGAACGTAATAGAAGGTCTCTGACTTCTATATCAGGCTCTGTGTATTCCAGCTGTTCCAAGGCACACAAAAACTGCTTGCAAGGTTCTTGCCACTCAGACTTTGGTTCTGTTGCAGTCTTGTATGGCTTGTTACAGGCACTTAAACACAGGAATGGAAGATAATAAAAACCCTAAATTCTAATCATCAGCTAGCAACAAAATTCTTCTATCATCCTCCTCTGGAAGTAAATTTGACTTTACCCCCGTTCTGTAGGAGGAGTGTCAGAATTCATACTTTGATTCATCAGCTTTCTTGCTGATGTACAAGATGTCTCCAAAGCATTTGAATTTTAAATTACCTGTAATATGTTCTTGTGTTGTGAAGAAGATATTGTTACCTCATTTGTTTAGACAGGGCACACACAGGCTTTTGTGTGTGTGGGAGAAAGAAAGAGCAGCTCTTTTTTATGCTTAGAGCAAAAATAGACGGTTGTTGGGGAGGATAAAAATTATTTCTAGAGAGCTGCAAATGAGTCATACCACACTTAATTCAATACTAAAATAACCTCAGAACGTTTCCAAGGCATCAAAATTCTATAATCTTATAAAAGCAATAGGCAGGAGGTACCCTTTTTGTGAACACACAGAATCATAGAAAGTTTTATGTTGAAGGACCTCTGAAAGCCATTTAGTGTGACCTTCCAAAAAGAATATTGCCATCCATTCAGTACTCTTGTATATAACAAAGTTTTACATAAGATAGATCGTACATGTAATCCTGACTAATAGAGGTCTATTTATGTATAATTACCCTTCTTTAAGTAGCCATGTAAAAAAAAATAAAATTAGTTAAATGGTGCAGAGGGCATCTGAAACAAGAGTGCATGTGGGCTAGACAGACCTCTGTCAGGAACCATTTAGATGTAGTTAATTTAGGTTATGAATGAATTAAGTAACACCCGGGCATCCATTCCAGGAAATAAATCTCTCTTAATAGCCATCGACCATATATTGATCCTTTTTAGCATGCCTCTTAAGTTTTTACACCAGATGAAGACAGATCTGAAGGGAGTTCAGGGCAAGGGGAGTTTAGAATGAGCTGAACTGAAATCTGGAGCTCTGTTGGTATGGCAGAGTAACAAGGTAACTGCATGCAACTGTCGTCTCTTAACCCTTTGTCTTTGTTGTTGATTGTTCTTGTTTGGCTGCTTTTTACAGCTTAACAAATTTGAAATGAGAAGTCGGTTAAGTCGCTTCATAGCTCAAGACCCGCTGGATCTGCTCCTGCCAAGGGAAGAAGCCATCAGGTTAAGCACCGAAGCCTTCCGGTTTTGGGCAGTGGCGGCTGGCTATGGTCAGGCCTGTGATCTCTACAGGTACAGCCCAAAGCTGGAGACATGGGGGTGGAGGGTTGTGGCATCCAGTAGAGAGCAACATGCAATTCAATATATGAATTTTAGGTGAAGCCATGAAGCCAGGAAACTAGGAAGCCAGCCATTTTATTAGCTGAAATCACACAGATTATATACCTTTCTTACTGCAAACGTGGCAAGCTAAAAAACTGCTAATTTGTTACACACACTGTTCACACCATATTGATTGGTTAGTAACTATAATGAGTTCTGATAAGCCTATCTTATAGCTAAACATCCTTAGTTTACCTTTAATACCTAAAAGCATCTGCACACCTGCTGTTTTAAACCTCTTGTTATGGTTGGTTCCTAACATATTCTGTTACTCCCAAATACATTCCCATAACTGCTTCTTGGTTTAGCGTAGCCTGTACCCCTATCAACAAGACCACTGTGTTTTGAGAATGTGATTATTAAGATCCTCTCTGCATGAGTAACTTTTCCTGTCTCATGGGAACAGAAGAATATTGTCAGGGCCTAAATCTTGGGAGAAGAGAGCTAGGCTGCTAGCAGGCCTGCTGTCTTCCCCGACAGAGGGTGCAACAGAGATAATGGGAAACTGTTCCAGAGAGGCAAATGTAGGGATGTCCAGGTTGAGTCTCTACTTCCTTCAAGGGAGCCTTACCTCCCTGTCTCTGGCCTCCTGCAGTAACACTTGAAGTTTCTAAAGGTATTAGTGTTGAGAATTGCCTTTTTTTCAGTTTGTTCTTTGTCTCCTGTGTTTAAGCGCTGCTATTTTGTTGATTCTCCTTTGTACTGTGGGAGACTACCCTAACATTTTAGGGCTGCATCCCTTGGCCCTCAAAGGCATGAATAATCTCTCTTGCGTCACATCAAGATACATAGTTTGCAGCACACCTAGGACTCAATCTGATGACCTAAAGGCAGTCTGTGGGCAGCAGTCACCAGCATGCATGCAAAATGAGGCAGGCTGATGCAGACAAGCTGCTGCTGCATCCACTTTCAGTTCAGTACGAATTCTTGTGCTTGACCATCGAGGTCTCTACTGGGATAGGTCTGGCGTACCTCAGGCATTGAGTCTTCTTTCTGTACTTGCACTGACTTGAAAGGAGAGAGATGACTGTGGTGGTGCTCTGAAGAGGATTAAAAGGAGAGGCTGGTATTAAGTTTCAGAAGAAATGTTGTCTCTCCACAACAGCATTTTGTATTCTCCAGCCCAATCAAGAGTATTGGTTAATAAAGAGTAAAAATGATATAAACCTTTAGCACTGTAAATAATGTTGAGGAAAGAGAAACAGTAGAAGATTCATTAAATTTGGCTGGGAATTTAAGAATTAGGGAAACAAGAATAAAAGAAAAAGTAGTTTCCAAGAGATTATTGGACTACTTGGAGACAGAATATTAGGCAGGTGCCATTCAGATTAATTTACACTGACTATTCCTTTGTCATTTTTTTTCCACGTCCATTTGGCTTTGTTATCTTGGTCGTGGTAATGGTTCTCATAATCTCATTGGGGCAATCTCTATAAGTAAGTGATGGGATGGGTTGAAGAAGAAAGAACCAGTTTCTTTCAGTGGTAGGAAGTGAAAGTATGAGAAGCAGTTGGCCCAAATGGAAACACAGGAAACGTCACATAGGTATAAGGAAAACATTTTTACTGTGAAGGTGATCACAGACTGCATTATGTTGCACAGGAAAATTGTGGACTCACCATCCCTAAAGATACTCAGAAATCAAACTGGACATGTTCCTGAGCAAACTTGCTCTAGCTGACCTGGCTGCAGCACGGAGTTAAACTATAGATGATCTCTGGAGACCCCTTCCAACCCTGACTATTCTTTGATTCATATTACAGGGATCTATACCCTGTGCTGATGAGGATCGTGCAATCCCTGCCTGAATTGCTCAGCACCTGCCGTGGGAAGAGCCCTGTGATTGAGTTGTCTGTCCAGCGAGCTACGGCAGTAGTTACTCTGCTGATACATGTGACACAGACAGCAGGCTACGCAGTAGAGCTGCAGGCCAAGCTGAGCAGGTAGGCCCACTCTCTCACCAGTTCTCTGTATCTGAGTAGTTGGCATCCTGTCTTCCTTCTCTTTGGTTTGGAGACCTGGATATCACTTTTTCCCCTTCATTTTGGATGGTTCACTGTCCCACGTGTGACTTCCTGCATCATGGGATATTTGCCCTCTAACACACAGTCTGAGAGCTGTGTTCCTACCAGCCTGGTAAGAGGCAGGAGTAAAAATCACAGAATCATCAAGTCCAACCGTTCCTGTCCTATGCTAAACCATATCCCTAAATGCCTCATCTACCTGTCTGTTAAACACATCCAGGGTCGGTGACTCAACCCCCTCTCCTGACATCTAATCTGACCCTGCCCTGGGGCAGCTTCGTGCCATTTCCCCTTGTCCCATCTCCTGTCACCTGCCTGAAGAGACTATCATCCACCTCTCTGCACCCTCCTGTCAGGTAGTTGTAGGCAATGATAAGGTCTCCCCTCAGCCTCCTCTTCTCCAGGCTGAACACCCCCAGCTCCCTCAGCGGCTCCTCATATGATTTGCTCTCTAGCCCCTTCCTTAGCCTGGTTGCCCTTCTCTGGACTCGCTGGAGGACCTCAATGTCCTTCTTATGGTGAGAAGCCCAGAACTGGACCCAGCACTCGAGGTGTGGCTTCACCAATGTTGAGTAAAGGGGCACAAAAATCTGCATTCTGCTCTAGGGCAAAGGGATGCTGTGCTGAAAGGAGCCAGGAAGCCCAAAGTTCCTCTGACCTTGCCTTTGGGAAAAAGATGGTAACCCCCCTGAGATTTGGAGGAAAGAACCTTCCTGCAGAGACCAAGATAGGTCAGGATTAAGAGGTGGTTGGTTTTGACAGACATCAGAGCAGTAGGATTTGCTGAAGATACAGGTACTTTTTCTGGTGAAAAGCAAGAGTCTCTTTTAACTACAGCTGAATACTGAGGTAGTGTGTCCAGTAAAATTAGAGCACAGCTGACAGGACGGAGTAGTGCAGGTGAAGAAACGTCAGCTTTCACGATTTGATTTTTGCATTCACCCTTTCTGCCTGGATTGGTTTTAATCTGGTCTGTGGGAGTGTGCAAAATATTTTTTCCACTGAGGGCTGTTGTGGGGTATCACCTTCCAGGCTCCATGCAATTGGAAACCGTGTTATTAAAATTATTATTGAGATAGACACTCACTATCCTGTGTCATTCTTCCACTGTGTTTCAGTAACAGCTCAGAAGACAGTGAACAGATTCCACCTCCTTCAGTAGCATGGAATGAAGTGTCAGGCTTACAGCCTTTCCTTGAGACCAGTCTGAAAAAATTCCTCCAGGAGATATCCCAGGCAGAAACTTGGCAAACTCTCCAGCCTCTGATCACAGCTTATTTGATCTACCTGGGAGTTTATTACAGTGCTTGCAGCCAACAGGTAAGTCCTGAAAATACAGGGAGTCTTTATATCTCATCAGCTTTGGCTTATATGTTACTCCTGAAAACCTGAACTTCCAGGCCGTGCCGAAAAAGACAGACATTGAAGCACCTACCTGAGAACTCGATTTAGTTTTCCACAGCTTATATCTAGGCTGCATGACATTTAGGGTCAGATATGTCTGCTGAACCTCCACATTAGCACTGCCAATTATCACTGTCTTTTTTTGGGCTCAGAATATCTTTCAAGGTTCTGATTAACTGCAGAGATCCAAAGCACGGAGCAAACATGACCTAATTCAGTTTGGCAGTCCTTTCTCCTCGTGGGCTGAAGAAAGTTGCACCATTTTACGTTTGCTCTGGTCTGAGAGCTTACATGTGGGCTGCTACACTGCAGAAATCTAGTTGGAAGATTGAGTGTTGAGGGTCATGCCATGTGAACTTTGGATAGGAAATGATAAATAGAAATTTATTTCCTGCCCCACTGACATTCAAGGTGAAAGTCTGTAACCCAGTTACAGTTGTAATATGTGACTGTCTTTTAAAGTGAGTTTTCTGAAGGTGACATGTCACATCAGGGAGTTGTGTCTTACACTTTAGCTACCTTAAAGATTCATCTTCAGAAGATAAGTGTGAGTTTCCTCTTTACTGCTTAGCTGGCATGCCCGAGTTCTGACATGGGATAGCTCCCTTCAGGGTGTGGGGGTAACTTAATGGCTGTAGTTACTCACAATTCTCTAACTCCTCTGAAACTTGCAGTTTGTTATTTCTGGCAGTTTCTACTCCAGCCACTATCTTTGAAAGATGTCTTCAGTGCCCCAAAGGTTGGTAGCACCCTTCCCTTACCATTACTAGGTCCTGAGCATTAGAGGAATGGGGATAACCAAAAGATTAATATTCCTTTTCAACCTTTATAGATATCCAAGAAGAGCATCTGACAAAATCACTTTAGGTCCTTGATTTGTGACATAAGATTTTAATTTCCACATGAAAAGACATTCAGTCATCTACCTGTGGTTAGCTAACCTGATTTTTAAAAAAGTGAAAAAAATCAACTTGTATGATAACTAGATCAGTGTATACTAGGGCCTTGCAATGTTGTTGCTGTTATGTGACTAAGAGCTACAGTTGACATCTTTGTGTAGATTTACTGATATCTGGAGGGGAATTTTATCTGGGGGAAAATCAGATTTTTATGTTGTAGAAACAAGTATTTCTGTATCCCAAAGCAGCATCCTACTGAAAGGACATTAAAATTTGCCAGAACGTTCTTTCAAGCTGGAATACTGCTTACTAAGGCTAGAAGAATTTGGATGGTTCTTTAAAAGCCATAGGTCCTCTGTGCAGTGTTCATCTGCTGTCATGTTTTGATGGGTACGTCAGTCATGCTTCATACAGTTTACTTTTTTTAAATAATGTTTTAGAAGACTCTTGGTACCCCTCAGCTTTCCTAAGGTAGTTCTGATCACTTTTGAATCATAGCATGATAGAATGGCATGTGTTGGAAGGGACCCCAAAGATCATGGGAGTTCCAACCCCCCTGCCACAGGCAGGGCCACCAACCTCCAGGCCTGGATCTACGCAAGGCTGCCCAGGGCCCCAGCCAACCTGGCCTTGAACACCTCCAGGGATGGGGCATCCGCCACCTCTCTGGGCAGCCTGTTCCAGCACCTCACCACTCTATAAAAAACTTCCCCCTAATATCCAGTTTAAACCTTCCTTCCTTTAGCTTTAATCCACTCCCCTTGTCCTGCCATTGTCTGCTCTTTTAAAAAGCTGATTCCACTCCTGAGGTCCCCCCGCAGCCTTCTCTTCACCAGGCTGAACAAGCCCAGCTCCCACAATCTCTCTTCGTAGGGGAGGTGCTCCAGCCCTCTGATCATCTTGGTGGCCTCCTCTGAACCCTCTCCAACAGTTCTACATCTTTCTTGTATTGGGGGCCCCAGCTCTGGACACAGGACTCCAGATGGGGCCTCACGAGGGCAGAGTAGAGAAGGACAATCCCCTCCCTGTCCCTGCTGCCACCCCTCTTCTGATGGAGCCCAGGATACCATTGGCCTTGCGAGCTGCAAGAGCACACTGCTGGCTAATGTTAAGTTTCTCATCCACCATGACACCCAGGTCCTTCTCAGCAGGGCTGCTCTCCAGGAGCTCTTCTTCCAGTCTGTATCTATGTCTGGGATTCCTGCAGCCCAAGTGCAACACCACATCAGCCAGCTCCTTCAGGACCCTGGGATGCATGCCATCTGGCCTGATAGACTTGTAGACATTCAGTCTCATGAGGCGGTCTCGGACTTGCTCTGCTCTTACAGTGGGGGGGGATTTGCTCCCCCAGTCCCCACCTAGAGTTCTAGGGATGCAAGGTTCTGGGATTTGAGAATTATGAGAATCCTGGCTGCCAGAGAAGACTGAGACAAAGAACTCATTCAGTACCTCAGCCTTCTCCTCATCAGTTGCAGCCAATTCTCCTTTCTCATTTACCAGGGGGGTACGTTCTCTTTGACCTGTCTCTTCTGGCCAATGTACCTGTAAAATCCCTTCTTGTTGTTTTTAACATCCCTTGCTAAGTTCAGTTTCATCTGCTCCTTGGCTTTCCTGATCCCGTCTCTGCAAGTCTGAACAGCATCCCTGTATTCTTTCCAGGCTACACACCCTTGCTTCCAGAGCTTGTACTTGCCTTTCTTTTTCCTCAGTTTGACCAGCAGGTCCTTACTTAGCCATGCTGACCTCCTGCCCACTTTCTTATTCAGAGGGACAGAGAGCCCTTGACCTCTCAGAAAGGCATCCTTAAAGAGTAGCCAACTTTCCTCAACATTTCTGTCTCTAAGGACCACCTGCCAGGAGATCTTGGACAACAAGTCCTTAAACAGCCTAAAGTTTGCTCTCCTAAAGTTCAGGGTCCTGATCCCACTCTTCGCCAAGCCCACATTCCTTGAGATCACAAACTCAACTAGGGCATGGTCACTGCAGCCCAGGCTGTCTCCAACCTTAACACCTTTAATGATCTCCCCCACACTGGTGAGCACCAGGTCCAGCGATGCATCACCTCCGTTCTGTCTGTCCAATACCTGAACCAGAAAGTTGTGTTGTTTTCAAATGAAATGGAAAAATCAGTGCATAGATGGTATGGGGAGGGGGGTGGGGTGTCTAGCCACTTAAGACAAGTTTTCTTTTAAGGAATGGTGATCCCATGGATCCCATACCTTACTTCCAGCCGACTACGAAGTGTCTATGATATATTTTATTACTTGAGTGTGAGAACACCTTGAGGTGCCAGCTCTCAGCTTCCAACAGGGAGGCCAGCTCTAACCTAGAGCAGTACCACTCTGGAGATCATGTGGGCTAGGAAAAACATGATAAAAATTAAGAAAACAATTAAATCAACTTGTCTTTTTGCTTTCACTGTGATGCCTTCATTCACCATCTCTTCGTGTATTTCTCCATGTCTTCTGTAGCCATCAGTCAATCCAATTGACTGCTTAGAGGAGCTGGAACGTTTGACATCTGAGGTGCTGCAGCCTCTTCTCAGCCAGCCGGCCGTACGCAGCATGTGGGACTTGCTGAGGTAAAATCCTTTCACTGCTAGAATGCTATTGCCAAAGCTGAGGGACTCTCATTTCTGTACTGTACTGTGTGGCAGTTCCCCCCCTCCCATTTCTTTCCCCTGTACGTGTGCACTCTGTACGCATGAACTTGAGCACGGTAGGGCTCTGTCTTATACCCTGCTTTGTTCTCTCGCAAATAGGGTGGTGTCCAGAGGAGGTTCTTCAGTTCCTCCTTTCCTACCTGTGCTGCTGCAGGGTCTAAATCTCTGCTCTTCCTGTAGCTGTGTTTCATATCCATTCCAGATCAATGGTAGTCATTCTTGGCTTGATTCTTCTTTGGTTTCACAGGTTTAAAAAAAAAGGTAACATGAATTTAAGTCTCTCTTCCATTTTGGAGGTGAGGGTGTGTGTACATGTATCTGTCATGTGCTCTGTGTGCTGCTGCTTATATAAAATAATTTAGACTAGACTCTTGCCGTTAATCTCCTGCAGAGCTTCACTGAGGCCTTTAAAGCCCATGCAGGGAAGTAAAAGGCCTGATGCCAGGTAGTGCTTTCAGACCCTTAGATAATGCAAGCTTTGGCTCAGGCTCTGGAAAGTGCAGATAGTCTGTCTTTCTGCTGTAGAGGGAGCCCCCATACTAGTATGTGATTAGTCCTCTGAAGAGGGGACAAAATCTGAAAGTCCTAACCTGTAGTCAGCATCCAGCTGCTTCTGAGAGCATCTGATTAAAGGCCCCTTGAAGTCTTTCTGGTTTAAGTGGTATTTGAATGGTCACCAGACAGTTTGACTGATGTTCTTTTGTGACTGAGACCTGCGGTCTGAAGGTCTTGGCACCAAAGCTTCCAACACAAGGGCACTTGTTAGATCCTTTCCTGCTTGTCCTTGAGGTATGAAAACGATGGGTTTTGTCAGGCTGTAAAATCTCATTAGCAGCAAGCGCCATGGCTGTTCTTAATATTGGCTGGTAAGAACAAATAGTCAGCTAATCTCTGCCTTGAAATTTTTACCAACTTGTGCAAATGTTCTGGATAGATCATGGTTCTGTGAACTCCTATGACTGGAGTGTTGGAATGGAAGGACACAGGCCTTTTGGGAAGGACAGGAGGGGGTGTTACCCTCTATGTCAGTGACACATTCTAGGAACCCCCTGTACTGCTTGTGCCCTACTGTGTTGTCCCTCCAACAGCTATAAGTCAGAGTGATTGAAGCCCCCCATGAGGACCAGGGCTTGTGAATGTGAAACTCCTTCTGTCTATCTGTAGAGGGGCCTCATCTGCTCGATCTTCCTGGTTGGGTACCCCGTAGCAGACCCCCTCTATGATGTCTCCTGTCCCTGCCCTCCCTTAATCCTGACCCATAAGCTCTTGGTTGGCTCCTCATCCATCCCCAGGCAGAGCTCCATGCACTCCAGCTGGTCCTTGACGTAGAAGTTGTTGACATAGACAGCCTGTCTGTTTCCATCCCAACACTCCAGTCATGGGAACCATCCCACCACATCCCCATTATGCTAATGCAGTCACAACCCTGTGGATGTGAGCACGTCTCCAACTCCTGCTTATGCTGCGTGAGTTTGCGCAGGGGCGTTTAAGTTGGGCTTAAATATGAAGCTGGCTGGTTGGAGTGGCTGGAATCCCTCTGAAGTATTTTAGTGGTGTTTCCCTATTGGTTCCTCAGAAGTTCTTGGCTCATCTCTGTAAGGTGTCACGTGCTTCAAGCTCAGGGTGCTCTGTGAACCCCAGGTGTGTTCATGCCTCACTGGTAATGCCAGTGGAAAGAAGAGCAATGCATTTGAAGAGTTAGTTTTCGGTCATAGAGTAATGATACGCGTCTCTGACAGGATTTGTCCTATCGCTTCATTACCATCAAGCAACATCATCTTGTTGCTCTCCTCATAGTCTTGCCTGTACAGACAAGGTATGTCCTGTGTGGGGCCCTGAAAGCACTGCTGGAATTACAAGCTCTGGTTCTGTCTGTGGAGAGTGAGCATGTACACAAAGAGTATGAGTGGCTATCTTCATGTACGTTAAGTGCAAGATCCTGCATGTGAGTCAGGGTAATCCCAAGCACAGCAACAGGCAGGGCTGAGAATGGATGGAGAGCAGCCCTGAGGAGGAGGATTTGGGTGTGTATGTGGATGAGCAGCCCAGAAAGCCAACTGTGTCCTGGGACACATCAAAAGAAGTGTGACCAGCAGGTCTAGGAAGGTGATTCTGCCCCTCTGCTCTCCTGAGACCCTACTGGGAGTACTGTGTCCAGCTCTGGGGTCCCCAGTACAAGTATTGAGCTACTGGAGCGAATCCAGAGGAGGCCACAAAGGAGATCAGAGGGCTGGAGCACCTCTCCTATGAAGACAGACTGAGAGAGTTGGGCTTGTTCAGCCTAGAGAAGACTCTGGGGAGACATTATAGCAGCCTTCCAGTGTCTGAAAGGAAAGCTGGAAAGGGGCTGTTTTTCAGTGAGTGCAGTGATAGGACAAGGGGTGATGGGTTTAAGCTGAAGGAGGGGAGATTTAGATTACGTATTAGGAAGAAATCCTTCCCTTTGAGGGTGGTGAGGGCCTGGCACAGGCTGCCCAGATGAGCTGTGGCTGCCCCCTCCCTGGCAGGTTGGATGGAGCTTTGGGCAACCTGGGCTGGTGGAGGTTGTCCCTGCCTATGGCAGTGGGTTGGAACAAGGTGGTCTTCTAACCTAAACCATTTTATGATTAAAGTGTGGTACTTTCTGAATAGACTTGAAAAATAGGCGTTTCGTGAGTACGTAACATGAGCCAGCAGGGTGCTCTTGCAGCTCCGAAGGCCAATGGTATCCTGGACTCCATCAAAAGAGGGGTGGCCAGCAGGGACAGGGAGAGGATTGTCCCTCTCTACTCTGCCCTCATGAGGCTCCATCTGGAGTCCTGTGTCCAGAGCTGGGGCCCCCAATACAGAAAGATGTAGAACTGTTGGAGAGGGTTCAGAGGAGGCCACCAAGATGATCAGAGGGCTGGAGCACCTCCCCTGTGAAGAGAGGCTGAGGCAGGGGAATCAGCTTTTTCAGTGGGCAGACACTGGTAGGAAAAGGGTGAATGGATTAAAGCTAAAGGGGGGAAGGTTTAGATTAGATATGAGGGGGGAGTTCTTTACAGAGAGAGTGGTGAGGTGCTGGAGCAGGCTGCCCAGAGAGGTAGTGCATGCCCCGTCCCTGGACGTGTTCAAGGCCAGGTTGGCTGGGGCCCTGAGCAACCTTGTGTAGATCCAGGCCTGGAGGTTGGTGACCTTGCCTGTGGCAGGGGGGTTGGAACTCCATGATCCTTGGGGTCCCTTCCAACCCAGGCCAGTCTGTGATTCTGTGATAAGGGGCTACTTTTCTGCAGTGTCCCTGTCCTGTATAGGCTGGCTTTTTGGCTTTGGCTGCCACTTTATCGTTGAAATGGCTTGACTGGGTGGGCAGCTTTCCTTGCTTTACATACATACATACATGGGGAGATGTGTATTTGCATTCAAAGGCCCAGTGCTTTCAGGTGTTTCCTGTCCGAGTATTCTTGCCTGTCCTGAGGAATGTAGCTGAAGATGAGAATTCCTGGCAGTTCCCTGGCATCAGCTTGTATGGCAATAGTGCTTACTTGGCCAACCATGGTCTGAGGTGTTTTCATGTGCAGTCTTTTGGGCTTCCATTTCACTGCTCAGTTCAGGTAGTACCGTTCCTGCAAGGTTGTTCCTCAGCTTTATGAGTGTGTTTGACCTGACTGCTCTCTATCTGTTCACACAGGCCGTGTTCTGCCATCTGCAACCCTTTGTCCTGTTCCCCAGCACCGGAATCGATCTTGAGCATTACATCTCTGAGTTGTACTGGAGGCAAACCTCCTTTGAGCCTGGTGGGCTCCAAGTCCCCTTTCCCCTTCCTCACTGCCATCCTATTTCTCATCAACAGCATCACTGATGTTCACAAAGGATTGACCAGCAAGGTGAGAACAGACTTTTGCCCTGTAACTTAGGGTGAATGATGATTTGTGTGTGAGGGAGGGTAGTATTTTATCTTCCCAGGCCTGAGTGAT
Source organism: Laterallus jamaicensis coturniculus (assembly GCA_022605575.1). Classification (NCBI taxonomy): domain Eukaryota; kingdom Metazoa; phylum Chordata; class Aves; order Gruiformes; family Rallidae; genus Laterallus; species Laterallus jamaicensis. Next base: position 3,120,048 of record JAKCOX010000048.1, read on the forward strand.
GTTAGCAGGACTATTAGAAAGGAATTGCTGCGTATTTTAAAGATATTGAAGTACTATTGAGAGAAATGCCCCATTTTCACAACAGGTAGGATGAGGTTCTTAAAAATATCTTCTGACTTTAAATTCCAATGTCCAGTTGACACTGGGAAGCTGGAATTATAAAGAAGGTGATGAATGCTGCTGCTGCTAAAAAAATGGATTTATAAAGGATGTTGAGGAGAGTTAAATAACTGTTTGGTGAAGCGAAATAACTGAGTGTCAGAAGAGGAAAGGGATGGTTGAAACGTATATAACAAAGAAAAATGGGATAAGTTTAAACAGGAGAACTGGTGCTGCAGTGGCTGAAGGGGTTTATTCCTAATTAGGGTTGTCCTGAATTTTTAGAATGTGAGTGTCATGAAAGGTTAAACTCTGAAGAGAAACAGCAGCACCTAAAAAAGGTGGAATACCTAGCATAAAGCTTCTTAAAGCCTTCCTCTGTCACCTTATGTAGAATCAGCAACCGGTTACTAATAGGCATAACTTGCTAGATGAGAGGAAACAAACAGAAATACATCTGAAGCCACTGGCCAGACTACTGCCTTGTAAAGTGTTATGGAAAATGTAGGCAGTGACTACTGGTTACCTCCGATGGGGATGGTTGTGAAGGACGCAGGTGAACCCTGAGGCAGAAAAGCAGATATTTATCAGGCCACGTTTTTACATCTCTCTTGAAGTAGCCAACAGGAATTCTTATGTGAGAAGGTGGGGAGAGACCTTGGAGAGGGCTGTGTTTTACTTTCCTGCAAGCATGAACTGTCTTAATAGTATTTGTCTCCGCTTCTGATTCTTTTATAGTACAGCTCTGTGCTGGAGTTCAGAGGTTTGAAGGATTATCTGCATCAAAGCTGGCAGACCAGACCTCCCTCTGTTACTCCCTCATCTGCGTGGATCCTGCGCCATGAATATCACCTGCAGTACTTTGTCTTGGCGTTGGCTCGGAGAATGGTAGCGTTACGAGTCCTTTCATTTCTTTTACACCAGAATTGACCTCACCCTGGCCTCTCCAACTCAGCATGTCAGACTGGCAGCTGGTCTTCGTGGCCATGTTCACTCTTCAGACGTCTCTTATGCCCCACTAGCAAATAAGATCTTTGCAGTTACTGTTGGGATTTAGATCCAAAATACTTTGGATGGCAAAGAGTGAGGGGGATAGAGTGAGAACAGAGTTTTCAAGCATCATACTAAAAAAGATGTCTGACTATCTAAGGCAATCCAGGGAAGCAGAGAGATCTTGCTATGAATGCTGACAGTTCTTCAAGTCTGCCTTAGTCTCTTGCTTCCTAGCAAGATCTAGGTCTCAGTTGACTTGCCTGTCCTTGCCGATTGCATTGTTGACAAATGATACAGTGCTTCTATCTGTTGTTTTGTTTCCTGTACAGGCAAGCACTTCTCCGGATTATGCCCAGCATGCCTCGCTCCATCACTGTGTTGGCATGGCATTGCTAAGCCGTCTGTTGCCAGGGAGTGAGCATCTAGCTTACGAGGTCCTACTGGATCTTGCCTTTAATCCACAGTTTCTTCCGTAAGCTTTTGCATTTTTTTCCATTTTGTAGTCTGGTACACTGGAAAACTTGGGAAAATTGAAAAAGCATCTACTGGCCCTGCAATTTTGTCATCATTTTTTGGACTTTCAAATTTTACTTACTCATTTGCATATTCTCCAGTCAGGAAGCCTTCTAATCAGACTAGCAGTGTGGTTGTGGATCTCTTTCTGATGTGCCAATGTTGAAAAACGTGACCAATTTCTTTTGGTCTCCTCTGTGATTCGCTGATTTGACAACTCTAATGTCTTCCACTTTGCACTGGAAGAAGGCATGAGCATGTCAAATGTGACACTTCCCATGTCTAGCCAATAAAATGGTAGTGGTTTATCACAGTCTCATTAAAATTTGCTACAGTACATCCCTGAAAGAGGTTGGACTGAAGTGTGCTGCAAGGAGATACTATTGCTTTCCTTAAAGAAGGACAGTTTGTGGGTGGGTTTGGGTGTTGTGGTTTATTTTCTTGTTTGTTTCTGACAAATACAGAGGTACTCTTCTGTGAGAATTTGGGAATTAATCTGAGACCGTGGTCAGTCTCTGGCTTGAGATTGTGGCACAAGAATTTGACAAGCATTCCCCATCCCCTGCCCCAGTTTGTAACCATGGGCCTGTATGGTTCCACTGACCCTGCCAGCTGCGAGTTTTGGGAATGGTCTCACTGATTCACATAGACCTTCCACAATGCGCAGGATTTCATCTCAGCACCCTAGCAGCTGTAGTGCTATGCAGGCTGCCTCTCTGGACAAGGGGTTGCAGCTGCCCCAACAGATGGCTGGCGTTGTGTGGAGGCTTTTCGCAGCAAGGCCTTAGTGTGGCTAACTCTGAGTGTAGTTCTTGCTACTCTAAGTAGCAAGATAGCTGGTGCTTTACAGCCTTCAGCTTTGTCAGAGCTGAATGCTACAGAAACTGTTGTTAGTGCTGCGTGTATACTGCTCTCCCTGAATCAGGAAGGTTGAATGGATGAATTTCTGTGGTGGTTTGTTTGATTTGTGTTTTGGTTTGGGGTTTGTTTCTTTCTAAAACCAGTGTTTGTCTTTTATCTTCCAGTGAAGGGAAAGCTGGAGGGCCGGAAGCAGCTGACTTCTCTGATATCCTGCATTTGGATACCAATGCCAAAGTGGCACAGCCTGGCTCTGCGGCAGCATGTCTTTCAAATGTTACTCGTGGTGCCCTGCTGAGAGAATCATACCAAAACCTGCCTTTCATCCGTTCCTGCTACCTTTCTCATTTTGTCCACTTACAGCCTACACTTACGCGTTCCCAAGCATCCTACCAAGGACGGAATTACCTCATCCAGTCAATGCTGCTTCCTGAGGCCAAAGGGCCCATTCTGCCTTCAGACTGGCCGTTCTTTCCACTTATCAACCTGTACAACAAAGTGACTAATGCAGAGACGCGTGGGGCTGTACTGAATTCTCTCCCACTTGATCTTGTCAACACTGTGACCTGGAACCTGCAGTGGGTCTTGCTGCTGGAAACCTGGCGTGCTAAAACCCTTCAGAGCATCCCTACTGCTGCCAAACTTGCACGCCTTATGTGTGTGTTCCTTACAGGCAGTGACCTCTTTCTGGAAGCACCAATCCACCGCTACACAGCTGCCCTTCTCTCTGTGTATTGCCAACCCAGGGCACTAGACTCCCTGAACTTGGATGCTCCTCTCCCTGGTTTAGCTTCCTTCCATGATCTCTATGTAAGTCTCCTGGAGCAGTTTGAAGGTGTCTCCTTTGGAGATCCACTCTTTGGAGTCTTTGTTCTTCTCCCTCTCCAGAAGCGTTTCAGCCCTCACCTGCGGCTAGCTGTTTTTGGGGAGCACATGAATATCCTGCGGGCACTGGGAGTGCCGCTCCAGCAGGTAATCCCAGTTTATGGTAGTTAGTTTTCACTGTGTAATTCTCAATTACTGGGCTCTTGCCTTCATTTCTCCAGCCTTGATTTGGGTATCCTCCCAGCACTTTCCCTTCTCCCTCATTCCTCCTTGTCCAGTAGAACAAGTATTTTCTTTGCTTAGAAGCTTTTCACTCTTCTTGAAGAAAGGCCAGTGCATGAAATGTAAAATAGAATACAGACTGATGTTCTTTTGATTTAGGGTTGTGACAGCAGTGTGTATGTTTTCTTCTTATTTCTTTTTTTTTTTAAACAACTTGATTTGATTCTGTATCTGAAGAACAAGAGTCCAGCCACTGTAGGCACAGGCAGTTGTCACTCTATCCTTCTCAGAAAGCTGTTGAACTTTATTTTGAGAGCAGATAGCCTGTACGTGTGGAGAGCAGGAGCTGTGAAATTGTTCAGTATGCAGTGGAAAATGTTCCACATCCTGCTTAGTCTAACAATTGTGAATCTGCTAATATATGGCCTGTATGTATGAAGGGCTGGTCTGTACCCCATGTTCTCTGACCATTACCTTTCTATTAAACAAATCCCTTCTCACTTTGGTGAGAACTTTTTCTTTGCTCAATGCATAGACAAACAGCCATTTTCACTCTTAACCATGTCTCCACACTTAGTTACACCAGAGTTGTGCTTTGCTGGGTAACACAGCAAAGCTGAGGGTGTTCAGCCTGGAGAAGAGGAGGCTGAGGGAAGACCTTATCACTGCCTTACAGCTACCTGACAGGAGGGTGTAGAGAGGTGGGAGAATGGTGACAGGTGATAGGACAAGGGAAAATGGCATGAAGCTGCCCCAGGGCAGGGTCAGATCAGATGTCAGGACAAAGTTCTTCACTGAAAGAGTTGTCAGGGCCTGGAACAGGCTGCCCAGGGAGGGTGTTGAGTCACCACCCCTGGATTTGTTTAACAGACAGGTAGATGAGGTGCCCAGGGATATAGTTTTGTTGTGATTCCCCTTGTCCAAAATCCAGATCTTGGGAAATATTTTAAAGCCAGGCACTTTGGAAGTGCAGAGAGGTGCTAGGAAAAGAATGCTTACCAATATGGTTAAAAGCAATCAGTGCACTTTATTCAAGCTGGCTGCTGTTTAAGTACACTTTCAAAGGAGATGTCATAATTGCTCCACAATTAGCCGAGGGTGAGAAAAGGAGGGGAAAGGCCATCTGCACTGTACCAGGTTTGTATCACCATAGCTGAATCTCTCAGTACCAGGAGCTCATTACAGTTGCTTTAGCTCCTTATCAGTGATTTCACACAGCTGTTTTGCAAGCAGGGCTGCAGTGAGATGTAGCTGGCCTACATCGAGATCAGCCAGCTGGGTGCCCACATAGTTTAGCACAGGACAGGAATTGTTGGACTTGATGGTCTTAAAGGTCTTTTCCAACCCTGTGATTCTGTGAGCAGAGCACTAGAGAGAATTTATCTGGCTGTGTCAGTTGATAAACAACGCTTGACCTAGCCTATAAATTATGCTAAAGCAAAGATAACCTTTCAACTTATTTTTTTTAAACCACTGTGAAGCAGCAGTTTATGTGAGCTCAGTGCTTCCCTGTATGAGGTTGCAGTGCTTTTGTTCTGGTTGTAGTAGCCCCGCAGCCAGTTTTTCATAATCATTATGGCCAGATGAGCCTTTCCTTCTTAAGCCAAGTAAGCCAAGGTACTTCACAGAATCACAGAATCGTAGGGGTTGGAAGGGACCTCAAGAGATCATCAGGTCCAACGCCCCTGCCAAAGCAGGCTCCCTAGGACAAGTCTCAGAGGTCGGTGCCCAGACGGGTCTTGAATCTCCAGAGGAGACTCCACACCCCCCTGGGCAGCCTGTCCCAGGGCTCTGTCACCCTCACTGTGTAAAAGTTCTTCCGCATGTTGGTGCGGATGATAAACTCTGTTCTCTTGATGTTCCTAGTAGCCCTTCCTGCCACTATTGCAGCCCCACAAATATATGTGGGAAGAGAGCTGAGCACCATATTCCAGACAAAAAGCTTGATTCTGCTTCATGTGCTTTATCTTGTCTTCATCCCTCAGCTCTGGATCCCTCAGTACCATCAGAATTGTGACGTGTTACAACGGAGAACATCTCAAAGCACTTTGGTTTTTCATGTGCCTAGATATTTTTTTAAATGCTGAATACTTTGAACCATGTTTTCACCTCCATGTTGGTTGAAAACAAATTGTGGATTGCAGAATTTGAGCAAGATCACTTGAGGACGTGTTGTTTATTTGGGTTTTTTTCCCTTTTGTCTTGATTTAAAAATACCCAGGTGGGCAGCAGGAATATTCCAGCAGGCTGACTGCTTTTTGAATTGAGTGAATTATTATCTTTGAAGCATCTTCTTTGCACAATTAAAGCAAAAAATGTGATTTTAGAGCTAGAGAACTTCTCTGAAATTGAGAGGAATAAAAATTGGAGAAGGGAGAAGCAACCGAACCCAAGTTGTTACTAAAAGCTTTTCTGACCTATTTTCAAAGTTAGGCAGTGGAGTCAGAAAATGTTGGAAACTTTATTTAACAACAACAATAACTGTAACATTGCTTCTGGATGGGTTTGTTGCAGTTCCCCGTGCCTCTTGAGCGATACACTTCCCCTCCTGAGGATAACCTGAACCTCCTGCGACTCTACTTCCAAACGCTGGTCACTGGTGCTCTGCGTCACTCCTGGTGCCCTGTTCTTTACGTGGTGGCTGTGGCTCATGTGAACAGCTTTATTTTCTCTCAAGACAGCACAACACAGGTGGGTGATGGGCCACAGAGCCTCTGGGCTGGAAGCTTTGGGGTTTGCATCTCTTCTTCCCAATGGACCAGTGTGGCTTGTGGTGAATCATGGCCCTGGGCTTGAAAGCAAAGATTGTGAGCAAATGTTTTTAGGACTGGCCAGCTATTTGAGAATCCACATATGAGACTTGGACAGCAGCTCTTGTTCATTGCACCCTAAGCACTTAAATTAATGGCAGCCAATCCTACATAAACCTTCGGAGTCAGCAACTACGTGGGCTTTGTTACCAGGGGTGGAAGAGTGAAGCAGAGAGCATGAGGGGGCTGATCAGGTGGAGAGAGCTTACAATACATTTAGCCTCTACCTTGGGCAGTCTTAAATGCAGATGGCTCTTTCCTTTCACCTTGCTTGAACAACCAAGCAGAAACCTTCCCATGGCCTTGGGGCTGCTAGCAGTGATTCCTGTCCCAACATTTCACCTCTGATGTACAGCTCTACCTGGAAGTTGAGAAGTCAACTCAATTTCAGGTTGGGGGAAGAAGGAAAGAGGCAGGATCCCAGCAGTAGCCACATGAGTCCCTTTCTGATAGAACAAGCTGTTCTTTGGAGCATCATCATAATGAGCAAAGCATCCTTCTGGAGTGCATGTACACGTGTGGGCAAAGGTAGCGCTGCACTGTGTTAAGCAAAGTATGTGCTTTGTTCCTAGGAGACTGATGCTGCTCGGAAAAGCTTGCTGCGGAAGACCTGGCTGTTGGTCGATGAGGTAGGATCTGTAAGGTTTGGTCTGTGCCACTGGGAAATAAGACACTCAGACACAGTGGTCTTGGAGCATTACCCTCTGGCTAATTTGTGTTTACCTCGCTAATTGAGGAGAATAAGAGGAGATCAGCAGCAGGATTTTGACCCATGATGGCTGTAAATACTGTTACCCAGTTCTTGTAGTAATTGAACTCAAAACACTGAGCTTGTTGGAACCTGGGTGAATCTCCTGTACTGCATTTCCACGCCTCTTGCCCAAGATGCATTATATCTGGGTGGTAGAGAGGTCCTAGAGAGAACAGATGGCCAGCAGTGATCTCCCATACCTCGTGGTGGGACGCTTTCCCTGGAAAGACCAAAACACAGCTGTGAGATTTCTCTTTCTCTGGGGGAGCTTGCTAAAGCCTGTCATTTGTGTGGCCCTTTATGTCTAGCATCCAGAGTGACTCCTTACATCTTGCTCAGAACCCCATTTGGGCTTCTGGCAAGGGGTCATTGCTGAGGGCTTGTTGAGAAGAGGCAGTTGGAGTTGTGTTGGGAAGAGGCAGTTGGAGTTGTGTCGAGAAGAGGAAACCTCATGTAAACCAGAAGTTAATTTTCTTGGAAGAAACTCCAAGCTCTTCCACTGAAGATGATGCAATTAACTGTGTTGTCTGTGATGGAATTGTATTGTCTGGCAGGACACTATGTTGTGTTGGAGACAAAGTGGAAAAGATTTGGTTCTTTTCAGGCTTGCTTAATGGCTGCTGTTTCTTTCTTCAGACCTTGAAAAAGCACCTACTCTGCTACAGACTGCTGAATGCAGAGAGCCCTTTGGGATTTGACCTTTATGAGCAGCTCCCTCCCATGCGTCTGAAGTACCTGCAGATGGTGACACAGAAAGAAAACGAGAATGCACTAGTCTTGTAGTGAAGCGTTTGTGCAAGAAGAGGCCCAAGGGAAGAGCTCGGTTTATACTTGGCTCAGGACACCATGTGTGCATCAGACAGTTTCAGCGTCTTACCTGGACAGTCTCAGAGTCTTTTTGCAAACGAGTAGAGTGTTCCCAGCCCTGAGGAATGATATACATCACCTCAAGATACAGCAATATGTGTGTCCTCTCCATGAGAAACACTGGTACATTTTTCTCCCTCTTTCAGGTTGTTCTTCTCCCTGGAGAAGGTGAGAATGTGCCTGAGAGGTACTAGACTGTCGAGTAAACTGAAGGAAGTGGAAAAACTATTTCGTTCAGTCAGGCTGGAGATTGCGGGTTCTCCAGATGATATCTGTTTTCCCCAGACATTTCCCTTGGTTTTTTGTACCCTGAGTTTTGAGTGGTCCTTACCCCCTGCAAATAAAATGACAATACAGCAGGGAAGAAGCTGATCCTGAGAGCTTTTTTCTTCTTTAAAATATGCATATATATGCAAGCAGTTTCTCCAGGACAGTGTTCTTTGCACATAATCAGTCACACAGGTTTATTGCGTCAGACCTCTAAGAAAAAAAATGCTTCCTAGCACAGTGGTTACAAACACTGCATCTCCTCCCTTGGCTGTCTTTTGGATAATCCCCAAATTGCTTTCTTTTCTCCCTTTATTTAGTTAGGTGTATAACAAGATTAGAAAGAACTTCGTTGCGGGGCAGGATGCTTGGCAGTACCCACTCCCCATTAGAGAAAAGAACCCCAAGTATCTGCTTGTTTAACTAGATGTATTCGTTGCCCTCTGAGAAAAGGGGAATGGAATTTAACATTTCAAGCAGAGTTCCTAAGCTTTAAACCTAACTTGAAAAATTCCTACTTTGATTCCACTTCTTCATCAGAATTCCGAGTTGGAGCCTCGGACACGAGAGCTAAAAATACAGGTCCTTAAGAGGCACATCTTAAGCGCCAGGTCAAGCCTGGAATTTACCTGATGTGTGATCTTGCTGGACGTTCCATTTATAGACAGTAATTTTTGTAGAGCTAAGATCACTCAGGCAGGCTTTTGTTTGGAGAGCTTAATTTGATGAACAGAAGTTGTTGAAGTTATTCATAAGAGCGAAATAAAAGGAAGAAATAAAACTGGAAGGTATTTCTACCAGGTGATGCCTGGCTTGAAGACCTAAGCTTCTGTCTTTACCTGACAAACAGGCCAAGCTGGCTTCCCTCCAGAGAAACCATGGTCAACCTTGGAACTCTGAATGTCCTAGTAAGAGTGTAAAATGCTGATAACAGGCCAGCTTGTAATTACTGAAATTATTCCAGACAAGAAAGAAATTTCAGCTAGCAACTTTATGGCTTTGGCAGCTTTTGAAGGGTACCAACCCCCCTCATACTGCCAGGAGACAGTTTCATCTTGTCCCCCCTTTATTGGGTGGAACCAATGGTTCATTTTAATTTCACTCTTTCCTTGCCCTCCCATCACAGCCTTTGAGCTGTGGTTCCTCTCTTCTGCACATCAGTGGTGCATAAAGTAGCAAGCACACCGGTCAGCATGTGGTATTTTGTTACTCATTATTTTCGAAGTACTTGATGTGATTATGAGTTTAACTAGCGGCATCCCAGTTTCTGTGCTGTCTGTATGGTGAGAGCCCAGCCCTTGTTTTTCAAGAGCGAGGGATGGTAACATTTAAGGACTCAGAGCAGCCTTCAGACTTTGCCTTTTGCTTTTCAGACCTCAGGTTCTAAAAACAGTTTTGGTCCTTCGTGAAATGCAATATTGAATTTTGTATTGGGTACAGGGTGTCAATAAATATTTGGATAGCTCTGCAGAGGGTTCTTCTGGAACTGTGAGAACACTCTCCTTCACTCATCTTTCTGGAGTTTGGAAAGAGCTGGTTGCGATTGATGGCTATCTTGGGAAACAAACTGAGCTTTGGAGACAACTTATAGGAGAGTTTTTCCAGCCAAAGGTGTCTTTCATCCTGCTTGTGTGGTGGGTCAGTAATGTGGTACCAAACACAGCGTGTGCTTGGGGAAGGCGCAGGGTGGGTATTATGTGACTTGTCATGTGCAGCAAGGAAGACAGCAAAAAAGCTGCCCACAGATGGTACCATGGCGAGTTTGTGAGAGGGTGATATAATCAACCTGCCAGGCCTCCCCATATTTATATTTCATCCACCGTCCTCTATACCAGAGGGGCTGTAACCACTTAGCTTGCTTGATTGCAGCACGTCTCACATTCATGGATAACCTGTGCAATAGCATCCATGGTTAAGTCCACCCCTTGATCCTGAGCCCATCTGTATGTTGCATCTCTCCCCTGATGACCTGAAGTATCATGAGCCCATCGGGCTAGGAATAACTCACCCTTATGTTGCCAGTCCAAATCTACCTGAGCCACTTCAATCCTAGCAGCCTTATCTGCCTGCTGGTTGTTTTCATGTTCCTCCATGGCCCGACTCTTAGGTACATGGGCGTTCACATGACGTACCTTTACAACAAGCTTCTCTAATCGGGTAGCAATATCTTGCCATAAGTCAGCAGCCCATATGGGTTTGCCTCTACGCTGCCAATTGTTCTTTTTCCACTGCTGCAACCACCCCCACAGGGCCCTGGCCACCATGCATGAGTCAGTATAAAGATAGAGCATCGGCCACTCCTCTCCCTCAGCAGTGTCCAGGGCTAATTCACCTCGGCAGACTCACGCTTTTGGCACGCTTTTTCTCCTTTATATCGAACATGATTATGACGCAATTGGTATGGAATACTCTCATCGGCCAACATGGCTGAACCCAGGACAAGAAGAAATGGAGCTGCTTTTCAATCCTTGGGCTGTGTGAGTGCCTTGAATTCCCTGGGGTTAGTTTCCCCGTGCGGTGGCTCGACCTACTTTGCAGGGCAAGGAGTAGTTCCCACACAAGATATACGTGACTTGGCTGCTGGGTGTGCTACGTGCTGGGGTGTGACAGAGCCTGGCAGAAGGAAGAAATCAAAACAGGACTGCATGGGAGCTGTGCTGTTAAAAAGCACCCATGGAGCACTGTGTGGTCAAAGCACTCACTTTCCTCTGATGCACTGGAATTTAATAGCATCCTTGGGTTCCTCTGGCTGTTTGGTGTGGAGGCAGAAGCCCAATCCTGGTGGTAACTGAAGGAAGAGGGAGCAAGAAGGCAGGTGCTGGAGGTCCCACCACTGCACAGCCTCGTTCCCTGACTATAGTTCCCGGTCTGAGGCTTTTGGAAGGGACAAATGAAAAGATTGAGCCTGCCTCTGAGAATGGAGGGTGGCTCAGCTTTCAGGGGCTGTTGTTTCTTCCCTGTTGTCCATCACCAGGGTCTCCTTTTCCCCATTGTAGTAATTCCTGTTGTTCCTTATTGGCTTTCCTCTCTCTGGGGGCTGTTTGCAGAAGCAGAAAGTCAGTAGTTAAACCAAAGAAGTGAGATGCCACTGGGTTTGAGTTGGAAGGTCACATCTCTTGGGGCTGTTCATCTAAATCACAGAATCACAGTACCGTCGGGGTTGGAAGGGACCTCCAGAGATCATCGGGTCCAAACCCCCTGCCAAAGCAGGCTCCCTAGCTCATACTGCACAGGGAGGCATCTAGAGGCTCTGCTTGAATCTCTCCAGAGATGGAGACTCCACACCACCCTGGGCAGCCTGTCCCAGGGCTCTGTCACCCTCACTGGGAAAAAATTCTTCCGCATGTTGCAGAACTTCCTGTGCTCCAACTTGAGGCCATCGCCCCTTGTTCCTGTCCCCACAGACCACTGAGAAGAGGCTGCCCATTTCTCCTTGTGTGCCACACTTGAGATATTTATAACCATTGCTCAGATCCCCTCTCAGGCTTCTTTTCTCAAGGCTGAACAGTCCCGGCTCACTCAGCCTTTCCTCATAGGGGAGATGCTCCAGTCCTTTAATCATCTTCATAGCCTACTCTGGACTCTTTCCAGGAGATCCCTGTCTTTTTTATACCAGGGAGCCCAGAACTGGACACAACACTTCAGATGGGGCCTGACCAGGGCAGAGTAGAGGGGGAGGATCACCTCCTTTGACCTGCTGGCCACACTCCTCTTGATGCACTCCAGGATCCCATTGGCTCTCAAATGTCTGGGCAGATGTCCATAAAGAATGTGTGTGATGTCACTTTGGAAACCTTAACTTTACTTTTAAGGCTCAGATCACCTGCTGCGTAGGTGGTGTCAGCACACTGTGTCATTTGGGTCTGATCTGTCAGATATTTGATGACACTTCAACAATGAATCCTTTGGATCTGTCTGCTGAAAGGAAGACTGACGCTTGCGTATCAAGTGACTTCACCACAGTTGCTTTCACCACGGTAGGTTTTTGCCTCATCAAATGAACGTGTCTCCAGAACAACGCTCCGGGTTTCCTGGGTGCTTCTGTTAGCAGCTTCCATCGCAACACATGCTCAGTGTGTCTCTTTGATCTCTTTGGAGGAGCTCTGAATTACCTCCAAATATCATGCTGAGCATAGGGAATTGTCATGTCAGAGGGTGTTTGGTTTGTGTCACGCCTCGGTGATGTAACGACAGCCTCATGAGTGTGCCATACGACTCTGAAGCTCCAGGCTTGCTACTCCTGCCATTGATATACCTTTCAGTACAGATTATCAAAAATCAATGAATTGGAACGATACAAAAGTTTCTCCTGAAGCATCTTGCAGCTCTTGTCTGTGACAGGAGCATCAGCTCGCTCACAAAATGTTCACTGAGCTGCCACCCAGAAGATGCCGCAGATGGTGGCTCACTTTTGTTCCTCTTGGTACTTTCTGGTGTAAGATTGATCAGGTTTGGATGGGTGAAGTTATTTGGGCAGGAGCTGCCATTCTCCTCCTCCTGTCTGCCCACTTTGAGAAGGAGTGGGAGGAACGGGGATGTAAAATATGCTTCCTAGTGCGCACATGTCTCTAGTGCCGTTTTGTGAACGCTTAAAATATTGATGGAAGAGAGTGGGGGCTTGCAGACCATGCTGCTTTGCAGGGAGCTCTTATCAAGTGTTGTCCTTTCTGGCCATCTCTGAAGCTCAAATTTTGGCAGTGGTGATGGGGTTTATTTTGTAGTAGTACAATTTGCAAGATAAAATTAGTATGCAGAACTTGAGTAACCACATTCTGTAGCGACTGTGAATAGCCATTCCTGGCCATCAAACCATTTCATTCTCTGCAGGGCCCAGCACTGAACTGCTGGAGAAGTTACTTGGTGTCCCCAGGTGCAATTTCCAGACCTCCTCTAGAATTAGTATGTAAAATTGCCAGTATTGTCTTAGGGACAATAAATAGTTTGTCTGCTTGTATGAGTCCCTCCTGCTACCAAGATACTTCTAACGTTAAGAAGCTGCTCTCTGTTTTGCAACCTACCTTTCCCTTTGCCCCAGCAATCTTTGCTGCTTTCTCTAGCTGTTTATTGTGGTCATTCCTATAGATAGCTGCAGAGTGAGAAGATTACAGCTAGCACAGAACTTTTGGCCTTTATTTAAACAGAAAATGCAATTTTATCATCGTTCCCTTGCCAGGAGCATGCTCCAGAATGTAGAGTCTAGTCTAAACTAGGGAGGAAAACATGATGCACCCCTGAAAGACTGATAGCCTGTGGTTAAGGCCATCTCTTCACATGTGGGAGACCCCAATTCCTGGGCTAAGAGCTTTTCTGATGTGAAAGGTGCTCGCAATTTTCTGATGTTTCCATTCTGTTCTCATGCTGCACCTAACTTTAAAGTGACGGTGACACAATGGAACCTGAAGATGAATTGTTACTTTCTGCTTTATCCTCAGCAGACCACTTAGGAAGAATTGTTGTAGGAACGAGGTTCTTAGAGCGTGATGGATGGAGGTTGTGTCTTAGTTCATTCAGATTTCCCTTTCAGTAACAGTGTATTTGTGCCCAGGCCCCATCTGGAGTGTTGTGTCCAGTTCTGGGGTCCCTGGTATAAAAAAGACAGGGATCTCCTGGAGAGAGTCCAGAGGAGGCTACGGAGATGATTAAAGGACTGGAGCATCTGCCCAACGAGGAAAGGCTGAATGACCTGGGGCTGTTCAGCCTTGAGAAAAGAAGCCTGAGAGGGGATCTGATCAATGGTAATAAATATCTCAAGTGTGGCACACAAGGGGAAATGGGCAGCCTCTTCTCAGTGGTCTGTGGGGACAGGACAAGGGGCGATGGCCTCAAGTTGGAGCACAGGAAGTTCCACACGAACATGTGGAAGAACTTTTTCCCAGTAAGGGTGACAGAGCCCTGGGACAGGCTGCCCAGGGTGGTGTGGGGTCTCCATCTCTGGAGAGATTCAAGCAGAGCCTCTGGACGCCTCCCTGTGCAATATGAGCTAGGGATCCTGCTTTGGCAGGGGGGGTTGGACCTAATGATCTCTGGAGGTCCCTTTCAGTCCCGACGATACTGTGATTCTATATTATTCCAACAAACTGTATTAAATAAGTAACTGGAAAACACTCCCACCATCCCATCGCTGCATACAGTAATCCAAGCTTCTCTGGTGCCTTTTTGGTTTGCCAGCTCTGTTCCCAGTGTGAGAGGAACATGAAGGAGTGAGCATGGAGGAATCCTGGTGGGGTTGTGCTCTCTTGACTCCCGTGTGCAGTGTTTTATCAGGAAGCTGCACTCTGTAAATAACTCACCATTTCCATGTGCTCTTGCTCTGCAGACTCACCAAAGAAGCGATCTTCACCACGAGGAAGTGCTGGTTCTTTGATCCAGGTGGGTTTTTTGGTGTTTGACTCTTGGTTAGGCTGTGGGACTGCTGAGGAAAACAGATAGCGGGGACCAGGGAAGTGGCAACCTAGCAGGCTATCCTGGTTAGGAAAACTGAGGTGTTCTGCTTTGGGAAGGTTTGGTTGAGAACACCTCTGATGTCACCTGCATATTAGCCTGGATCGTTTCCCCAGTGAATCTATTCTTAGACTTTAATGGGAATGGAAGTGTGGTCTCTGTTTGGTAATGCCAACGGATCACGAGATAAGTGCTGCAAGTAATCACAACGGAGTGCTGCTTTGCTAACGTGCTCTCTTTTGGGTCTAGCTGCAAAACAACAATGTGCTTGCCATGACAGATCGCTGTGAATGGAGAGCTCAGGATCAGCCCTCGCTGGTTGTAACCAGAGGCACACCCAGGTGTTCTTTTTGGGGTGTGCAGGCACGCTTATGTTGAAACGCTGTCTCTCAAAGCTTAATCCTTCTGCTGACAGATGTGATTGTCCTCTTGCATTTTCATTAGAGTAACAATTTCATGCTATTTTACTAACTGCTATTTCCTGTCTTCCTCTGGCTGTGTGTGCCTTCCGGATTTTATTCCTTTGAGTGGAATTGGTTGCTTTGGGAGACAAGCTCCTTGCTGAGCAGCATAGTTGATGCTTCTGTTTGGTTTTGTCTCCTCTCTCCTCTGCTCCTATGGATTTCCATACTTAATGAACCCCAAGGTGTTTTGGGACCCCTGGTGATGCAATTTGTAAAGCTGTTTTGAAAATGAGGCGTGCTTATGAGTGCATCCTAGGTGGAATCTCGAAGTTTTCCTTGAGATGAACCCACACGTTTTCCTTTAATGCCTATTGGAGAGCCCTATCCTTGTGTTTTGAAAGTTTACTCGCTTGGATCACCTATAGTTTCACCTGCTGACCCTCCATCCATGTGTTCAACAGCGATAATTCAGGTAATACCGAGCTGTCCTGATCTCATCCCTGTCTCTCTCTTTTGTACTGTCCCTCAGGCTTAACTAGTGGGAAAAGCGTAAGCGTTCAACTCTCTGGCACTTGTAGTTTATCTGGTAGCACACCACGTTTGGGAAGCTTTAATTTCCACTCTTGTGTGGAAAGGGTTTCATGAAAATTGTTGAACACCATAATAAATCTCTTATCCATCATACGATGCATCTCCACCTACCTTCACAAGCGCAACAGTTTGTAACCCCCTCATAGGAGTGATGGTGGGTGCTTCACCTACTGTTGAGGTAGGGAGGACTTTCCTAGTCATGTGTTCCAGCACACAGAAACGCCAGGTGCTGTTTTAGCCTGGAGAACAGAGGAGAGTAACACATTTAGATGAATCTGGAAGATTTAGGTAGTTACCTAAACTGGATTGTTTCCAGACCAGTGGGATTAACGGCTTTCTTCTTGCAAAAAGTCTTATGAGCTCTTTAATGATGAGATCAGGACCTGGTTTTATGTCGCACCTGAAAGATCATGAACTTGTAACTACTGATCTGTCACTGTCTGGTCTGACTAGCTGTTCCAGAGGCCACTTTATTTCAGAAGACATTTGTGTAGCTGGGAGTCTAAATGCCATTAGAGCTTTTAGTCCTTTCCTTATTCCTTGCCTGAGGAGGTTTCTAACAAGTTTGTCTTCTGATGGACCTTTCTGGTTTCTTTTGCCCTTTCCACAGCAGGCTGAAGTGAGACCATGAAGAATATTTTCCAGTTTGTATGTCTGTCACTTCCTGCTGTGTGCGGAACTGGGCCTGGAAATGACTTCATTCCTGGCTTCTTCAGGAGGATATCCAGTTCCTGAAGCTTTTTCTGGGTGAGCTCATCATTCTGTCACCTTTCTGAAAGGTCCTTTGCTCCTGCTCACTGCAAAACTGCAGCCATAGCAAATCACAGAGAGACACAGTGTGTGGGCATGCCGTGCCGGCCCTGTTTTTAAGTGGTTTTGGAGTTAACAGCATTTTGTCTGTAGGCCCAGTAAAAAGCTTTCAGGAATCTAGCTCCGCTCTGAAGAGGTGTGTGCTGGGAGATGAGAGGAGCTCTCCCTCATAATTCTTCTCAGCACGTTATCTGTAACTTAGCAAGTGGGGTTTCTTTATAGCAGAGGTACAGAGTATGGACCCAGCTCAGAACTTCATCACTTACATAGCATGGCCATCTGATTTACCTTCTCTCACATGCATGTTCGTGGCCATAGAATTTCTGTGTTGCCTGCAAAAGCATGCTTGCTGTAATGTCTGATAGCACAGCCGTATGTACTCATGTGGTTCCTGCTGGGCCTGCAGTGAGGAAATGTGTCTCTGCACTAAGATCTCTGTGACCCAGCCAGATGGGAGAAAATGAGCAAAGAAATATGCTCTCCTATTTCTGAGTGCCCAAGGAAGAAGCTGTGCCAAGCTCTTCTATCTGTTCATTCGAAACTTCTGGTTAGCCCAAAGAGGACCTTGCTGTGTGTCATCCGTCCTTTTAGCAGCTTCGTTTCAGCAGCAGCAGAGGAGGTGAAACTGAAATCAGAAGGTCTTAATTTCAGAGAGAAATAAATTTGTTCAGAGAAAGAAGGATTTTCTCTCGTCACTGATATATTATTACCCTTGATTCGATTTGGAAGCTGTTTAGAATGCTGTAGTCACATGGTTGGCTGGCAGTCTGGGTAACCTCATCGCTGATGTGCCCGTGAATGGCATCATGGGAGTTGGTCCCACCATACTGTTTGACTCTCAGACTGCAGATCAAACACAACGGTCTCCTTTGAGGGACTTGGTTGACATCAGCAGTGAAAAAGGATGCGTGAGCTTGTACTGAAATGTAGGAGCAAGCCAGGCCTTTCCAAAGGGGTGGGCGGAGAAGGAAGCGAAGAACACAACATGAAAATGTCACTGCTGGTATTGCGCATCAATTGGAGTTTCTGAACCATCTGGGGAAGTTAAGTCAGCAAGGCTTGCTTGTCTGGAGGAACCTTCTTGTTCCAGAGCTCTGAGCCGGCACAGCAAACTTGAAAGGTTTCATGCTTCTGTTGCCTGTTGTCGCGAACGGAGGGAAGACAGGGACACACTCAATATGAGTGATCAGCAGGCTTTGTTTATTGTCCGTTACCTTCGCCTTATATAGCATACCATAATTAGCTCATGCATAGTGCAAAAAGCAAGCTCATAATTGGTTATCTTCATAACTGTCAACTCCACCCCTAGTTCCCATCCTGGGCACAATGTCCCCGCTCTTACAGGAATGCTGTCTTATTTGGGGTTTTGGCTGCTTCTCCTGTTTGCAGTTTTACTTTATCTCCTTGTGGCCTTGGGATAGAGACAGGGGCCCCCTGTTGCGAGCCATGCAGCTAGGATTGTTATGTTACAGCTGCAGCATCAATAATGCCACCTACAGCCTGTGGACTCTGTTATTTAGAATGTGATAGGCTGTTTCAGTTGGAAGGGACCTACAATGACCACCTAGTCCAACTGCCTGACCAATTCAGAGCTGAATAACGTTTCAAGTTGGTAAGGGTCCAAATACCTCTTAAATACTGACAGGCTTGGGGCATTGACCACCTCTCTAGGAAGCCTGTTCCAGTGTCTGACCACCCTCTTGGTACAGAAATAGTTCCTTGTGTCCAGTCTAAGCCTCGCCCAGCGCAGCTTTGAACCATTCTCGCACATCCTATCACCAGACACCAGGGAGAAGAGCTCAGCACCACTCTCTCCTCTGCTTCCCTTTCTCCAAATGACACAAGGCCAAGGTCCTTGGCTGCTCCTCACAGGACATGCCTTCCAGCCTTTTGACCAGCTTTGTTCCCTCCTCTGGATGTGTTCAAGGACCTTCCCGTCCTTCATAAACAGTGGGTCCCAGAACTGCCTGGAGTGCTCAGGGTGAGGTCGCACCGACGCTGAACACAGCGGGACAATCACCTCTCCTGACCATCTGGTTACGCTGTGCTTGACGTACCCTGGGATGCAGTTTGCCCCCTTGGCTGCCAGGGCACGATGCTGGCTCATATAGACCAGCACCCCCAGATCCCTTTCTGCAGGGCTGCTCCAGGCACTCCTCTCCCAGTTGACACTTGTGCCAGCATTACTCTTTCTAGGTGCAGAATCTGGCATGTGGACTTGTTAAATTTCATCCCATTAATCAGAACCCAGTGCTAGAAATCCCTCTGCAAGGCCTCCTGTCCCTCAAGAAAGTCAACAGCACCTCTCAGTTTGGTACCGTCAGCAAACTTGTTAATGATGCATTTCACTCCTGCACCCAGATCATTGGTATATACATGGAACAGAACTGTCCCTAGAACAGAACCCTTAGGAGCACCTTGAAAGCTGAAGCCTCAAAATTTGATCCTCAGGCTGACTCGCCCCCAAGTTTTTGAAGTTTTTCCCCCCTCAGTGTATCTCAAAGAAGCCTGCAAACACTAAGGTACTAAGCAACCTGGATTCCTGCTGGAAATTATCTGTTTCTCCATCCTGTTTCACAGATGGGAAATTACATTGCAGGCTACTAAGGTGGTTGCCTAAGGTCTCCTTGGAAGTATGTGATAGAGGGATTGTAATTCCTGCACAAGTCTTTCCCTCTTTTTCTCTCTTGTTCTCATGACCAAGTTCCCCCCTCTCTGCTTTCTTGGAGGTTCAGCCTCCACAGCTTTTGGATTTGCCAGTGACTGTTGTGCTGTGAAGCCTCAACAAGTTTTTTTGGTATCACCTCACCTAACCAAATGTTTACATTTTAAAAACATATTGTTTGTCGAATGTAACTTCAGACTTCGGTCCCTACTCTCGCAGAGTTTGACTGAGGGGACTGCTCTTGCTGAGCCTTGAGGATCTGCCGCCATAACTGACTCCCAAGTGACTGGCACTGCAAGAATGCACACGTGCAGGGCAACACCAAGGGAAAATCATAGAATCACAGACTGGTCTGGGTTGGAAGGGACCCCAAGGATCATAGAGTTCCAACTCCCCTGCCACAGGCAGGGCCACCAACCTCCAGGCCTGGATCTACACAAGGTTGCCCAGGGCCCCAGCCAACCTGGCCTTGAACACCTCCAGGGATGGGGCATCCGCCACCTCTCTGGGCAGCCTGTTCCAGCACCTCACCACTCTCTCTGTAAAAAACTTCCCCCTAATATCTAATTTAAACCTTCCTTCCTTTAGCTTTAATCCATCCCCCTTGTCCTGCCGTTGTCTGCCCTCCTGTTTCTCTGCTCCCTTCAAGGACTGGAAGGCTGCAATGAGGTCCCCCTGCAGCCTTCTCTTCTCCAGGCTGAACAAGCCTGACAAATTTGGTGGCCTTATATGATGGGTTTACAGTGTCGGTGGATAAGGGAAGAGTGACAGACCTCAACTACCTGGACTTGTGCAAAGCATTTGGACTGTGCCGCACAACATCCTTGTTTCTAAATGGGAGAGACATGGGATTGATGGATTGGACCACTGGGTGGGTAAGGAACTGGCTTGGTTGCTGCACTCAGAGGGTTGCTGTCAACAGCTCGATGTCCAGGTGGAGACCAGTGACAAGTGGTACTCCTCAGGTATTGGAACCCACACTGTTTAATATCTTTGTCAGACACATAGACAGTGGTCAATGCCCCAAGCCTGTCAGTGTTTAACAAGCATTTGGTCAATGCCCATACCAACTTGAAACATGTTATTCAGCCCTGAATTGGTCAGACAGTTGGACTAGATGATCATTGTAAGTCCTCTAACTGAAATAGCCCTATTGTATTGTATTCCACTCTATTCCACTCTATTCCACTCTATTCCACTCTATTCCACTCTATTCCACTCTATTCCACTCTATTCCACTCTATTCCACTCTATTCCACTCCACTCCACTCCACTCCACTCCACATTTTCTTCTACACAGGAATGAATTTGGCAGTCTGAGCAGTGACAAATCTGTGCCTACTTTGCTCTGGGGGATGACTTCTTTTTTGCCCCTTATGTCACCTACATCTTTGCCACTCCTGGCCTGTGCAACAGGCATAACAACAACTCCCTCAAAATTGTCACTAATCTGATGCTGGTATAAAGTATCATTGGTATATGTATGCACTAGTTTTAGATTTTAAATCCCTAAATAATTCAGTGCGTGTCCTTTGAAATATTTTTCTCTGCTGCATTCCGTATGCATTGAAACAAAGTCACGTTTCACAATTAAATTGTGAAATGTTAAATGAAGCCTTTATTATCTATTGTAATTTTAAGAAGTAAGGCACCCTTTGGAGCAGCTAGTGTTATCTGTGGCTCTGGCTGCAGTTACTTTCTGCAGGGGTTTGCCCTCAGCAATGGCTGCAGCGATCAAAGTTCACATTTTCTCTGACACCAGATAGTTAATTTTTTTAAGAGCTTGCCTGAGTAACTTATAAAATCTGGTTCTGAGTATTTTTGCTTCGTCGTTCTTTTGTCAAGTACTCCAAAGACCGTGTGTCTAACCACCATTAGGTCTTGCTTAGTTCTTTTGCAACATTGCAAGCATATATTTGAAACCAAAATACTTCTGTAGTCTTTTTGCCTATGGGAAAGGTTAGGCTGAGAATTACCAGATCCCTTAGGCTCTAAAGAGTTTTATGATCAGTTTTATGATCAGCTCACACAGTTCTTCCACGTGTGAAGATGTGAAGCTTTAATAGCCATGGAGTAAAGCCAAAGCTTCTTTATTTATGCACACTAACACCCAATCCCTTTTATGGATGAGTGACTGCTTTCCAAGTCTGACTATAAAACTGTGGAAAAAATATCAATATTCTCAGTAGAAGAGTGTGAGGACAAGTTAATTTTACACTTAGATACCTTATCTCAGATCGGGCCATCTTTGGTTAATGCCTCTGTATTTCCAGATGTTTCTGTAACAGTTAAGTCATATGTAGGTGTCTAGTTTGATAGGGCAGCATTAAAGATGCTGAGGCAGGTTGACTGAGCACACGTTTCTTTACATATTTGGTGTTTCAAATGAATCTGTACTCCTTGATCTTTGTGTAGCCAGCCTGCACCATCTTGCCACATTCACCTTGCTCTGCTGGATATCATTTCCACCATAAGGAATTTGCATGCTATTTGGGTAGCTTTTGCCCCACAGCTTGTTTTCCACACAAGGTTTATGAAGTCTCTGGCTGAATTTTTTTTTATCCTATTTTTCTTAGATCAAAATGCCATGATGCAGCCTTTTATACTGTATGTGCTACCAGAGCTGTGCTGCATCTCTCTGTGAAGTGCACAGCCCAAACGGGAACAGGATCTCCCAGAGGTGGTGTTGAAGCCAGGTGAACGTTTGCTTTGCACCCAATGTAGAAATGCATTAGGTATCAGTCACCTCTCCAATGCTTTCTTCTTGTTTATGGGGAATATTTCCTACTGATTAAAATTTCTGTCTCCTGAGCATACATGTAAGTGAAAACTCTTTGTTTTTTTCTGGTAGTGACTAGACCCCGTTGCTGGAGCTCTGCTTACTCAGCAGGGAAGTGCTTCCACCTCATCTCCCTTCAGTCTGAGGAATTTCCTTGGTAGCCTGGTGGGAACTGGTCTCATAACACCAATCTGAGTGTTTTTAAGATGTTACAGGGTTAGATCAAAGTTCTGTGCTGCCCTCTATATTGTGTTTACAACAGTGGACATTAATGGATGCTTTCAGAAGGATGTAAGAATAGGATAAGCATATCTGCTTCCCTCTCATGGGCTCCAGTAGGTTGTTGCTGAACCAGACATTGTATCATTGTTTAAGACGAGCAGGTTTTTGAATTGCTGTTATCCAGATTCTAGCAGTGCTCTAGCCTGTGCATCAGTGCCCGATTTAAAAGCATGTAATTGTCACAGTTGCTTCCAGACTGACAGCTTGGTTCTCTGCTGATGTAGCATTGTCTGTTGCTCCTAATTGCTCCTACAGAGATTTCCTCTGATTTAGTGTGTTGCTCTCATTTTCTTGTTGCTGGGTTTTGTTTCATGCTGTGAACGCTGTTGTACCACTTGCAACCTGCTGATGACCAGCATTTCCTTGTAGCTCATGCACCTGCAGTGTTCTGACTGTCCTCATTTTCATATCCAGCATTATCTTCATGTGTTTTTCTTTGTGAAGTGTTTGTTTTTCCCCTCCTTCATCTTTAAAATCTTTGATTCCCTAGAATGTCAGCTTTGTCTGGACTGGGTGACTTCCTTTGCTTGACAGATCACAGAATCACAAGGTTGGAATAGACCTTTAGGATCATCAAGTCCAACCGTTCTGGTCCTATGCTAAACCATAGCCCTAAGTACCTCATCTACCTGTCTGTTAAACACATCTAGGGGTGGTGACTCAACCCCCTTCCCTGGGCAGCCTGTTCCAGGCCCTGACAACTCTTTCAGTGAAGAACTTTCTCCTAACATCTAATCTGACCCTGCCCTGGGGCAGCTTTGTGCCATTTCCCCTTGTCCTGTCTCCTGTCACCTGGCTGAAGAGACCATCACCCACCTCTCTGCACCCTCCTGTCAGGTAGTTGTAGGCGGTGATGAGGTCTCCCCTCAGCCTCCTCTTCTCCAGGCTGAACATCCCCAGCTCTCTCAGCCACTCCTCAGATGTGACCTTCCAGTAGACTGAGGTTTACTTTTCTGAGTCAGGACTCAATCCCTCAAAATTGGCTAACGAGTCAGTCGGTCAGAGATTAATTGATCACCTCCTTCTCTGCTTTTACCCTCGCGTAAAAGCATCACATGCATCTATTTTGTTTCTAGGAGCACTTCACATTTCTGTAACGGGCCTCAGAATTCATCTGTCTTGGCCAAACTTAGTGAAAGCCATGGAAAAGATGAACTGCTTTGAAACTAAGTCTTGTTAGAAACAGTGTTGCTTTGTCTGTGTCTGCTGCTGCTCCTGGTTCCTTGCAGACATAGGATCTTTGCATTTCTGTTCATAGGAGTGGCTTAGGCATTACTGAAGTGCCTTTACTTCTTTAGGAAATGGGGTAAAAAAAAATTACCTGCTGTGCAGTTCTCAAGCCTCAGCCAAAAAAGTTATTTATGAAGAAAGGGGAAGCTGCCACCCGTTTTTTAAAGTGTGCCTTGGTTAGGAACACACACTATTCTTTGTCATTTACTTTGCTTGGGGGACACTTTACATAAACTTAGTTAATCAGCAACCAAAAATGTCTGTCTTGCTACAGTACTTTTGTAATTGATGTGGCCATAGAGAAAAGCCTCGGGATGATGTTTGCTTCCCAATTGCCCATGTCATGTTCAGGAATCCACCTCTGTTCACGTACTGAAAATGGCAATATGTTGCTGAACAAAGGACAAATAGAGCCAAATAGGTGGTTATGATAGGAAAGCAAACCCTACCCCTGAGCTGTGCATGTATTTCATAATCTTCAGGGAAAAATTCACAAAAGGTTAAGTATGATCACTATGTTTTTAGTCTAATCTACGAAGCACAATTAAAATGGAATGCAGGCCTCCACCTTGAAAATCCCACCAGTCCTATCAGGGCTTTAATTCATGGCAGTTCCAAATTTCTCCAGCGCCTACAGCATGAATGGTGTTTTACTCAAGCCTTGGATACTCCCTGTTAAATTCACAGCAGTTTCCAATCTGAGCTATTGTAGCCCACGGCCACAATAAATTATGCTAACTTGGACTAAAGCACCCCCTTAATCCAGAGTAAGGGTGAGAATCAGAAATAGTGTATTCTGATTACAAAAAAGAATAGCTGTTTTTAAAATATTCTCCCTGTGAAGGAAAAACCTGCATGAAAACAATCTGAAGGCAGAGGAAACTAACGTAATTGAAATGCTGAGGGACCAGAAGGAAAAGGAGTTTAACAAGTGAAGCGATTAAAGGTTTCTGCTTTTACATTGATGCCCCAGAAAGCCGGAATCAAAACTCATTAGCCTTGGTGACTATTAAGCAGGTATCCTTTATTGCAGCGCTGGGCACTGTGGTGGTTTAGCCCCAGCTGAGGGCTGAGCCCCACACAGTTGCTTGTTCTTTTAACAAAAAGAAGGGGGGGGGGGGGAGGGCAGGAAAGGGAAATGTAAAGAGGGAAAAAAAAAAAACAAAACCAAAACCCCGCAGGTTGGGATAAGGATAGTTTACTAAAATAGCAGAAAAAGATAAAAAAAATACAATGATAACACGACTTTAGAGCACAAAATTCACGAAACTGTTGATACACAATGCAGTCTCTCACTGAACCACACAACTTAGGCCGTACAGCCCAGAGCCGTCCTGGAACCCAACTGTCCCCAAAAACTGCACATCCTGGAGGTTTTTTCCTCCTTCTCCCAGTCCCCCCTTTAAACTGAGCATGACGTAATTGGCATGGAATATCCTCTTTGGCCAGTTTCGGGTCACCTGTCCCGGCTGTGTCCCCTCCTTTCTCGTTAGTAGGGAACTATGAAGACCTGAAAAAGTCATTGATTGCTTGGCAACATCTAGAAACATCAGGGTGCTATCAGCACTGCTCCTGTCCTAACACCCAAACACGGCATTCCATCCACTGCTAAAAAGTAAATTAACTCCATCTTAGCTGAAACCAGGACAGGCACACAGGGGATCACTCCTCCAAATGTGCGTGCCCATTAAAGCCAAATTTCTCATATTTATACAGATTAACTGTACATATTCATTATAATTTCTAAGAAAATGTAGGGTTATGCAAAATATTTCCAGGAAGTCATTTACATTAACTCCTCCCAGATAGAGCATGCTCAGTGACACTCAGGGAGTCTGTTGCGTGTAAGGATCATCTGGCTCAGAGCTCCACAAACAGGTTTTGGCAATGTCTAGCCTATCAGGCAGCAATGTCTAGGCCATCAGGCGACTCATGGGGGGTTGTACAGCGACTCAGCCTTGGATTGCCTTGAGGCTCCAACTCAGCAGAGACAGCCCATGGGGAGCTAGCTGTGTAGAGAGCTCAGTCTTGAGTCCCTGCAAAATGAGACTAAATGGGCAGTGCCGCATAATTCAAGGAACCGAAACCTGTGCTGAGCCTTGGAATTCCTTCAACAAACAATATGCTCTGAGTCCCAATCAAGCCACTATTCAGCTGTCTAGCAGAAAGATAAAGGCCAGCCAGGGGGTCTACATTTGGCATTAATGGGCCCAGACAATGCAAAGATATGCAACAGGTAGGGGATAAGGGGGATCGTTGCTAATGATCAACAGAAGGTGGCGTTGTCCACTAGGACACAGCCCTGCCCACTGTACATCAGACAAAATAAATCAAATAAAAACCCCTTGGATTCAGTCTGAGATGTGGGAGCTGCTTTTCTAACTCTGCCAGGAGACTCTTTCCCCCTTGGCCAGGATGCTGGCTAAGGTAACATACTGAGAACCCTCACCAGAGAGACAGGTAAGTGAATATTTGATATGCTGTAAGTTTGTAGTCTCGGGTGATTGACTAACACATGTGTAGCATTTAGTGCTTGTGATAGTGTGTTCTGTGAACCTCATGTGGTTGTAATATTGAACCTTGTGAATTACCTGCGGGCGGTAACAGTGAGTGATGTGACTCATTTGCAGGCGGTAATACTGAATTCTGTGACTGTTGTGTTGGTAGTAGTGTATTCTGTGACTCTTGTGGTTGTAGTAAGTGCAGTTGTACTTCTAAACAGCAATAGTGCGTTTCTCCATTGGATCCATGAACCCTGCAGTAGTGACCTATTGAATGCACATGGTTCAAAAGTAAATTATTCTTATTTTTAAAACCCTGCACTCAAGTGTCTTTCCATCACATCATGTTTACTGGATGGCAGTGGCCTACATCTTGCCTAGAGCATACAGTTACTGCCAGAAGTTCATTTTTTACCCAGCATTTCTCTGAGGTGTTCCAGTCCAGCCTTATGACCACTTCTGGCTGTCAGCAGATCTGTTTTCATTCCCTGCCCCCCAAAAAATAAAGTTAATTACAAATAAACTGTTTCAAGAGAATCTGAAGTGCACTTAGACCAAACAGGCTGCTGTCAGTGATTCTCTGTAGAAGGTGAAGAATCAGGCAATTTCCCATGGCTTCAGGCTGTTTCCCTGGAAAGGTGTCAAAGACTGAACTGAGGAGAAGAGGGATTGGGAGCTCAGCTAAGTCACACTCCTCCTTTCCAGAACTAATGATACTATTTACATATGGCTGCTCTCCAGGGAAAACAAATCTATCCATGCTTTCTCCATCCATCTTAATTCATTCCAGAAGCTGCTTTTGATTCATCCTCTACAACCGTATAAACAGAGTGGGAAGGGAACATGAGGGCAGCCAGGCTGAAGGTCCCTCCAGCCCAACAGCCCATCTCCTGCACGAACAGGCTACAGAGAAATAAGAACAGAGCAAGTAAATACCACCCTTCCCCTAACAGTTTCCCTTTTTTGCAGATGAAGGAACTTCTTGAGCTGATACTTGCCCCAGAGACATCCCATCCTTAGGCAGGGAGTGCTGGGGACATCCTGCAGAGAACCATGCCTGCATGCTTTTTTTAGGTCTGGGTCCCCCTGTGTACTTCCAGGAAAAAGGCATTGTGAATGCTGCTCCGGTCCCTGCTGCCAAGACCTGGGGCCTATGGCTTATCTCCTCAGTTTCCCCTCTCTCCAGAAGGGAGAGTCTTAGCTACCAACTTGTTCCTTATAGGGAAGTTTTTGATATATGGTGATGCTTGTTGCTCCCTTTTGACTTCCCTCCTCCCCCAACCTCGGTTCTGCTGTAGCTCCTTGAGACTAGAGCTGCATACATACTGAGAACATCCAATCCATACTAACAGAGTAAGCTCGTAGTAGCAGCACTGCCTGCAGAACTGAGAGAAGGATCTATGCAAAATGGAGACACTAGATAAAAAACTAGAAGTAACAACACCCCAGTGCTGGGAAGCATTTGTAACGTAGTCCTGCCTGCCCATCTGCTGGGTTCCTTCTGAAAATAAAAAGCATTTTCTGCTCCCATTCTCCCTCTCTTCATCCCCATTCCTGTTAAGAAGCCTCCTCACAACTTCATGCTTCTTTATGGGTTACAAACCTTCCTCTGCCACCACCCCCTACATTTTTGGTCTAACTCAGATCTAATTGGTCTAATTCATACTCAGATTGTATCTCTTGGCTTTGTTGTTAGGGTTTTTTCTTTGGCTTACAGGTGTTTTTTGTGTCCCATCTCAGCTACAGTTTGGCTAAGGCAAGTGAAACACTCTTCCAACCGCTGCTTAGGCTGAGAAAATCCTGCTGGGGCAGTTCAAGACAAATTGCCTGAGCAAAGGCCCTCTCCACTAATCAAGTGCCTTTAGCTCAGGCAAAAGTCCTACAGGTAACTTAGTAAGATTTGCATCACAGGAGAAGTAGCCATCATTTCCCTCTGCTCTCTGGTTTGCTACTGTAGGTCAGCATTTACCGCAGCAAGGAAGATTTGTGCTGCATCTTGTCCAGTCGGATGAGCCCTTCACCACCACCATCTTCTCTGCTCACTTCATGCTTCCTCCGAGCCACAGGAGGCACATTGCTGCTTACAGGCTCATTTTCATAGATGATTGTCCCTTTTCTGGCCACTGGCATGGCATGTTTGGTACTCAAATTAGTGGTTTGTGTTTTCTTTTTTTCTTCTGACCGCTGCTTGGTTAAATGGCATTTGTTATCCTGCATTGATGCTGTGCATGAAGCTATCTCTGAGGTGCGACTCCTACAGCTCTGCCTTGCATCAAATACAGGTGAAGCCCTTGACTGGTGGAATGTAACAGGAAAAATAAACAGAGATTACTTCCAAACTAGAAACTTTAACCACCTTAGAAAAATCCAGTAAGTGTTTATGCTCTCTCCTTATAAGCAATTCAATCTGCTTATTTTGAACCCAGAGTTAGTACAGACGTGTCCTGTAGCACCATAAATCATTGGGGTCTGTATCATTGCCAGTACAAGATGGATGCCTGCTTTGTATTAGTGACTACTCAAACTGTACTCAGGCTCTGAAAAGCAGTATTGAATTGCAGGGCTGTCAAGGCACGATGCTAAGGGTACATCACCTGATTCTATTCATCCCATGGAGCAGGAATATACCAGCAGCTGCCTCGGTCGTCTGGCCCTGGAGAGGCTCCTGGGCCGCTCTGGGCATGGCTCCGTAACTTTAGTGCCTCTCAGAATCATAGGGGTTGGAAGGGACCTCGAGAGATCATCGGGTCCAACCCCCCTGCCAAAGCAGCTCCCTAGGACAGATCACACAGGGAGGTGTCCATACGGGTCTTGATCTCTCCAGAGGAGACTCCACACCCCCCTGGGCAGCCTGTCCCAGGGCTCTGTCACCCTCACTGGGAAAAAGTTCTTCCACATGTTGGTGCGGAACTTCCTGTGCTCCAACTTGAGGCCATTGCCCCTTGTCCTGTCCCCACAGACCACTGAAAAGAGGCTGCCCATTTCCCCTTGTGTCCCACACTTGAGATATTTATAACCATTGCTCAGATCCCCTCTCAGTCTTCTTTTCGCAAGGCTGAACAGTCCCAGCTCACTCAGCCTTTCCTCATAGGGGAGATGCTCCAGGCCCTAATCATCTTCATAGCCTACTCTGGACTCTCTCCAGGAGACCCCTGTCTTTTTTACACCAGGGAGCCCAGAACTGGACACAATACTCCAGATGGGGCCTGACCAGGGCGCAGCAGAGGGGGAGGATCACCTCCTTTGACCCACTGGCCACACTCCTCTTGATGCACCCCAGGATCCCAGGGCACACTGCTGGCTCATGGCCAACCTGGCACCCACCAGGACCCCCAGGTCCTCCGCAGAGCTCCTCTCCAGCAGGTCACCCCCAAATATTGTGACCACTTGCATATGGGAACTGGTAAATTCTGTCAAATTAGTGTTTGAAAGGAGGTTTTGGTTTTGTATAGAGCATTATGCTATATAGTAATACTATTACTATATAGTAATGCATCAATTTAATACTATTAATAGACACTAATATGAATCTGTTCTATAACCAGAAGTTGGCTGTCCTTCAAAGCATAATGGTGAAGGGATCTCTGCAAAGCTGTACTACAGTGTGCATGCTTGACCACATGCATGTGAAAACACATATGTAAGTAAATGCTGCGGGTGTGTGATCTGTACTGTCTGTGCATTAAGATAATGCAATGATCAGCAGTGTTACACTTCTAAAGATGTGACTGGGACAGTGAAATTCTAGAGAAGAGTGTTCTAGAGTTTTCTAAACACTAAGGATGCATCTAAAGCATCTTATAGTGTAGGTAGCTAGGGCCTGGCGGCTGGAAGATTTCCCGCTGTATAGCCCACTCTCCTAATAGCCAATAGTAAGCAGGCAGAAGTGACATTGTGAACCCTAGCTATGTAAGGTCATGTTACTTATCAATAAAAGCCATTTTCCGTCCACCATATTGGTGTTTGTGAGGTGATGGATCGAGCGGCCTGAGGTTGGTCGCCGTGCCATTCCTGAACCAGGTCGCCACGCCTTTGTGAAGGCAACATTATAGACCCTCCTTGTGACTGGAGGACACAGAAAACACGCGTGTGTCAGCCTGTAGCTATTTTATCAAAGCGGAGATCAATGTCAAATTTTATACCAAAGGTTTCTTTCACTCATGTGTTTTTCAGTTGCTTAATCCACAGACATTATAAAAAAGCAAATGCCAGACAGAATAAGTCAACCGCTTCTTTTCCATTCTTTTGTTACGATTATAACCCCACTGCTTTTCCTGCTATCCACAGAACTTCTGGTGCAGAAAGACAAAGCTTTCTCAAATGAAAAATAGTCACTGGAATAAAGTTCCCTTTGGAAACAAGGAACAAATAAAACCAAAGTAATTATTGCACTATCAACATTTTTCACAGATCACAAGTTACAAACCCAAACTTTGTTGTGGTTTGTCTTCACAGAATCACAAGGTTGGAAAAGACCTTTAAGGATCATCAAGTCCAACCGTTCCGATCCTATGCTAAACCATATCCCTAAGTACCTCATCTACCTGTCTGTTAAACACATGCAGGGGTGGTGACTCAACCCCCTTCCCTGGGCAGCCTGTTCCAGGCCCTGACAACTCTTTCAGTGAAGAACTTTCTCCTAACATCTAATCTGACCCTGCCCTGGGGCAGCTTAGTGCCATCTCCTGTCACCTGCCTGAAGAGACCATCACCCACCTCTCTGCACCCTCCTGTCAGGTAGTTGTAGGCGGTGATGAGGTCTTCCCTCAGCCTCCTCTTCTCCAGGCTAAACACTCCCAGGTCTATCAGCCTCTCCTCTGAGGATGTGCCCTCCAGCCCCTTCCCCAGCCTGGTTGCCCTTCTCTGGACTTGCTCAAGGACCTCAATGTCCTTCTTATGGTGAGGAGCCCAGAACTGGACACAGCACTCGAGGTGCGGCCTCACCAGTGCTGAGTACAGGGGCACAGTCACCTCCCCAGACCTACTGGCCACCTTTGACACAAGCCAGGATGCCTTCCATCTTCTGCTGGTATAAACCGGTGAGACTTGCTGGAGCAATACGGCTTAAGCTGAACAATCTGGTAACGCAGACAGTGGAAGCACTGCATAACATTCACTTTTCAGGTTTTCTTATTCTCGCAACATCAGTTTGCTGGGGCTGCAGGAAAGTTAAAGCAGCTGCTTTAGCTTCTCAATCTTTAGTATTTACCGAAGTCAGAATTAAGCTAGTTTAAAAGTGTCCCGCGCTAGTGTGGGGCGGGATAGATGAGGTGGTATCCAGCGGGCCATTCCGACTCGGTGGGCGACTCCGCGAAGGGGCGGGAAGGACACCACCGTATAAACAGAGGGCGCCTGAGTATCACTTCAGCCGGCGCCCGTGCAGCGCGCAGCAGCCGCCCCGCGCCCTGCCGCCTTAGCGGGCGGGCAGCCCTTGCCGGTCCGCCCTGCCGCCTTAGCGGGCGGGCAGCCCTTGCCGGTCCGCCCTGCCGCCTTAGCGGGCGGGCAGCCCTTGCCGGTCCGCTCTGCCGCCTTAGCGGGCGGGCAGCCCTTGCCGGTCGGCACTGCCCACACGCCTTTGCGTGCCCCGGGCGAAAGTTGCTCCCGTGGCCAGCGCCGCTAACGCGACCGAGAGCCCCCACAACCCCCGCCCCTCTCCTCCGCCCTCGCGCCCCTTCCGGCAGCGCTGCGTCACTTCCCGTGCGGGCCGTAACGAGGAGAAGATGGCGGCGCTGGGCGAGCCGGTGCGGCTGGAGCGAGGTGAGTGCCGTTCCGCTGAGCGATGGGTGTTCTCGCCCGCTCTCTGCCGCCTGGAACTGGGGCGGTGGAGCTGCTGGTCCGCCCGATATCCTGGGATGCGTCGCTGAGACGGTCGGTCCGTCTGTCTCTCCCCTCAGTCCCTCTCCTGGCCCGAGCCCCCGGGGAGCCGCGTGCCGCCGAGGGGCGGGAGCGGGCCGCGGAGGCGGTGCGGCCCACGCCGGGTCGCCGCAGGGCACCGAGCGGCGCCGCTCTGCCAGAGGCAGTCGGAGATCTGCCGGAGATGCTTTGCAGGTGCTTACCTTCGCTCCTGGTTGTTCCCGTGTGCTGGTGGGACTTACTGCTTGGGCTTTTGTGCCTGGAGCCCCCTGGGGTTGTAGCTGGGTTTCCCTAGAGGCAGTCGCTCCGGGCCTGCTGAGCTGTGCCCGCTGAACCTCTGCCAGCCTTAACAGTCCTGCCTGCGAACTTCTTGTTTCTCACCTCGGAAAGAATCACAATACCGTAGGGGTTGGAAGGGACCTCCAGAGATCATCAGTCCAACCCCCCTGCCAAAGCAGGCTCCTTAGGACAGGTCGCACAGGGAGGTGCCCAGACAGGTCTTGAATCTCTCCAGAGAATGAGACTCCACACCCCCCTGGCAGCCTATTCCAGCTTACTCTTGGTCAAAGCGAGTTCTTAGCTTTAAGTTCCATCTGTTGGACACCATACACTGTAATAGTGTACTTGGTTTTGTACTGACACACGCAGGCGTTCCTCTGTGCTTGTTCACGGTTCTGCTCAACTCTGTTACCCTCTCTTATTTGTGTTTTCATCCTGATTTTCCAGTTTATAGTCTTAACTTGTATTGTTAGTGCTGTGCATTGTGTAACTGGAATTAGCAGGGAATGAGATAAAATGTAAAACTTAGCTGTGTGGTCTTTTTCTGTAGTACACTTGTGCCTTTTACCCAGGGCTTTTAAGAAACAATGATAAGCTTCCTTCAGGGTTGTTCTTCAGAGCAGTTCAAGGTCTACAGTAGCCCAGTGAACACAAACTTGTATCACAATATACATGATTGGTTAATTACCTTGTGTTTAGGAAATAGGAATGGGAAAGTGGAATTTAAATGAAACAATAATTCTGAGAATGAGAGGTTATGCTGTTGAAAAGGAAAGGGGTTAAGTGGAAGGTGGGTGATTGGATCAGCTGACTGTTCCTGTTGGGACCACCACACCTGCTCACACTTTAGATGCTTTTTTGTAGATGTGTAACTTGCTGTGTATACCCACTTTATTGTGTTTAGTACTATCACACAATACCTACCCCAGAATTCAGTTTTTCCTTTGCCTAGCCCTCTTTTCTGTTCCACAAGTGAAGCCCTTGTAATACGTGAGAGGCCTGTAAATAGTGCCTTATGTAAGAACTTTGCTTCCCACTTCGAAGCTCATCTACCCTCCCTGATCCAAAGCTTGTTAATTAGGGCAGCGGCCTTGGCAGTGGATTAGTTGCTCTTGGTAGGTCTGTGGGGTTAAACCTCGGGCGGCATCCTTCTCCACCTCATTACCCTGCTGCTATGCCAGACATGAAAACAAACAGATCTTCAGAGTTACTTAGGAATCGGAGAGGGGGATGGGGGGGGACGGACGGACGGGGGGGGGACGACGGGACACGACACAAAAGAGTGATTTATTGGCCTTTTTATTGGCTTATTGGCCTTTTTAAGTAAAGAAGAAAAAGGGAGCGTGGTATAATGGACCTACAAAAGCAAGAGCTTTATTTGCATAAATAAATTACCTCTGTTAATTATATAGGGCTGACTGCAGATAATCTGATGATGTCTTCATAAACTTGAAAGTGAACATCACTAGTGTTAGTATATAGCATAAGGAAAGAGAATAGTGTAGAAAATGAGCTGATTTTTAAAGGCTACTGTATGCTTACAGTCAGGGCAATTGAATATTCTCCCCATCTGTTCTCCAAGCTGCATTGCAAACATCACCACCCAAATTCACAGGAGGGCAAGGATGAAACGACATTTCACATCTTGAAGTTACTTCTACGGTTTGGTGGTGAGGGGCAATAACTGCGTACACTTTAGCAATCCAGACTATTTGAACATGAGTAGAGGAGGTGGCTAATCAAGTTGCATTTTTCCCCTTTCTGTGTTTTGCTCAACACATGCTTGGAGTGGTGTCATCTTGTTGGCCTTTTTTCCACATTCTTTTAGTTAAGATTTATATTGCTTATATGTGTTTTTCTTTTTTTTCCCCCAGAACTTCAGTGTTTTGTGATCCTGTGATCACAAAAAAAAAATTTGTGGAGAACAGGCAACTTTAAATAAAAAAGATCAAAAGGTTAGAAGAAACATCCATTTTTAGTTGCATGGGGATTCCATTTTACAATGAGTTTTATGGGCTTTTTTAAATAATGTACCCCTCGAGTTACTTCTACATCTATCCTTGTTGAAATCCCTCACTGAAACCATTTAGTAGCATTCATTTTGGTCTTTGGTACTAGACAGTTGGCTAAGCTTTAGTGTTAACGTTGTGAGGAAGGCAGCTTTCATCTGATGGCATCCTGAGCAGTCAACAGCCTTTCCTTGAAAAGGATAGGTGTGTTTTGCTGCTTGTTCCCAGCCAAACTAGTTCCTTTCCAGAGGAATTGATGGGTGAGATTGAATCTTCACCCTGACTCTAATAGTGCCTAATGCAGCTCAGTAAGAGAAGGTTATGCACATTTCACTTTCAGACTCACATAATGGGGTCTTGTCAACACCGTAAAACAAAATAACTGCTTGGGAGGAAGTGTCCAGCTAATGGGATCTATTGCTGGTGTGTCCACTCAAGCAAGAGGTGCAGTGGACCCCTGTCTGTAGGGTGCTGAGGAGCCAACTTTCATGCTGTTGTTTGAGTGTTTACAGCAGCAGCTTGGTCCTTTGATTTGAAAGCCCTTTTTTATTAAAGTGCACCTTCTGCTTTAGTTTAAAAGGAATGCAGTTCAGCGTATCCCGGTCTCTTTTTTGACAAGCTGATTCTGTGCTCTTAGCCTGTGCTGTATGAAAGGCACAGCCGGTTCCCAAATTAGCCAATCTTACCTAATGGTATAAAAATGCAATACAGGAGATCCCTGTAGGAATTTTATATTTAGTTTATTGATGAAATAAGATCAAAAAAGAGGAGAAATTAAAAAATGGGAGTTCTGGAGTCTTTGATTTCTGTAACTGCCCTTTGTCTCTGTAGGTTGCTGTGACCCTTTAAAATTTCCAGTAGAATTTCAGATCAGACTGTTCGATAACAAATCCATGTAACTTAGAGCTTAACATCGTTCGTGGGCCACAGACTCGAGCAGCTGCATAGAACCATGTTCTTTATGTGCACGAAATAGTCATTTGTCTGCAAGCATCTGCAAGTACTGAGATGTGTTTGCTGTATTGTGAGTTAAATACATAGTAGACTTTTTCAAAATCGGTATATGGAGTGTCATGGGATTGGAAGCGTGGCTGTTGGCATTTGTGGATCATTGTACTTCTCACGATGAACAGATTGACTTCATGAAATTCTGATAACTTGTGCTGCTCTTGCACAAAGGTTACTAAGTGGTAGTGAATTTGCATTTTTAAAAGACTGAAAGATTAATAAACGATCACATCTAGAATCTTTTCGATTTCACCCGGTATTATCTGTGTTACATAAAATGTAACATGAATGTGTGTTAAGAAATTAAAAGTTAGGGAAGAAGATGCTTTAGAAGCACTTTTTTCGCTTTGTAATTGTCACGCAAATATGTGTGTTTCTGTGAAATGAGTTCTCTGTAGACTTGGGATTAGTAATAGCTAAATCAGGGTTTGATATTCCTTTGCTTTAGCTACCTGCTTGTTAAGCTTGAAAATACTTGCCAAAAAGTACCAGGATCTCATGGCATGTGGAAAGAAACCTTAACTCTCACCAAGTAGCTTGTGTCGTGTAGCTGTAGTGATAATATTTGTATGTTCTTCCACGAGGCATTTGTTTCCAGTCCGTGATTTAGATGCAGCTTTAACTGTGCTAGTGGATGACCAGTCCTGCCTTGTTTAATTGACTGTGCCACCTAATCTTGGTGTAGTGGTTGCTAAAACTTGGATTGTCTCTTGCTCAATGCACTTCACCTTGATTTCAGTGAAAAAACTGTGTTTTTTCATCCTTGCATGTGAATTGTCTCTTCTTACAGTTGGCCTTTAGCAGAAATGTGGCTATTGCATGTCTTCTGTGCTGAGGTAGTGCCGTTAGAGGAGACATGCATTCATGTAAAAAAGGATTGCCTAAAGGTTAATTACTGTAAAAAAGGAAGTAACGTGTTTGGGATATAGCAGTGTCCCAGATTTCATCCTTTTCTAAAATAACCTCTGCCCTTATTTGTGTAGTAGATGAATCACTACTACTTTGCCTTTGTGATAATGAAGGAATCCTTTCTATCTGCTTTTCCTAGAGACTGTTGTACTTGGAACTTGTGTGATTCGGAATCACCACTAATGTAACACTTTGGAAATAGAAGTGAGGGATGTTAATGTATTCTACTGTTGTAGAGCTGCCAGGAGCATCTTATATGGCAATTGATGCCATGTTGATGCCCATCTTGAGTCATGCTGGTCTGGTATCAAACCCTTCACTGCGAGTTCAGTTTCCTAAAGCAGCATCTGCATTTATAAGAATATGGGCAATGTGAGGTCTTAGGAACAAATTTCTAGGCACTGGAACAAAGAGGCCTGGGGCTGAGGATTCTGAACTCATAGTCTCTCTCAGCTGAGAAAGGAGTTTGGTTGTTTTTCTGAGTGCTTGGGAGAAAAAAAAAATAGGCCAGATGGTTCTCAGCCCAGTTGTAGGGAAGACATTGGCTGCACTTTTGTTGAACTATTTTTTTTTTTAATATAAAAGGAATGTTAGTGCATTTGACAGTATTCTAGCTGGTTTTAACAAAACAACTATCTGTGCAGTAGATAAAACTATGAAGATATGAATATGTATATATCTGCAAAATACTACAGCCTGATTTATATTTGAAGGAAAGATAAAATTGTCTTTAAAATATACACATGGTAGTGATACCTCCAGATACCTCACAGGATTGGATTGCTGTGGTTGACTTAAAAATAATGGGAAAATATGCTGGTTTATTGTAACAATTTGTAGAGTAATTTCTCCTATAAAATTATGTAACTTGTATGTTACTTAAAGATGCATATAAGTGCACACACAGACTGCTTTATTATTATTATTATTTTATTACAAAAAAAGCCCACCTAAAACAAAACAAACCCCATGAATTTCCTCAGGCATTCCTCATTCCTAGTGCTTTATTTTTCTGTAGACATCTGCAGAGCAATTGAGTTGCTGGAAAAATTACAGAGAAGTGGAGAAGTGCCACCACAAAAGCTACAGGCTTTGCAAAGGGTCCTTCAAAGTGAATTCTGTAATGCTGTAAGGGAGGTAAGTTAACTTTGATGCAAGCAGTTACCTTGAGTTAAAAACTAGTGTGTTATGCTACATCCTTTTTGTGTTCAGGCAGTAATCCAATTTTGTTCTTTGTAAAAAGGTGAATCTGTCTTACAGAGTTTAGCAGAGTAAGACTTATTTTTAACACTTCAAAAGAAGATAACTTGGGATAGTATGTGTATTAAATAATGGCTCAGGACCAAATCGCTTTCTCGGGGCAATTTTGAGAGTCTGTCTTTGCTGGCAGCTGGCAGGCTGATAACTTTTTGGAATGTAAGAATGGACAAAGTATGAATTGTCTGTTTGTTTTAAGCCAATCCCCTTGAGGGATTGCCGCCACATCATCTTCATTCCAGATGCTCTGTTGGAGATGAGGTGATTGAACACGCCCCACTATTGTTGCTGGTGCTACTGATGATGATAATATCTGGAATGATTTTAAAGATCTGTTTGTAGACACAGGTGTCATCGTAATGTGTTCATCCTCTTGAGAATGGTGTTTATTGTTTAGCAAGTGCAAGTGATTGGCAAGTAGATGTGAGGATGTAGGTTTGCTCTCTGTGTAAGCACCTCCTTAGCCATTAGAATTTTTACTGCCTCTGTGTTTTCAATACTTTTTTTTTTCTTTGAGAAATGATCAGTTGCTGCATCAGTTAAAGGAAAATATGGGAGTTTGCTGGGTGCTCTGGCTTTTTGGGAGAGCTTGCAAGTGCTGTCCTTAGGTGGTGTTGCATGCATCCTTATTGAAGAGTTCCAGCTTGAATCAAACAAGAGGATAGTTATCCATGTCTCCAGTTTGGTGTATTAGTCATAAGCATTTCTAAATTAACAGTGAGTTCTGGATCCTGTGGAAGGAGCGAAGATTTAGGTTGAAACCTAAATGCATGGATTAACTGAGCAACAAAAATGCTGAGTGTTATTTCTTCATAGTATGGTAGACTTGTCACTTGACACCTTGTAGTAAATCAGGGAGTAACTTCTTAGAGGTGTGTACTTCTTAATTTATGCATTTTTGTGTTTTACTTGATATTATGATATCTAAGCAGAAAAAAAATTGTTTTCCCTACACTGTTTGTCTCTAAAGGTGTATGAACACGTATATGAAACTGTGGACATCAGCAGTAGCCCAGAAGTTAGAGCTAATGCAACAGCAAAGGTAAAATCCAGACTATAACTTGTGTAAAATCCAGTAATTTGTTGCTTCAGAAGCAGAAGAAGATTATTTAAAATTCAGAAGGGTATGAGCTAGATGTCTGATAAAATAAATGGGTTAATTAGTACGCTTAATGGGTTATTAAAAGGTATTATGTGTTAAAAGGTATGACTTGTTATTTTTAATTTTTTTTGTTTTAATTTTATTCTTGGAGGTACTGAATTTGTCATGCTAGTGTTGATGTTTAGGGCATTAATCTCACATGTCTTAATATTTAAGTACTTTGGAATAAAAATATTTTTTTCAGCCTGCTCATGGTGTCTAGCTAAGGAGTCTGTATTTCATTTCTTATCAATAGGACAGTCTCTTTTCTTACAGGCTACTGTAGCTGCATTTGCTGCTAGTGAAGGTCATTCACATCCCAGAGTGGTTGAACTACCCAAAACCGAAGAAGGCCTTGGATTCAACATTATGGGAGGCAAAGAGCAAAATTCTCCCATCTACATCTCTCGAATTATCCCTGGTGGTATAGCTGATAGACACGGAGGCCTGAAACGCGGAGACCAGCTGCTTTCTGTAAACGGAGTGGTAGGAACTGGTTTTCCCTTTACGTAGCAGTAACTCGTTATTCCCACTTGGGGGCACGCGGGGATAGGCATGGCATAAACTCGAGGCTGGCTTTTAATCTTGGCCAAGTAGCTTATTTTCGGGCCTTGCAAGGAGGACATAGATTTCTAGAGAGTTGTGTGCATTGAAAGTCCTAGGGTTATACTTTGGCTATCTATCTCAGTTGGAAAGTGTGGTATTTATGTCAGTGTTTCAGATTCTGAGGGGTTGTATAAATCTAGTCAAAGTAGTGTTTCATGAAATAGTATTAAACTGACATTAGGGCTTCCTCTTTCATCCAAATTTCACGATGCACATTTCAATTACTATAGTTTTCTGCACTTTCTAAGGTAAGTAGTAAATTATGCTCCCTTACATTGCCTTAGACTGACCAGATTCTCATTATCCCAATACAAATGCTGCTGCATAATGAAAGCTGTAATAAGATGGAACTACAAGGTGGTATTATTTTTCAGTTGTGTGATTATGTTTTGTCCTTTCACTGAAGTGTACTGAGTTGAGTAAACAGAGACTTTCTAGCATATTTTAAGGAGTCTGCGTCTAAAGTGCTGTTGTAGGTATTTACTTTTAAGAAGTATCTTCTGAAGAGTTAGAATATAAAAAGCAAAACACAGTGCCTGGGAAGAGGAGACTATGGACAGGCTTTGGTTTAAGGCAGCTGCTAGTCAAATGCATGTAAATATCTCCAAGTCCTTGTTATTTATGGAGAAGCTGTATGCTAGCTTAAAATCAGTGTTCTAATTACGTCTGCAAACCCGATTTTGTTTTAAGACACAGGATTGAACAAAATCCTCCGCTCTTTAACATAAGCGGGGTTATTTTTGACATGTGAAAGAAGTAGAGGCTTACTGTGTGCCTGTATTCTAGGAGATTCCTGCTAGTAGAGCTCTTTGGCCTTCTTGGCTCCAGACTGTTATCTGGGAGTCTGACTGTCCTTTTCAGGAGATGTAGGAGAAATCACAGCCATAGGGAGATTGCAACTGCCCTTGGCCTACACCTTGTACTGGTGTGGAACTGTTTTCAGATGAGGCCTTCCTCACCCGTAGGCCCTCTTAAAGAAAACAAAACCACTACTCCACCTCAAACCGAACCCAGTCATCGGCCAGGTGGCACAGCTGACAGTGACTGCGTGCATATGCGTGTGCATGTATACATAGCTGTTGTAAGAATACAGTGAACACGTGAAATACTGTTGAGAGTGCCAATGTGGTCTCAGAAGAATCTTCTGATATTTACAGATAGAATCCTGTCAATACAGGACAGACATTTTCTTGTAATCTCTTATTCAGTACTTAAAGAAAAGCATTGCCTTGCCACTGCCAAGATGGCAGTGAGTGTGCCTTAATATAAATTGAGTGGGGTTTTTTCAGCTGGGAGATACTGAGTGTACTCCATAATTTTAGGTGTTTTGATACAGTTAAGCATAGAACTTTACAAAGCTTTTATTATCAGTTTTAAATAGAACAGCCTACACATCTACTTAAATGACAGAAATGAAAACATTCAAATATATGTGTTGTCTAAGTCTGATTAGAAGAGAAATAACTTGGGTTTTTTTAACTGTTGTCTCTCTTTCTGTAAGTAACTTTATAGTAACGGGGAAACCCTCCAATCAACAGGTACATCACCTGCCTTCTAGCTTCTAATAGCACCAGTGGGAGGTAGGCTTGGGGTAGTCTCATCGTTGTGTTTAGAAATACTTTTTTTTGCTGATAAAATGTATGCTGTCCAGAAATGTCTATTTGAATGCAGTTGTTGAGAATCCTTGCTTAAAAATTTGTAATTAGATGTATGTGAAATAACCCTTATAATAAAAACACTTCCCTAACACAACTTTCATTTATGTTCTTACTGTGCTAGGTTAGGCTGCTCTTGATGAGTTTAGAGGATGAATACCTTGCGTTTACTGAGAGGCATGGGGAGCACTAAGATAAGTCACACAGCGCATGTTAGCTGCCCTGTTGCAGGTGCCCAGCGTGCACTATTTTGCCTCATTGTAACACAGGAAAGCATCAGGGCAGCTATCTTGCAGTTGTTTGTGGCAACTTACTAGGCAAATTGAGGGTGACTATTGAATTTAAAATGCATGCCAAAAGCAGATAAACAATATTGAACTTTAAATAAGCATTGTCCAGAAATTGTTGATTTTTTCAGTGTAATTTCGTAATTGCCTAATGTTATACTTTATTCACCTACTGTATATAAATGCAGAATTTAATTGTTCAGCATAAATTTAAACAAAAGTCTTGCACGACTTTTGTTAACACTATTTAGTGTATTTATCATCACAGCTTTCTGATTTACTTGGGTGACAGATCCTTCTGTAGTCTCCAAATACACAGAAGTTGTGGAAACAAGGGAAAAAATGAATCTTTTCAGTGTGTGTCTCTACTAATATTGTACTTAATGGTTTATGCTTTGCAGAGCGTCGAAGGCGAGCACCATGAGAAAGCAGTAGAACTGCTGAAGGCAGCTCAAGGAAAGGTTAAATTAGTTGTGCGATACACACCAAAGGTCCTGGAAGAAATGGAGTCAAGATTTGAAAAAATGAGATCCGCAAAACGCAGGCAGCAAAACTAACGCCATATGCTAAAACTTAAAGAGAAAATATATTCCATATATGTTTTATAGTTTGCTTTGTAACTCCGTTGATCCAATGCCTGGGCTACAAAAGACACCATCCTTTTCACAGAATCACAGAATGATTGAGATTGGAAGGACTTTTGAAGATCATCTAATTCACCCCCCTGCCCAGAGGAGAGTTAGCTACAACAGGTTGCTCAGGGCTGTGACAAGCGCGGTTTTTGAGCATCCCCAAAGATGGAGGCTCCAGAAGATCTCTGGGCAGCCTGTTCTAGTGTTTTCATCTCCCTCACACTACAAAGGTCTGTTCTTACATTTAAATGGAGTTTCTGGTATTTCTGTTTGTGCACATTGCCTCTTGTCCAGTCACTGGATGCTGTTGAGAAGAGTCTGGCTCTTTGTTTGCCTTGTTAGGCATTTACATTCATCAGTGAGGTCACCCTGAGCCTTCTTCTCCAAGCTAGACAGTCCCAGTTCTCTCAGCCTCTCCGCATAACCACCTTTGTGGCCCTTCACTGGACTCATATGTCCATGCCTGGAGAGTCCAAAACTGGACCCACCGCTTGAGCTGTGTCTCACTAGGGCTGAACAGAAGGGAAAAACCGCCTCCCTCAACTTGCTGCTTTTCCTAATGCAGACCAGGAGTCTGCTGGGAATGTTGGTTCCTCAGGGACAGCTTGGTGTCATTCCCTGCAAGGGTGCTCTGCAGCTGGGCAGACCCCAGCCTGTAGTAGTGCGTGGGGTTATTCCTCCCCAGGTGTAGGACTTTGCACTTCGCTTGCTGGGCTTGGAGATTCCTCTCTGCCTGTATCTCCAGCTTGCTGAGGTCCCTCTGAATGACTTGCGGAGAGGGTACTCTGTCCTGCCACCTGTGCTATTAATGACAATGTCAAGCAGCAAGCACCCTGGGGTGCATCGGGGGGACTGGCATCCAGTCAGACTTTGTGCCACTGATCACAACAACCCTCAGCAGTTACACCATTTTTGGAATGTTTTCAGTTTCCCCATGTTTCACAGATTAAGAGGAATGTGTGCATTCTGTACCTCTAAAATGGCCTAAGATACCCTGAAAAAAAATTATGTTGATGATTCTATTGGGGTTTTTTTAATTATTTTTTAAAATAAATCTCTTTCACAGAATCACAGAGCTGTAGGGGTTGGAAGGGGCCTCCAGAGATCATCTAGTCCAACCCCCCTGCCAAAGCAGGGTCCCTAGGACAGGTCACATAGGTAGTCAGACCTTTAAGCCAGTGAATTGTCATTTTTCAAAGGCATTTAGTAAGATTGACATCCCCTTTTTCCTGGATGGTTTGTTTTGGGGTTTTTTGGCATTACTTAACATAGAATCTGCAGGCTTTTTTTGGGGAGGAAAAAAAAAAGAAAAAGA
Source organism: Laterallus jamaicensis coturniculus (assembly GCA_022605575.1). Classification (NCBI taxonomy): domain Eukaryota; kingdom Metazoa; phylum Chordata; class Aves; order Gruiformes; family Rallidae; genus Laterallus; species Laterallus jamaicensis. The sequence continues at coordinate 3,162,907 of JAKCOX010000048.1, forward strand.
TTTTTATGTAGCAGTATTTTGGCACTTTTCTTAAGAGTATATTGTATATCAACTACAAAACCTAGTCATGATCTACTGTGTATTTGATAATGATACCAGATTTTGTAATGATTTGGTGAGTACATTATTTCTACACTTCTGCTAAATTGTCATTCGCTGCTCTGGAAATTGCATTACCTCACCTGTAAATAACTTCCAGTTGGTATTCTCATGTAATGGTTTCCTTAGAGCTGACACTTAAAAAGTTGCAGCAGTCATTCCTGTAACTTACGTTATTTTGTGCTAATTTTAAAGCAGTTAAGAGAGAAAATGTAATTGTGCACACAGTTCAGGATCCACTCTCTAGATGTATTTTTATATTCACAGCCAGAAGTTATGTTAATGCAGTGCACAAGAGTTCTAAATGTTTCCCTGCCCTGCTGTTTAAAAGAAATAATTCCTCTCAATTGCCATACCTCTCTTGTGTTTTTTAATATGTTCTCTTGTAGTCTTACCTACAGACTGACTATATTGGTTTTGAAATAATACCTGGATTATTATTGCATTTGTAAGATTAAAACGTTCTGAGGCTTATATGCCAGGTTACCTGACATGCAGGGTTTTACTACTGACTGCTCCTGACTTGGAGGGTTCTTGTTTGTCCTGCAGAAGTACTTCGTCACTGTTGCTAGGGAACTTAGTGGAGTGGTGCTGTGGTGGTAATGAGGAAATCTCCAGGTATAAGGGATTGATGTCTTATCTCAAGTGTAGTTGATGGTGGCACAGGTTTTGCATGCTGTATTGAAGAAACTTTTTCTGGACAGAGGTCCACTTGGAATCTACCAGGTCTGAGGATGTACTTACATAGTTTAAGTTTGGGGGTGGTCTTTATTTTTTTTATTTTTTTCTTTTAAAAAAAAAAGTCACCTTTTGGTGTATATTTAGAATTAACTTGATTATCTACTGGGTGTCTGTTTTCACTTGTATGGCAGCTATGAGTGCTTCCTAATTGACTGTTAGTAATTTGATTCTTAGAAGCTTTAAATTGAAAAGTGCAGTTCTTACCATGGGGCTAATCCCTGGTCTTTTCTATCATGAAATAATTCAGTATGTGAAAGAAGGGAGAAGTTTAGCGCTCTAAACACGACAGCATGAAGTTTGTGCTTTGTCAGTTGATCTACTGGAAGGGAAAAAATATATTGATTGCCACAGGCAAGTGAGAAATGTGATTGCTTTCTGCATGTTTCTAAGCATGGTAAGCCTGCAAAGAGAAATTTGGATTTTTAAAGATGCTGAAAATAGTTTGAAAATGCAGTATAGCTATTTATCGGTTAGGTGATACTGAGCACTGAGTTGCATGGTTGGTATCTGATGAAGGCCTTTTTCAAAAGGCCTCGTTACTGATACAACCATGATGTTGAATTGTATATTTTTATGGAACAACTAATGTTTCAAGTATCGAGACCAAAATCACTAGTTAGACCAATTGTGGATGTGTTTTAATTTAATTGTAAAATAGTAGAGATTTAGTTTAGAGTTATATATAAATATATATATTAAAGAAAGGTATGGATAAGAGATAGAAATGTGCATTCTAAAACCTGTATCCCATGTGTTACTGAGCAAGGAGGTGTGGTTTGTTACTCTAAAGAAATATGTACTCTGAAGCTGTGAAATGCAGTAGTGTTTTCATGCTGGATTGTAGCGCTTGGATGCAGCTTGTCAGCTACTAGAAAATGTGGAGAGGTGTATCTGGGTGTAGAATTTAATGAAAAATCCAATAAACAGACAATTCATGAACAGTTGCATCTGATACTATGAAAACCCTGTAATGTTAAGGTAAGGATGGCTCAAAGTATGCCAAGAAACTTGATCTTTGTTACTACTGAGCAGTGCCTGTACTGTGTTAATATGCAGTCCTACACGCTTGGCATACATGGGTATGCTAACAGGTTAAGAAGAGGTATCGTTTCTGCAGATAACTTCTGCATCTACTGCTGCTGTGAGGGATCTTTGGGTTTTATCAATAGAAAAATAAAAGTTAAGTTTCGCATGTGCTGTGTTTCTGCGTTGTTCTTCCAAATTTCTTTCGAGTGCGACCTTCAGGCTGCTGTAATTGACTTTGTCATCTCCAGCGCATAATCATAGAACGGTCTGGGTTGGAATGGACCCCAAGGATCATAGAGTTCCATCCCCCCTGCCACAGGCAGGGCCACCAATCTCCAGGCCTGGAGCTACACAAGGTTGCCCAGGGCCCCATCCAACCTGGCCTTGGACACCTCCAGGGATGGGGCAACCACCACCTCTCTGGGCAGCCTGTTCCAGCCCCTCACCACTCTCTCTGTAAAGAACTTCCCCCTCATATCTAATCTAAACCTTCCTTTAGCTTCAATCCATTCCCCCTTGTCCTGCCATTGTCTACCCTTTTGAAAAGTTATTCCCCTCCTCTTTGTATGCTCCCTTCAGGTACTGGAAGGCTGCAATGAGATCCGCCTGCAGCCTTCTCTTCTCCAGGCTGAACATGCCCAGCTCCCTCAGCCTCCCTTCGTAGGGGAATGTAACCAACATCCGTGTGTGTGAGCCGCTGAAGAGCAATACTTGCACTCTGTGTGTGTTCTGATTGCTTGTGGATCTTCCCTTTTCTACCCCAATGTTTTGTGATTTGTTGGAGAAGAAAATAAGAAAGCTTTAAAGTATATAGAATATTGTGGACCACTCGCATTTTGAGACCTCCTTAATCTCAGCTGCATAAACTTACGTGGTACATTCTGAGATAGATACCATATTTTAATTGTTTGAGGCAAGTATCTCAAGTAATGAGATGTTGAATTTCTGTAATTCCTTGTTGAAAGACTTTATCAGCTCCTCAGAAAAACATGCCTGGAGTTACAAATGAGGTATAAAGGTGGGAGAAAATGCTTCAATTCTGGATGTAAAAAGGCTTCTTTTAATGTAGGTCAGCCACACAGCAAATTGAAAGTATATGCAAAAATAACTATGTGAGTATTTTTATTTGATGTAGGGGACTGATAACAGGTGAAGTGAAATGAGAACATGTTTTCAGTTTAAAATCAAGTAATTTCCATGAGCTGGCTTACACAGTTATTATCTTCTGAATAAATTCTACTAAATATGGTTTGGGGTTAAAAACACTGAATTTCAACATAGGTCACTAAACCAGATGTGACTTAAACCACAGTAATTTATCTATGTCATGTTTTTTCTTCCAATAAACAGCTGAAAAAGTTGGTGAAACATAATTTATTTCTGCTATTAGATTTCAGCGATGATCTAGCAGTCAAGCTGCAAACAGAAGTGTTTTGTCCAGGTTTGTATCCCACCTTAAACGTCCATGGACCAAACAAACCAAAATGAAACAATAGAAAAGCAGGAACTTCAGTGTTTCACTAGAATGTGGTTTTCCTCTCTTCTGTCCCGTTCTTGCTGGATACAAATGTTTGGGTGTTTTTTGCTTGACTGAAGTGAACTCCAAAAGCAAAGTGCATGGTCAGAAGAATGACATTGGTAAAAGGAAAGGTTGAGATTGTGGCAGGTAGAAAAAAGCTATGGGAATTATGTGGAAGCCCAAGGTAGGAAGCAGTCTGGGTTTCTGTGATCTGTTGTGTTGTAAAATCCTGATTGGAAGCTGTTTTTTGAGAAAAGCCTGGTTTGCAGTGCTCACTTCTGTAGGGAAGCTCGCCTTTGCCTGGAGGTCTGCGAATAGGATGGTGGGATCAACAAAATACATCTGAAATGCAGATGCTGGTGTGTGCCTCAGGATAATATTGGTAGCTAGTTCTAATAATAAACATTTAAAACTGAAAAAAAGTGTTGGGAAAATGTTTTAAAATGAAGCTAGCATTGAATTTTGAGTTTTGGTGTGCTACTGTTTCTTCTCTGTGCTGGTTTTGACTGGGATGGAGTTAATTTTCTTCACAGTAGGTGGTACAGGGCTCTGTTTTGGACTTGTGTGGAAAACTGTGTTGGTAACGGGGACATTTTAGTCGCCACCAGGCAGTCCTTAGAGCCAGGGCCTCTTCTACCTCTGTCACTGCCCCACCCCACCAATGAGGAGGCTAGGACTGCACACAGAGTTTGGGGGTGTGTGTGTGTGCACAGCTGGAAGAGTTGACCCCAATTGACCAAGGGGATATTCCATACCATAAGATGCCATGCTTATGGGGAAGCTAGGCGGGAGGTGGGATCACTGCTTGGAAACAGACTGGTACTAGATGTGGGTTGTCTTTTTTTTTAGCCTGAGTGGTGAGCAATTGCCTTTGTGCATCACTTGGTTGCTATTGTTATTATTACTATTTTCTTATTCTATTAAACTGTCCTTATCTCAACCCAGGAGGCTTTTCTTCCGTTCTCCTTTTTATCCCACCTGGGAAGGAGTGAGCAGCTGCTGTGTGGTGCTCAGTTACCACAACCTTTTAGAGGTAAGTTTGTAGGATGACACTAAACCGGTAGGGAGGGTCTTCAGAGGGAAACTGCAAGAGGTCCAGGAGACTTCAGGAGTCTGTAGATGACAACTTTCTGGTTCAAATAGTTGATAGACCGACCAGAGGAGATGCATTGCTGGACCTGGTGCTCACCAGTGTGAGGGAGATGATTAAAGGTGTTAAGGTTGGAGACAGCCTGGGCTGCAGTGACCATGCCCTAGTTGAGTTTGCGATCTCAAGGAATGTGGGCCTGGAGAAGAGTGGGATCAGGACACAGCAAACTTTAGGCTGTTTAAGGACTTGTTGTCCAAGATCTCCTGGCAGGTGGTCCTTAGAGACAGAAATGTTGAGGAAAGTTGGCTACTCTTTAAGGATGCCTTTCTGAGAGCTCAAGGGCTCTCTGTCCCTCTGAATAAGAAAGTGGGCAGGAGGTCAGCATGGCTAAGTAAGGACCTGCTGGTTAAACTGAGGGAAAAGAAAAGCAAATACAAGCTCTGGAAGCAAGGGTGTGTAGCCTGGAAAGAATACAGGGATGCTGTTCGGACTTGCAGAGATGGGATCAAGAAAGCCAAGGCACAGATGGAACTGAACTTGGCGAGGGATGTTAAAAACAACAAGAAGGGATTTTACAGGTACATTGGCCAGAAGACACAGGCCAAAGAGAACGTACCTCCCTTGGTAAATGAGAAAGGAGAATTGGCTGCAACTGATGAGGAGAAGACTGAGGTACTGAATGAGTTCTTTGCCTCAGTCTTCTCTGGCAGCCAGGATTCTCATAATTCTCAAATCCCAGAACTTTGCATCCCTAGAACTCTAGGTGGGGACTGGGGGAGCAAATCCATTCTCCCCCCCCCCCCCCCCCACCACCACCACTGTAAGAGCAGAGCAAGTACGAGACTGCGTCATGAGACTGAATGTCTACAAGTCTATGGGGCCGGATGACATGCATCCCAGGGTCCTGAAGGAGCTGGCTGATGTGGTTGCTGAGCCACTCTCCATCATATTTGAAAAGTTGTGGCTGTCAGGAGAGGTCCCTGGGGACTGGAAAAAGAGTCACGTCACTCCCATTTATAAGGGAGCAAGGAAGACACAGGGAATTACAGGCCGGTGAGCATCACCTCTGTGCCTGTGAAGATCATGGAACACATCCTCCTGGATGACATGCTGGAGCACATGAGGGAAGAGCACGTGATCCGGGGCAGCTAGCACGGCTTCACCAAGGGAAGGTCGTGCCTTACCAATCTGGTGACTCTCTATGATGGAGTGACAGCATCAGTAGATAAAGGGAAGGCAACTGATGTCATCTACCTGGACTTGGGCAAGGCCTCTGACACAGTCCCCCACCACATCCTTATCTCTCAACTGGAGAGATGTGGATTTGATGGGTGGATCATCCAGTGGATAAGAAACTGGTTAACAGACCATAGCCAAAGGGTGGTGGTCCATGGGTCTATGTCCAGGTGGAGGCCGGTGACAAGCGGTGTCCCCCAGGGGTCTGTCTTGGGACCGGTTCTCGTTAACATCTTTATCAATGACATCGATGATGGGATTGAGTGAACGCTCAGCAAGTTTGCTGATGACACCAAGCTGAGTGGTGTGGGTGACACCCTAGAAGGAAAGGAAGCCATCCAGAGGGATCTTGACAGGCTGGAAAGATGGGCCTGGGTGAACCTAATGAGGTTCAACACTGCCAAGTGTAAGGTGTTGCACTTGGGCCAGAAGAATCCCAGACATAGATACAGACTGGGAGAAAAGCTTCTTGAGAGCAGCCCTGCTGAGAAGGACCTGGGTGTCATAGTGGATGAGAAACTTAACATGAGCCAGCAGTGTGCTCTTGCAGCTCGCAAGGCCAATGGTATCCTGGGCTCTATTAGAAGAGGGGTGGCCAGCGGGGACAGGGAGGTGATTGTCCCTCTCTACTCTGCCCTCGTGAGGCCCCACCTGGAGTACTGTGTCCAGATCTGGGGCCTCCAATACAAGAAGGATGTAGAACTGTTGGAGAGGGTTCAGAGGAGGGCCACAAAGATGATTAGAGGGCTGGAGCACCTGCCCTACAAAGAGAGGCTGAGGGAGCTGGACTTGTTCAGCCTGGAGAAGAGAAGGCTGCAGGGGGACCTCATTGCAGCCTTCCAGTACCTGAAGGGAGCAGAGAAACAGGAGGGAAATCAACTTTGTAAAAGGGTAGACAATGGCAGGACAAGGGGGAATGGATTAAAGCTAAAGGAGGGAAGGTTTAGATTGAATATTAGGGGGAAGTTTTTTACAGAGAGAGTGGTGAGGTGCTGGAATAGGCTGCCCAGAGAAGTAGTGGATGCCCCGTCCCTGGAGGTGTTCAAGGCCAGGTTGGATGGAGCCCTAGGCACCCTTGTGTAGCTCCAGGCCTGAGGCTGGTGGCCCTGCCTGTGGCAGGGGGGTTGGAGCTCTATGATCCTTGGGGTCCCTTCCAACCCATGCCCTTCTATGACTCTATTATCTGAACAGGCTGGATTGATGGGCTGAAACCAACAGGATGAGGTTCAACCAAGCCAAGCACAGTGTCCTGCTCTTGGGACTGGACAACCCAGCGCTACAGGCTTGGGGAGAAGCGGCTAGAAAGCCATCAGGCAGAGAAGGACCCAGGGTTGTTGGTTGACTGTTAACTGAATATGAGTCAGCAGTGTGCCCAGGTGGCCCAGGAGACCAACGGCATCTTGGCTTCTATCAAAAATAGTGTGGCCAGTAGGTCTGGAGAGGTGATTATGCCCTTGTACTTGGCATTGGTGAGGCTGCACCTCGAATATTGTGTTCAGTTTTGGGCCCCTCACTACAAGAAAGGTACTGACTACCCCAGATGTATTTAAAAGATGGGTAGATGAGGGTGCTCAGGGATATGGCTTAGTAGCAGACAGGTGCAGTTGGACTCAAAGATGTTTTCCAACTCAGTGATTCTAGGATTCATCTTAGGTCTAGAGGGATGAAATCTTGGGAAGTAAAAAACACGTTTTGCATCCCTCACCCTTGGGTTTGTGGGTTTGGGTTGTTTCTGTGTTTTGGTTTTGGATTAAGTAAATTGGTTATTTTATTGGTAACAAAGGCTCAGAAGGTTTAAAATAAAGTCTGCTGTTTGCAGTGCCAATAATTTTTTCCTCACTCCTCAAAAAAAATTGAAAGACTCTCATCACATGTTGCAAGGCTTAGGAAACTGGACCTTTTAATTCCACGCTGAACAATCCTCAGATACATATATGACCTTTGTATCTGTTTAATTGTGTAGATTGATGTATCAATAAATTCTGCCTACATGGAAAGACTTCTGTTGGTACAGATGCTTCCGTAGGACTGATACATTGCTGGGCTTTCAGGTTTGGTCTTCAAAAACCTTACACTGTAATGATGTGTCCTGTCGAGGAATAATACTTAAATAGCCTTTTTCTCCCCCTTAAGTAAACTACCCCCTGCTTTTTACCAGATTTGGTTTTCAAAATAGTTTATTTTCCAGGCTGGTTAATGGCAGCATACAAAGCAAACACGGTTAACAGTTACCCAGGTTCTTGTATGAAGTTACTGGATTATTTTCTTTCTCCTATCATTTCTGTTTCAGGGACTCATGCACCCTTCCCTGTGTCTCTCTGGTTTCTCTGTGGCTATCTATAAATAGATATATAGGGGGGAGAAATAAACAAAATCACACCACCACCACCACTAAATTGTGTGCTACCTAAGCTAAGTAAAACCACCTGGACCTTATCTAATAGCAGCTCAGCTTCCCTTCCCCAGCACTGCAGCAGCATTGTATGAATAAAATCAAATCTGTGTTGCACCCTGTGTGGCTAACAGCAGGGAAATAACTCACTGGGCCCTTCACCTGCTGCAACTGGCTGGCAGTGAAAGGCAGAATCTGGTGATTTGTTGTCTCAGAGGCTTTGCAGGAGCACCTAGAAGTCCAGGGCTGGAATTGGGATCCTATTGTATTTTTGCAGTGCACAAACACAGAACAAGTAGTTTGGCTTGGAGAGCCTCAGTCCATTGCTTAGAAATTGTAGGCTTTGTGGCTGTTATTGTAAGGCAAGAGTTTCTGAGAACTAGGGGGAAAGGGAAAAAAAACTCAGACGTTTTGCAGTTTCTTCTGTGACTTCATTTAGGCCAATTTTTTTTTTTTTTTTGGAAGATTACAAAGGTGAGCTAGCCTCTCTGCACAAGCAGGCCTACTGGAAGTTCTAGCTTTGTGATTTCAAAATGCGAAGAATTTCTTCCAAGTCTTATATATCCTTCTCAATATCTAACGACAGAGAAGACATCACAAAAATGTTGCCAGAAACGAGCTGCTGCCTCCAAACAAGCTGATCCCCAAAGTGGAGAAACCCTTCCAGCTTCAGAAGGATTGCTTTTTCTGGGTTTTGTTCTGTGGCATACACCCCGCCTGTAGATACTGTACACAAGGTCTGGGTTAAGCCTAGCTTGGCAAGGGGTGTTGCCTACCTGAAGAACTCTGACAGCTCACCTCCTGCAAGTTAGACATGCGTCTGTACCGCTCTGGCATGTGCAGCTTTTGGGTTTGTTTTGCGGGTACTGTTATTTTTGCATTAACCTCGTGCTACAGAAGGAAACTCGAACCTCCTTGTGTAGCAAGTGAGACAGGAATGACTGGAAACAACTCAGCAGTGAACAACAAAGACGAGGGGGGGGGGGGGAAATTATCAGGGAGGATAAAACAGGCCAAAAATGACTAGTGTGATTATGTCCCAAATTTTGAAGACAGCTTTAAGTTGATGACAAATCTTAATAACTGAACAGCTTGCTTCCCGTCCTCCCCCCCTAAAATGCAAGCTACTTAAAATAAAGATGGATTCCTCGATTACTCTGGTCACAAGGAATTTGCAGAAGCCTGTTGAGTCCGTTACCTTGTAACTACAAGTGTTTTCAAAAGGACAATATGAAGTCAATCCTAGAGGAGCTAAAGCACCCATGGATTAGTAATGTTTATTTTGTTCCAAAATAGGAATTAAAATGAAGGTTTTTGTTCCACTGTGGTGTTTGAGGGAGAGACAAAGAGCAAGGGAGACAAAGCATGAGGTAGCAATGAGGAATCATCTCCTGGAACAAAACCAATGCTCCTGTTCATCTTCAAGGCTCCAGATACAGGAATACATAGTGTTGTGCAGTGACCTAGTCATTTTGGAGAGTGCACCAAAATAAGGCATGTGTGCAACGTGGATTTGATTGATATGTTAAATCCTGGAATGTTACAGCACTAGAAAAATCCAACTGGAAACCGATGGGGAGAGTATTCCTTTGGTCTTCATCAAGGATATTCTGATGCCTGTGGATTAAATATAAATACTTTGTTAGTACTGCAGTTTTTTTCATAATTATAGCTGTTTATCAAGAAATGGTTATGCTATGTACATAATTCTTCCCTTATAGTATATCCCACGTATTTCTCAGTATGTGGAGTTTTAGAGTCGTTCTGTGGTGATGGTAGATAATGTATCAAATCCATTTCTCTGATAAAGAACTTAAACCGAAGGGTTTCATGTACCCTAACGCAGAAGCTTTAACAGTATTTTGTTAAACAGCTTAGGATGGTGGGTGTGTTCTGGGAATAACTTAGCATCGAATTTAAGTTTACTCCTTTATATTACTTGGGCTCTACTATAATTCTTCAAAATAGGGTTAAAGTAGGATGTAAAGATTTAAATCCATAAGCTGGGCCTCTGCGAAGGCAGTTCTCCACCTTAAAGCACTGCTTTGTTTAGGTTTTTTAATTCCTAAGGCAATGTTGTGCCTTAAATTTTATACCGGTCAGTGCTTCGGTGGCTTATAAAAGCAAAGTTAAAAACAGGCTGAGTGACTTCAAAGAGAGAATTCTTGTTTGCTGGAGAGGATCCCGGGAGGCGCTTCCCGGGCTGCGAGGCGGGAGGGCGAGCGCTCCGCCCGCTAGATGCTGCCGGTGAGCCGCCGTCGGGGCCTGTGGCCTGCAGCCTGTCCTGGGGCTGCCTCCTTATCGCCTCAAGCGCTCTTGGCCACTTCTCAGTGCAACACCATCCCTGGATGTGTTTAAAAGAAGGGTAGATGAGGTACTTAGGGATACGGTTTAGCAGAGGACAGGAACGGCTGGACTTGATGATCTTTAAGGTCTTTTCCAATGTAGTGACTCTGTGACACATCTTGTGAAATACACCAAAATGTTTCAATTGCCTATTGGTGGGTGCATACGTAGGTATGTTGCCTTTTTTAGTGATTGAGTTGGCAGGTTTTGGCACTGTTTGGCTTTGTTCTTGCAGGTGGATTCCCTCATGTGGCTCCTGGCAACAGCAGCTCTGCCTTGGCTGAGTTACTTGCACTTGTGTGCCCTCCCCTGCAAAGCACTCATCCACCATACATAAACCTTCGGGTTGTGAGCTGATGTTGCTTCGGCTGCTGTTTTGTTTGTCTTTGTGCTGTAAGTATTTCATGCTAGAACATCCATAGAAAATTGCAATTGCACCGTGCCTGTTATTAATATCTTATAGAAGAATATTCACCTCTGAAACAAGGGCCCACCTGCATTTTAGCACTGATCACTCCCATCTCTTTAAAGTGAGTGAGGGTCTATGAGCTTGGTGTGACTCAGAAATCATCTAGTTACCACAAAGCGTGTCCAGAATTGAGCAGTGCTCAAATCTAGACCTGCTCAGCAGGGAGGAGGGAAGTGGTCAGACGGAGAGGGGAACACCACATCCAGGGTATTCTGCCAGAGGCCTGCGCTTTCCGAGGAGGGGTGTTTGGGTCCATCTGAAAGCAAGAGAAGCTAGGATCCTGACCTGCAGATCAGACTGTCCCTTGCTACTCTAGGTTGGGTGGGAGAGGGCCAGGGGGGAAGGTGCCTGGGGAACAGGTACTCGATGCTTCCTGCCTTATGGCTGTAGTAAGATGTGCCATGCTCTATTTGCTACAGCATATCATACTGCCATTGCAGTAAGATGCGCCTAGGAATTAAAACCTTTTTAGCATCTTTCAGTACACTGATTTCTCAGTGGAATATGAATTGGCATGCGTATTGGGCTATAACCTAACCATACATATTGGCTATTTTGCCTTAAATCACTTGTTCATTCCTACGTTGTTACCTATTTTCAGCTGATCATTGGATTAGAGTGCTAGGATAAAAGCAATTTGTTATCATGCTGTTGCATTACAGTAAGAGCTGGTCTCCCGTTTATCTAAAGGGGTACTGGATAGTACTGGAGAATGTCCAGAGCTAATTCCAGACAGCAGAGGAACTGGTACTTCTAGGCTAAAAAAACCCAAAACAAACCTAGACCAAACAAAATCCCAGCCATGAACAGCCCTGATCTCTGAGCTGTCCTCTCTTTTAGCTTTATTTTATCTACCGCTGGTGTTGGAATAAGGGAGGAACCCCCCAGGGAGTTTGCTTATGGTGTAACATCCTGTTTCCCTTCACAGCCCAGCTCACTGGATTCGGGATGTAGGTTTTGGGACACCTGAGCAAGGACAGATTCACCAGGCTAGGTTGCAAGTTACATTATGCTTTGGACTGTCTAGGCAATCCATATACAGAAATAATGCCAGTGGCACTGTACCTTTGGAACTTAAGTATTGTCTGCATACAGAGGTAATAATTATAAGCATTTTTAAAAATATTTGTCTATCTTGTTTTCACTCAACATTAAACTTATGTATTTCTTAATTTCTCACATGCTGCTTTTAAACAATGGGTTGTAGTGGTCTTGCTTGTCTTGTGTTAGAGAGATGTGAAGTAGATATTGACAGAGTAACTTTCTGGGCACGCTTTTTTGCCTATCAACACAATTATTAATTCTTGGTTTTTTTCCCCACTGTACTATTTTTTTACCTGCAATCTTAAATAATTTCTGTGTTTCAGCTATATCAAGGTTTGGATCATAGAATCATAGAATGGTCCGGGTTGGAAGGGACCCCAAGGATCATAGAGCTCCAACCCCCCTGCCACAGGCAGGGCCACCAACCTCCAGGCCTGGATCTACACAAGGATGCCCAGGGCCCCATCCAACCTGGCCTTGAACAGCTCCAGGGATGGGGCATCCACCACCTCTCTGGGCAGCCTGTTCTAGCCCCTCACCACTCTCTCTGTAAAAAACTTCCCCCTAATATCTAATTTAAACCTTCCTTCCTTTAGCTTCAATCCATTCCCCCTTGTCCTGGATCTCTGCAGTCATTTTCTTACCAAAACTGCAAACTCCAGTTAGCTTTTTTTCTTTCATTTAACACTTGTTTCCTGAAGCGATTTTTCAGTTCCACTTCGTTTGAGCAAAAGTTTCAGACTCCTTTCTGGGAAGGACCATACTTGAGTTTTTAAGCGAACTTGCTTTATCAGTGCTAATATTGCAGATGCTGGGGTTTTTTCCCTGTTCACAGCAGCTATATGCGATACCCTCTGGCAGACCTTGAACTTCCTTGGAACTGAAATTGAGGTGTTAGATAATTTCCCAACAATATGGGACTTGAATGGAGTGATGGAGCAGCTCACAACGCAGGACCAGCACGCCAACAGCCTGTCAGTCCTTGCCTGCCTCTGCCAGACCTGTCACCCCCTTTGGACTGATAATATTAGCATTAGCCAATTAACCACAATTCCACCATAAATCAGGACTGCTTTCATGGCATCGATTGGCAAAAACAATGCTGGAGAAAAAAAATCTGAGAATGATATTGCTACCTGTTTTATAGAGTCTAATAACTTCTTAAAACATAGCAGGATCCTTTTTTTTTGCTACTAAGAGCTTTCCATTCTTGTTCACCTGCCATCTTCCTGTGGCACAGCTCTGGCCTTCAGGAGTTCTGCTTGAAATCCTTAAGTTTTTACGCAGCAATAAACTGATTTTTTGTGCTTTCTAGTTTCCCTGAAGATCACAGAGCCAAGTTTCTCTGTGATCAACTGATGCAACTCTTTTGGGTGTGTTTTTTTGGGTTTTTTTTCTCAGTTTGGGGGTTCTTTTGGGGCAGTAAGGAGAACAAGACAGACCGGCTGCCAGGGCAAAGTTGGTTAAAGCTTCAGCTTCCTTTCCTGGTTTGAGGCACACCTTGAGGTTTTTCTCTCATTCACGGGTGTTTTGTTTGGTTGGGCTTTTTTTGTTATTAAACAAGATAATTGCTGCCTTATACTGTATTTTGGAAGAAGCTTCTTGGAATTTGTGGTGTTGAGGATTGTTTAAGTCTAGGTTGGTTTTGAACATGGTAATTTCGAAGTCCGTGGGTACAATATTTAGTAAAATAGGTCATTTACTAAAATGTACCCTTTTTTTCAACTTAAAATACCTTAGCATGTAGATCTTTATTGCAAAACTGGTTTATTTATGTAGTAAAGATTAGGGGTTTCCTTACAAAGGAAAATAAAACTGTCTGCATAAGAAGAGAGAGAGAACTGAGGGATGTTGATGGAGTGAGCCGTGCTCCAACAGCGTCAGTGAGGGAGAGGCAGCAGAACTTGAAAAAATAAGGAAACGGTTGAAGTTAATTTTCCAGAACAAGTTATGGATTAACTGGAAGAAGTAAAGCACCATTGCCTGAACAGAAAGGACAAGTGGATTGCTCTTAGGACGGGAGTTTGGAAGATGGAGACTTGAGATAACTCCGCTAAGGAAAAAACACCTGAAGCAATGCTGGGAAGAGAAATCAAAAGATTGAAACCAGACAAAGATTGAGAGGAAGAGCTAAACTATCCCATTATTCAAAGGATGAACGAAAAAGTGCTTCCTTGTTCTGCCTTTGCTAGAAATCTCTTGTCCTGTTTTCCCAGATGAGGAGTTCTGGGGGTGTTGCAAGTTGCCACAACTACAGTATAAAGTATGCTCCGTGCTAGGATTTGTCTTCGGAACATAGTGCAGGCACCCAGGGCTGCTTCTGCTCCCATTATTTTTGGTTACTGAAGTGAGACTGTTTGCAGAGCAGAGTGAATAAAAGCACTTTGCTATTTTTCTTGGCTGGGTGGGGGGAGGAGTCACTTTTTCTTAGCTGTGTTGGTTCAGGTCTGTCTTGTAAAAGTATGTCTTAGAGAATAATTTATTTTCTTTCTTTCCCACGCCCACCCCCCCATGTTATTCTGGTTCCTACTTCTCCATCGCTGTTCCTGAGCGCTGGCACAGTGACATGAATGCGCAGTGTCTTTGGCTGTGACAGTTGTTAGAAAAACACGAGTTTGACTTGGTGTGTTTCCCTTGCCAAGATCAACAGGGGAGAAGGACAAGAGATAACCATATGTGTTTATATACCTAAGGCAAAGTTCTATCATCCAGGAGTAAACTTTGGTGCAAACTTTGTACTGCTCGTGAGCTATAGGCCAGGAATGCGCAGCAAATTATTGAAACAACCTTATTTTTGCAGTGAGGAATGATGGTGTTCAAGAAAAATCAGTGTATATCAGTGAATCAGGAACAGGGTTCCAGTAAGGAAAAGAATAATATTACTAGTGACAAAGTGAAAGAGCGTTAGCATTTTTAGAAGAGAATTAACAGTTCAAAAAATGAAGAGGAGAACTATAGGAGGTTGGAGATAGTGGCTGGAAGATCTGTATTTCAGGGGCCTCAATGTGTACTCTACTTTCTTGAGCACAGATGATATTAAATCTTCTGGTCTCTGCTTTTTGCATGCCTGATTTTTAAATTTCATCAAATGACTGCATTTAGGTTGACAGTTTTCTCCTTTTCCTCCATGACAATCAGAACAAGGAATGCATGATTAGCTCAGGCCTCAGCCTGGCATGAAGAGTGTCCTCTGTGATGTCCATGTCACTAAGGGCAGCCATCAGTAAAATTTGAGGTACAGGCCCCTCAACTGCTGATCCCTCCTGCACGTACATCAAAGCACTGGTACCAGGCCAGGGTTGTTGTGAATGCTGCTTCTGCATTGCTCATCTGCTGGGAGCAAGCGTGCCTCATTCCCAACACGTTTTACTCACCATGGCATGTGATTTTTTTGGATGCAATTGCAGCAACTTGAAGTAAGTGCCCTCATGTCACAGGCGGGTTCCTCTTGCTTTGGATTGAGGGTTCAATCACCATAGCAATAGACTTTGGGGAAGATGACAAAGCTTGGGGTCGTGTATCCCATTTCCCTGCTACAGCGGAGGCAGGTTGTCAGTCACCTCTTCCTGTCTTCCTCCATCATCCATCCCCCAAAACAAATGGAATGATACCTATCTACCTATATAGCAGGAGAAGGGCTTAGGAAAGCTCTGACATCATGCATGACACTCTGGGTATCTATTCCATTTAGGTTGGGCTGTGCAGGCACCTACCTGGCTTGGATTCAGGCTGAAGCTGGGGTGCTGTGCCACTGGCAGAACCAGGCAGACAACAACCCAGGCAACCTGGAGCATCAAAGCAAGACGTGAAGTAGATGGTGTGTTTGCGACCAAAGCAGGCCAGCTCTGGCGCCTTCAGCTCGCTTCTCTCTGCACAGAGCCCCTTATGGGGACTGGAGCGGAGGGAGTCAACAGTGAGGCTGAAACGACTGGCCAGCTGGTGTTACCCAAGTGCTGCTGTGACGTTCCCTATAAGATACGGGGATTGCTGAGAGCACAGTGCATATAGGTGGGTGAGTGGGGCCAGACACGGAGCAGGCTCATGTGGATCGTGGTTGCGGGTTAGAAGTGTCCAAAAGAAATCACTGAAAAGAAAAAAAACCTGTTTAAAGTGAAAAACTGCACACCCAGGGTGAGGATAGGCCTCACCGCAAGCGTGGGGCGGGTTCAGTTTGGGGGTTCTTTTGGGGCAGGAAGGAGAACACCACGGACCAGCTGCCAGGGCAAAGGTCTTTTGTAATACCTCCGTGTCTGTGTGCCATGGAAACAGATCTTTAGAAGAAGATGGCTTTTGAGAAGAGCTGGTGCTGCAGGCATGTCTGCTGTGGCAGCGGGCGCGGCGTGCTTGGAGCCCTTGACGAGGAGGCGTCACGGCACCGCGCGCGGCTCCAGGATGGGGGACGTGGGATGCCGGGTGCGATCCGGCTCGGGGCCGGCCGCTGCCTTTGTCACCACTCGCTGCGAGGGTACGTTAGAGCGGCGCTTGATGGCTACCCGCCTTGGCACGGTCAGCCCGGCCCCGGCCCTGGCCCTGGCCCCGCGGCGCCTCTGCTTCTTCAGTCACGTTTCTGTACCCCAGAGCACACCGACGGGTCCCGCAACGATGGGCCCGGGAGTCCGGGTGGGGCGGAGCATGATCCCGCCGCCGGGTGACCCCGCCCCACCCGCCCATTGGTCGCGGCCGAGATTAGCTTTGCATATTCATCATCACCGCGCCCGTTCTGCGCCAGTAGGAGCGTGGGGGTGGCCGCTTCATTAGCATAGGGACCTCGGCTCTGAGCGTAGAGCAGCCGCCGCGGCTCGCAGCGACCGTGAGCTGGGAGGGCCGAGGGCAGCCCCGCTGCAGGCAGTCGCAGGGCCGGGGCGCACGGCCACCGGCGCCCTCCCTGGGGACCGCCACCCGCCGGTAGCGGCGTGGGCGAGCCGGCCATGGCCGCCTCTGCGCGGTACCTGCTAGGCTGAGATGAGCAGCGGCGACGGGCGCTGCGGGCGTTGGATGGGGCGGGCGGGCGGCGGAGGGCTGGCTTCCCGGGTGCGCCGCTGAGGCAGCCCCAGGGCCGCGCCGCGCCAGACGCCTGCTTGGCTTTATTTTGCTCCTGCTGATTTTTTTTTCTTTTTAAATTTTTTTTTTCTGCTAGCCGCTGGAAGGGAGCTTGGCGCTCCGAGAGCGCCAGCAGAGAGTGGCAGGCCGAGCCGAGGGAGGCTGGCCGGCGGTCGGCGGGGGCCGGCGATGCGGTGCCTCGCTTTGCTCGGCCTCGTCGCCTGGGGCCTGGGGATCTGGGCCGGGCCCAGTGGCGGGGCGTCCCCCCCGCCCTGCCCGGCCTCCTGCAGCTGCGACGGCGACCGCGGCGTGGACTGCTCCGGGCGGGGGCTGGCCGCCGTGCCCCCGGGACTCAGCGCCTTCACGCACGCCCTGTGAGTCGGGCCGGGGCGGGCAGGTAGCCACGGCGGGCGGGGGTGGGTGTTTTGCTCCTCTCTTATGTGAGCAAACCTCCGATTACTGTGTGTTGGTGTATTTGCTGTCGCCGCTGCGGGCGTAATGCGGCCGCCCCCGGCGCTGCCGCGCTCCCCGCCGGCCTGGCCCGTCCCGCGGGGGGCGGCCTGTGGGCAGCGACGGGGCCCGCCGCGCCGCACGCAGGGCCCGGCCCCGGTGGGGCAGGTGAGGGCGGCCCGGGGCTCGAGGCGGCACCTGGTCCCGGCTCCGGCCGTGGCCGCCGTTCCGCTTTGCGGCGTCCTGCGGGGGGGGGGGTCCGGCCCGACCGGTGCCCCGGTGTTCAGGCGGGCGGAGGTGGGCGGGCTGGGGAAAGCCCTCAGAAAGCCTCGGGGGGGAGCGGCCTGCGAAACGTAAGCGGCCGGGAGGGGTAGCGGAGTGAGGCGGGGGATCTGCTGGCGATCTGTGGGAGCGAGAGGGGAGTTCCCGGTGTGGGGCCCGAGTGGGTCGTGGTGCCGTCCCGAGGCAGGGGAATCGCTGTTCCTGTGTGTGGGGTGTGTATCTGCGCCATGTCCTCGCACCCGAGCGCCTTTCTCTTCGGTTTTCCTCGCACACCGGTTCCCAGGCTAGCCCCTCTTCTCCCAAAAGTTACGGCGTTTTCAGTTCGCAGCATGCGGGGATCCTGTTCGATAGAGATGCTTTCACTTTTCCAGCATCTCTCGGTATGGGATGAGCAGCTGGACTTCGAAAACCGGCGCAAATAAGGCTTGGGAACTTTGTTTAGTTTTACTGGTAGATGGAGGGGGGAAAAAAATACAACCCCTTACAACAGCTTGTCTGGCCTCGTATTTGTAAACTAGGCACAAGGCTGGTGGATCGCACATTGAGTTTTGGTAACTTTAGGAATAAAGTTCTAATTGAGGAACGGGCAGTTCTGCAGAGACACAACCCAAGAAGGATTTGCAGCTTTCAATACAGTAGTTTTGCTAATCCACAAACCAGTTAAGTTTCACAATAAAACCTGTCAGTCTCGCCCCACTTCTCGTCAGATTTCACACGCTGGAGTGAGGTCTTGCATGGGCCAGTGGTCAGGTTTGCTATTACTAAAGCTTCGCTGCCTTTACAATGTATAATACAGAGCGCACTACAGCAAATCACGGCGCATGCTTTCAGGTCGGTACTGAACTGCTGCGTTGTCAAAAATACAGCGGTATTCGAAAATGTCATGCTTCTTTCCCTCTTTGTTTGCCTACGTTTAATATGCAAAGGGAGTCTTACTCTTAGGTACTGGAGGTTTTGTTTACTGATCAGGTTTCCAAGCTTTCCTTACCTGTTTGGACCTTTTGGTTTTTTCCCTCTTAATTGTTCAAATTGTGTGGAGAAAGATTTTGCTTGCGTAGTACTTGGTGAATAGTGAAAAGTTACAGGTCTCAGTTGTTACCCGTGCTTAAATATTTAGTTCCTTTTTGTGCTGGTACAGCATTAGCAGGAGCTGACTTTGTGCTGGTTTTTCTGTGGCAGAAGCAGTGTTTTGTGAGTGCTTGAGATAGGGACCGAGTTGTGAAGACTTGGACTTGCTGATCAACTGTCTTTTCTCCTCCACAGGTAAAACAGGGACGTTGCCCAATTTCATGAAGTACTTAAAACCTGTCTGGTTAAAGTGACATTTAAGTGCAAGTTTTTATGGCTACTACGTTGTTTGGCTGTCTTGTAAAATGGGCTGGACACATCCCTGCGTGTCTGCAACCTGGCATTCGTTTTCTAGTAGGTACAAGTTGCCATAGCCAACACCCATTAGAGATAAGGCTGCCAAAGAGTTTCAGTTTGTAAGTTCCTACTTGCTGTGTGGGTGAATTTCTAGAAGCAAAAGTGAGAGGAGACCTGGATACGTACTTCAGTGTGTTTGGGGACGAGTTTTTGTCGCTATCAGCTTTGCGTTCTTTAAACTTAAACAGGAGTTTCATTCTCTTTCTGTGGCAGTGAAGGAGACACTCTTGGTCCCCGTTTGTGTTTAGTTCTCCTTTCCTTATTTACAGAAGGAAGAAAAAGGTGACTTCATGTGCTTGAGTAGTCTTGTACTGAGGCTGCTGGAAGTTTAAGTTATGTAAAAAACAGTTTTGTAGGCAGTAGAAAACTCATTTCTGACACTCGGGTTTTGCCAGAGAAGCTAAGTTTGCTTGTGTGGAGGGGAAACAATAACTAATTTTATGTTTGTGTCATGGCATAGCGTCTTAGCTCTGCAAGGAAAGGAAAGCTTCGTGTCAGGTGGCATAACGATGCCAGGAAATCCCCTTGGCATTGCTACGGGCCTTTATTTTGTTGTTGTTACAGCCATAGCAGCAGAGAGTCCATAATGTAGAGTTGGCTGAGAGAGTGTTACAAACGATGTTCTGCAGTACTAAAGCAAAGCCATGCCTACACTGTGGCTTTGGCCAGGAGAGAGCAACTCAGGAGAATTTGCTCACAATTAACCCAAGATCAGCAGTGAATGAGTTTCAAGGCAGCTGAGAACCATGGAAGGGGGGTTGATATTTAATTTTGGTACTTCTGTTTTCCCAAAGTCTTATTTTCTTTCTGTTAATTATTTAGCATAAATTCCCAGGTGTATTTTTAAAGTACCGCTGCATTTCTTGGGCTGCCATGAATGGTCAGGCAGTGATTTGTGTAGAGTCTCAAAAGCGTATCCTTCCCCTTCTCTTTCCTTGTTTCTCTTTCTTGAGCATCTTGACTGATGGACTGTTCATTCCTTGCTTTCCCTGGTGGTTAGAAAGCTCCTCCAAACACCGTAGGGTTGTTTTTTTGCGTAGTGCGAATCGAATAGACACTGCTTCATTCATACCTGGCTCAATGCAGTGTAACCATAATGCTGGGACGTAGGGAGAGGAAGACTGGGGTCATAGCAAAGGCTTATATGGTCACTGAAGTACTGTGTGGTCATGTGAGGATAGTTGCATCAGACTGATCAGCCGGGAAGGATGGAGTATCTGCTCATTACTTTTGAGTCATCGGTGAGCTTTGAGAGATGGAATTTGAATAAAGAAAGGTGAGTACAGCGTCCCAACCACAGTTGTTTGGTGAAGAGATTTTTGGGAGATACACAAGTGCTTGGAAAAGAGAAGAGTTGGCAGCACTAGGTTCAGACTCTGAAGGGCTGAAGGGGAGGGGATGGATGGGAAAGAATGCAGAGGGAGTCAGGAGGACACGACCAGGGATAATTACTTGATACTTTCACTGTAGGCGGCCATTTGCTCTGTATAATTTAGGTAGGTGTTTATGTAACTCTTAATTACCAGCTGCCTGTTTATGAAGGTTGTGATTTTGCTGTGTTGCAAAATAACTGTTGTCTAGCAAGTTGAGATGCCTGTGCAAGAATGTGAAAATGTTTCTTGTTTGGGTTTTTTAATCAATGCAGTGTGCCCCTGATCCTTGTGATGACATTTCACGTGCCATGGGCTAGAAAACATGCATGTTAGTGCAAGAAAGTTGCAGTATGGCATACTTTTGCTTCTTGTGGGTGTCAGTTTGAGAGCTGAAATTCCAGTGTTGGAGGTTTAATACCTCTATGAGTCTTGTCCAGGAGATGAAAAGCAAATAATTCTAGATAATGACTTTGGAGACATCTAATATGGGCCTGACCATTTTAGGGGCTTGCCTGGCAACCATTAGGTCTCTTCTCACTGTCTGCTATTACATTTTGGGCACTTGAAACATGAAATACAGGTAATTCTCTCTAATGCTTCTTGCATGTATCTTCAGGGAATGCTTTAATTTTACTTTCTTGGAGTTGTGAAGGGAGTGGCTTTCAAGCCCTGGCTGCCACTGAGTGCAAACCTTCAGCATAAAAAGGTGGTCTTGATATTTTGGTTTTTATTACTCTTTTAACCTTACTCCGTCCAACTTTCTGGGTTATGCCCCAGCTTTGTAAGCTAGTGGTGGTTGAGAAGGGTCTTTTTTTTTTTTTTTTTTTACTTGTTTCATACCACAGGTTGCTTCGGCAGTTGCAGAGTTTATCTTTTCAGTATGCAGGCTATCTGGAAGTACCTACACTGTCTCACATTTATTTCCTACTCCCACCTATATATAAACAGTGAAATGATATGTCAGCAGAGCTTGCATGTTTGGGTTTTTTGGTGGGGGGGTTGGGTTTTTGTCTTTTCACCTGGTGCATTTTTGTAGAATGATGATGAAACACGGTAGATGTGAGATGCCTTCCAACACGTCCAGTACTGACACGCAGATATTTAGCATCGCGCTATGGTTAGATAAGTGCAGGAAGGGCCTGGCTGAGGTTTTGAGAGTGCTGTCTTGCACAGTTGTTATGTTGAAAAGTAAAAGATGTCCAGACATGACCTTGAGTCTGGAAAACGTAGCATAATTGCAGTCCTTCTGAGATAGAAAAGCCTTATCTAATTAGAGGTTTGAAGGTTTTACAGTTACTGTGTCTAGTTTTTCACTTGCCTGGGCCATATGCTGGTGATGGGATGGCAAGTCATAAACGGCTTATTCTGTCGCTTTAAAATAATGCCTTCCTTACTCCTTCTGGAAAGACACCATCGAGTCACTTTGATATGAGTATTCCTGTTAGTCTGCAGAAATGTGGTTGTTTGTAGAGGCTGGTGAAATCCCACAGGCAGGAGAGGGACTTGAGTTTGCTGGTGCTGCATCCAGAGCCCAGTGACTGGACCAGAGCCCAGTGGCTCCGGTAGCAGTCTCTAGCAGATTTTACCCAAGGCTTAGAGTCTTCTTTATGGTTTATTTTAAACTGGCTGATTTCTCAGTCGTGTAGAAAAAAAAAAAAAAAAGACACTCTTATGTAGCACACAGAGAAATAAAGCTGTTGTTTCGAAGTTTGTTAAATATTTCATACCTTTTTGTGTTCTCTGTTGGCAGCAAATTTGGTGTTTTCCTCTTTTTCTTTCCTTCTTCCCTGGGGGAAAAAACCCACCCCAAACAAACCAGTGCCCTGCCATAGCATGTAATTTGTCAGGTATTTGGCATTTGTTTTGTAATGTTGAGCTCGTTCATATCAGCAATATGTTGTTTCTTGTTTGATGCTTACTGGCAGTGTCTTGTGAATGTGACTTTGGGAAATGAATACGAAGATAAGTCTGTAGCATGGAAAGAAGTTGAAGGTTAGTGTAAGCAAGCTTGTGCTAGTAAATAATTACCTTTTGAGTTCTTGAGAGGGATTTACTAGTAACTCTGCTTGAGATGGAAAATATGGAAGCTGTAATATAAGGACTGAAAAACAAAACAAACCCCAAAGAAACCTCCTCCGCAAGGATCTTTGTTTTGTATTCTACATCTAAGCCAGCAATTTTTGCAGAACACAAGCTCTTATTTACCCAGAGAAAATTACTGGCCTATATTTCAAATGGGCTGAGCACCCGTATCTCATTTTAGAGAGCATGGGAGCTGCAGTGCTCTGGGACCTTCTCTGAACGTCAGGAACCCTCTTATCCCTTCCCTCTTGGCCACCCTTGCACTTTTCTAAAGATCGTCCCCTCGCTGGGAATGGGCATGAGCTAGTGTGGTGTTGATGTTCTGGAGGATTTGCCAAGGGCTCAGGTTTGCCTGCTTCTTGTTTTGCAAATAAGGAAGGGAGCAAAGTTGGACGGGGCTGGTTCACTTCGAGGTGGCCTGCAGTGAGTCTATTAAGGGATCAGTCTGTTTCAGGCTGCAGCTCTCTGCTGCCAAGTTGTGGTTTTGGGGTTCTTTATGGAAGAAACAGGAGGTGAAAAATAAGTAAGAGAGGTCTGTGTGATCCTAGAAATAGGAGACGGAGTTGGGAGAGGGCAAGAAGAAAAGAAGTCATTGTTGGTTGAAGAAACCTGTAAATTGAGGGAACAAAGATTTAAATGTAACGAGATCTTTGTTAATAGAGGTGCCAACAGCATTTCATGGGTTAGAGGTCCCTGGCCATCCTCCCCAACCAGGTGGATTCACTGTCTGCTGCTCTGGTGGCCTAGGATTTTGCTCCAGGGAAATACTCTTTTTCCATACCTGCCTTTCAGGTATTGCTGCAGTTTTCTGATAAGATGTTCTCAAACTTTAGTCTGAAAAGAGATTTCTGGGCATATGATGTTGGTTCTGAATACTCTCCTACCACCAGGTTGCCCTGCACAACCTTTTTAGGAAATGTGGAGGTTTTGATACTTGCTTTGCCAAAGGATGGGAAGTGGTTCAGTTGATGTAAAATTGCACACAGAACTGGGTGTCACAGTGGCTTACACAGAGGAGAGTGAGACCCTGGCATTACTATATCAATACTGTCCTCACTGTAAACATGTTTAAAGGCCTTTGCTTTAGAATCAGGCCCAGATTTATTCGATTTTGTGTTGCAAATACAGCTGGGATGTTCAAATCGGAAACATCTAGCATTAGATGTATGGGTGCTTGGAAAGTGTAATTAAATCATGCCCAAACAGCATATGATCTGCCTGGCAAAACACATGATCTTTCTGCAAGTGCTGAGTTACTGGAGCCATCAGTGAGTTGCACTGAAGTTGAAAGTTTCCAATATTTCCAAATCACATGTCCTTTATTTAAAAATGCGTAGTTGAAGTAGCAGAATGCATTTTATGTTACTGTTGAATGATATAACTGTTACAGGATTGTGACAAGGTCAGAACTTTCTGCTTCCCAGAAGTGTTATTCTCGCTGAAAGATTAGGGAAAATCTTTTCTTTCGGCTTCACCCTGAATTTGAACGCACGTTCTGCATACAGCCAGTCAACTTACATTCTTAGTGATACACATCTTCTACAAAACAACAGGGAAGACTGGAATGATCTCAAAATAAAGCTTTAAAGTAGGTGTTGAAGCTTGTTGAATTTGAATATACGACAATTAACCGATGGCGTTATATTCGATGTCAGTCAGTATGGTAACATGTTTTTTAAAAACATGTGGATGGCTATTTTTCAACAGGTGTTACCGATGTGTATTCCCTGGTGGACTGGGGTCAGGTATCTGTGAGGGACATGCTTAGTTTTGGGAAGTAAGAATCTCAGGTAATGAGTATTTGACAGCCTTGTTTTCCTTGTGTGGTTTTTATATTTCCTGCTTAGACTTAGTTACAGGGAAGTCATATTTTTCTCGGTGTGGAGTTAGTAAAATTGTTGGCTAAGCTTTGGAATTAATGTTTTTAAACCTATTAAAGAGCATACTATTCAATGTATCTCATTTAATTTGATGCCTTCTCAAAGGAGGAACAGTCTTCATAGCATGGCAGATAGAAAAATGAATTCCTTAGGCTTCCTTTGTGTGCTTTTGACATTTCTGCTTGATGAATATAATTCAGGGAGGAAACTTGTAAAGTAATGAGCCACGTGGTAGATAGCAGCAATCTATTTTTCACTGTTGGAAAAAGTTTCTTGTGTCTTTCAAGTGACAGCAGTTTTGAATGCAGCAGCCAGATGTTTGTCTGTAAAAGGTGAGATGACATTTTACAGTTAGGTCTGTTGGTGAAATTTGATGTTCAGTGTGCATCAGTGTTGAGGGTTGGATTGTTTTTGTTGATGTTCTAGAAAAACCTAACATTGATAAATACAGATGTAATTTAAAATACTGCTTTCTAACTTGGTTACCTGTAGATAATTCAGACAGTTGGTGATTTTTGGCAACTCAACCTGAAGATTTTTGCATGGTGAAGTTAAGAGCATTTTTTTTCTTGCATTTTTTTTCATCAGAATTTAAGAAAATACTAAAGTTGTTCATTTTCTTCCGGGCTAGAAAAGCTATTACGAAGCCTAAGAATTCTATAATTAAAAAAAAAAAAAAGTAACTAATAGTGGTAAGCATTGCATTTAGAATGTAAGAGGACCCTCAAACCATCAACATAGACTGGGAGAAAGGATAGAAGTTACACAGAAGGTGCTGACTTTGGGTCAGGAGGAAACGAATTTCTCTACAAGAGACCAAGTGCTAATTCTGCATCATGAGAAAAAGACGAAGAAAAACCCTAAGTCAGTTGAAGCTGTTGAACGTTCTGAAGAGCATCATAAGAAGTCAGGCCCTCAGAGGGTAAACAGCTGTCTTTGCAGCTCTCAGTTGCATATTTTTACTACAGTATGAAGACTTCTTCAACCCCCTGCCCCTCCTCAGTGGTGGACCTCTGCTTTTTCTCTCCCTGGAAAATGCTGGGGGAATGCTAGGTCTTGCAAGGTCTTTTTTAGCCCTAAAACTTTGGAGTGTTTGATCTTTCAAATGGTACACAATTAGCAATGAATCATAGATAGATGTGCAACTCCCAAGGTATGCAGAGGAGGCCTAAACCTGTTTAATTGAGCTCAATAATGCTGCAACTGCAGTTGTGCATTTATAACCTTGTTCTGTGAAAATGTGGGGTTTTGTTTGGGAGTTTTCCCATTACTTTCTTGACATCCGCATGGTTACAGATGAATAGGCTGACCCAGTGCCCCAGCAGGGAGAGCGGCGTGGCTGTGCTTTCAATGGGCATGTCACTGACAAAGGAAACATATGGAATATCTCATCCCTGTCTGCGAGTGGTGTGTGGGGCTGGAAGGACAGGGGGCTGGGTGCTTCAAGCTTTACGGTAGATCAGTACAGCTAGCATTGAGATTTGCTGTGGACCATGAAAATGATGGCTGAAGGTGGTGTCCTTTGTGTGGTGCTGTGTTTTGCTGTGAGACCATAACCCCAGATGCCAAGCAAAGCCATTTTGGCAATGCGATGCTCATAATGTGACCATGCAGTAGCATTCTCTGTGGTCACATGTAATTCTTCCCAGTATATGATAATAAGCAATGGTGTTTCTGAATTCTTTGGGTACTGTAGTGGTTGGTATTTGGTTTTTGGCAGATGCAGATGATGCGAGCACAGATGTGTGGGTCCCGCTGGAACATGCCCCATATGCCAGTTCCTTTCAGAACACAAAATGGGACTAAACTGTTGGTTGTCATCCATGCAGGACATCCTAAGGTGTTGGCCTCTAAAGTGGGAGTTTGTTTTTCCCGCACCCAGGGCTTTGGGGTTGTGGCAGGAAAGCAGGGAGCTTGAGGTACTAAATATTCTCACTGGCATTTTTCCTCTGGGTGGCTCCTTGGATTCTTGATGGTCTTTGTGGAAATTTGGGGCTGGGGGGGAATCTGAGTTGGGAGAGAAAAGGCCCTGTGTTAAGGGGTCCTTCTCTGAGAACATCATTGCTGATGATTTAGACCTGGACAGGCTTTTGCCTTTTGGTACTTTTTTACTGCTGTTGGTTTTAACACTTGGATTTAAAAAAAAAAAAGGTATGTCCTAATATTGACCAAACTGTTAATATTTTACAGAAGTAGTGTGAGGCTTGCTAGGTATAGAAAATCCATGTCTTTCCAAGGGCAAATCTACTGACTCTGTGCCAGGGTTTTAGTGGAGGCATTAAATCTCTTTAATATCCAGGTCAATCAATCATTTATTTAGAATTGACTTGCTCTTTCTTGATAGCTCATTTTCATAAATCTCAACTTATTTATTTGTCGATTTTAATTTCTTTTCAAACACCTTCCTGGAAAGACAGGTTTCTAGTTTCCAGACCAAAAATGTACAGTATCTTGGTATTTAGGCATTTTAAGCATGGTTTTGACTCGTTTTGAAGAGCATAAGTGGCAGTTGTTTATTGCTTCAGCAGAAGGCTCTGCAGTTGTACAGCAAAGACAGTTTTTCCTCCTTAAAAAAAACCCAAAGCAAACCACTCTTATTAAGTAATTGTGCCAGTAAAACAAATCTACAGTGTGCTCAAAAGAGGAGGCTATTGTTTAAACAACAATATATCTGAAATCCTGTTTGCACTGTCATTGTCTCTTCACTCCTATAAGATAAATGGTTTTTTTTCTCTGATATTTCACTGTGCCGATGGGAGAAATTCTGTAACGTTCATCAGAGTGATGTGTGTTTCCACATACCCCTGGATATTTATCTTACCAAATATATTCCCTGTTTCCTTCAAGCAAAGCACATCATCTGGTCTCAGTTGATTCATTGCCATCAGGAATAGAGTAGTGAAACATAAATTTAAAAAGATACGCAATTTTTGAGTGAATGGTGCTCAGTGACTTCGGTGTCCAGTCTCATGTATTTTACCATAGAAGCATCGGATTGATTTTGTGGGCCACTTTGCTGTGCAAATTGCTCTGCCCACCAGTTTGTCCTTTGGCACCCCCAGTGGGAATTGACAGCTTCTGTTTCATCTCTGTTTTACAGAATACTGTGCAAATTGGCAAACATTTGTGAGTGTCTCTGTTTTACTGTCTGATAAAACCACTTTACACTCAGAGACCTGTCTGCCCCGCCCACCCACCCCCCCCCCCCCCCCCCCCCCCCCCCAAATATTGAGAATACAGCTGGACTTGGATTCCCTCCCAATCTTGGAGTAGTAACTATTAGTCAGGGCAAAAATGGGTAAGGAGTCACCTACATGGAGATGGACCCACAGAATGTCTAAAGGTGCAACAGATACTATTCTGGCTTTTTTTTAAAATAAGATTTCTGTGCCTTTTTTCCTGCCCTGTTTGTGTATTACAGCATGCAGGACTGACAGTTTTACTGAGGAGTTACCCCTGTTCCAGAGTACTTCTCTTCAACAGGCACTGGGTGAACACGGTATTTCACTCCTGCATGACCAGTCTCTGCTTCGCTTTTCACACTTTCAGAGGTACTGGGGAAACTGAGGATTCTACGTGGTATTCATGGTACATATACATTAAAAAAACCACAACCCACGCTAGTTTTAAAAGCTGTTGCATTGTGCTGGTACAGGGAAAAAGGACAAGTGTGTATTGCCTACAGTCATTTATCCCACGTGCTAAGTGGGTTTTAATTGCTGGTGCCATTCTTAAACTACCACTGGAAATGGAAAAGTAGCTTCTGATGTTAAGAAAGCAGGTGAAACAGCATGAATTGACAGTGAAAATGCAGAGATACATTTACACGTGACTGTTTTCAGTGTTGTAAATGGCCTTTGGAAGGTTTGAGCCTGCCTGTATGTTTGCATTGCAATGCAGGCTTTGTTGTGTGACAGTGGTGAGGATCCCTGCCTAGGCACCTCTCTGTTTAGCTCTGTTGTACATGGATGAAATGTATTGGTATGTAGAGGCATCCAGCTTTGGAGGTTAATCTGAAGGCTTTGCTAAAAAGATTGAGACAAGTAATAAACTGTTAAAGTTTGGTAAAGGAAGCAGAAGAGCTCTTGCAGCAGAGCAGTGGTAGCAGGCCCTGCCTTTGAGGCTGGTAGCCGATCTCTTTGCAATTCATATCTGCAAAATTACTGGAAAGCCTTAAGGTCTGTCTGCAGTGTGTATTTTGTTTGCTTTCAGAGCTCAAACACACAAGCATGGCTTTAAATGGGATTGCTTCTTAGCCTGTCTTTGTGAAGTAGTCTGCCCTTGGTTTAGATATCCCTGGAGTATGTAGGATGTTAGAAATTGCTTTGTAATTTGCTTTATATTTTAAAAGCAGTTAGCACATCGTTTATGTTCAGAGAATATAGGCATACCATCCAAGAAACTTTGGCAAATAACAACCATGAGTGTGTGCAGTTAAAACCACAAACCACCCCTATTCTGCTGCCATCTTGTCAGCAGCGACTGCGTTGCTGAAGTCTTAGAAAGGCTCTTTGCCCCAGATACCCAACTCCGAAGCTCAGGAGATTCTGTTACAGCTTTTCTTCACCAGCTTTTCAGGGTTGTGCAAATGACTTTCATGAAGTTTTCACACAATAGCCCAAGGGTCTTGAGGAAGGACTAGACTAGAGTCATCGTGCTTATTCCCATATGTTGCATTCATTTAGACAAGGCAGTTTCCAAAGCAGCGTGACGATCAAAGCACAAGAGGCAGCCTAAACGTTTAAAATCTCGTTCATATTTGAAGCATCTTAACTGTTAAAAAGATACTATCTGTGGAGAGATTGATGAGCAATAGGTAAACTATGTTGGAACCTGGCTTGCAGAATGCAGTTTGTCTGCATTAGGTTTCAGCACACTCATTTAATTACTGGGTTAGTGAACGTTTTTTCCACTGTGTGTGTGTAGGGGAAATGTGTGCATTTATACAGAGAACCCTGAGAGAAGTTTGGGGGATGCTGCCTTCGTGTTGCCTAAACTTCAGATTGCCCCCTGCCTTTAATTTCCTTTCAGGAAGACTGTAGATGGGTCTTGCTCTGTCGCCTAACACTCGGTTACTTTGGTGTTTGCTTCCCCTGTGTGATTTAACATGCACAAGCTTAATTATTCTTTTCTGGCCTAGGGAGAGATTTCCTTCGAATAATTACTTTCACTGCCCTTTAGCCTTCTGCACATTAGTTTGTTTGGAGAAACATAGTCGCTCGGTAAGCCACTCCAAATAAGGCAGTGCCTGGAGCTTTCTTGGAAACGTAATTTATACCTTTTCCATAGCATGTTAAGCTTCAACTACTGGATCTTCAGAGCATGCTAATTGAGGACATTCCTCCCTTAAGTAAAGGTGGCGATTACGAGAAAAGCACTGCTTTGGTACTGTAGTAGGGCAATACAGGTAAAAAGGAAAGGACGTTTATGTTAGTAAATATCCATTCAGCCATTTCTTTTTACTAGCAGCTGTTGTTTAGTCATATGGTATTTAAATGTCAAAAGTGAGTGGCTCCTTATGAGATGAATGGGATGCAATGCTGCCAGACTGATTGCTTCTGGGACGGCAAAGCAATACGTATTTAATTGCGTGGACATTTCCCAGGATTATATCCTTCTGATTAGTCCTCATGCTGTCCTTCATAATACATAATATGGAGCAAAAAAAAATTCTTCATGACATCCTTTATTTCAGTCACAGGTAGAGGAGGTATGATGGATCATTTCTTGGAATAAGTGGTAAAGAATTGGTTCCAAAAGCTTTGTCTTCCACAACTTATATTAATCTGTGTGTTGTACAAAATACAGTCTGGTACACCAAAGGAATGGGGATACTTCCTTCTCTACCATGTTTACTGTAAATAGTCCTTACGTGGTTATAACAACCATTTTGTGGTAGATACCATGAAAAGTAGCAAAAGGCTCCATTTGTATTGGACCCCTGAATATCTAGCTTTTGGAATAATTAACTCCTACTATTAATTACACAGTAAGTAAATATATTTGTGAAGTCGACTGTTTATTCATGTATGTGGAAGAAATAAACTGTTTTGAACATGGCAGAGCTATGTATGTTTTTACATTACACTGCTGTTTTCATTGTATTCTGATGTTTGTTTAAAAACAGATAAAAAGACGACATTTTCTGAATGTTTGCTCACCTTTTATTTTAAGGTAATCTCTTAAAGCTCTAATCTTTGATCCATTGCAGGATTACTTGTCCTTCAACCATGAAAGCTAAAACAAATTCCTACAAATGGCTTACACTTTCTGGATTTGGTAGTGAATATAAGGTGTGTTGGTGTTTGTTGTGGGATCTGGCACTATAATTGCAAAGCACTACTCCATTTCTGGTAGTTTAAACATTGATGTTAAGAGATGTATTGTTACTCAAAACAAAAGGGGATATGGTTTTTTTGAGTTCAGTAAAAACCTTTTTACCCTTTCAACGCGTTAATTTTTTCTTCATAGTATCTTCACGGTTTTGCTGGCAATAGATTAGAAAAGCAGTTATTGTAGAGGGTAGTAAATGATGAAATTTGTAATGGGTAAAACACAGTGTGTCAGTAGCATTAAGGTGTGCACATTAGGGGCTGGTTTCAAGCTACATGGGCAAGTTTTACTGGCTCCGGTGTACTGGTACAGTTAAAACCATAGACTTTCAAGGCAAAAGAAACCGGACTACTTTGAAATCCCCGAGAACAAAAAAAAGCAGATCTTTTTTATGAATGAAGCTTGTGAGAGATAACCTTTGTCCACCTTGCAACCATTGTACTTGTCTTCACTGCAGAATGGGTTTATACATCAAAAAGGATTTTACATTGACCCAGTGACTTTTAGGTAAGAGCTAGAGTGTATTTCCTTGCCTATTGAATAGCTATGTTGAAGTCAAAATATACCCATGTTTTTTGTCCGGAGGAAGCCAAGGAGACAAGGGTTCACAAGTCCAGTTTTCTTCTGGGAGCTCATCTGTAAGATGTGTATTGCCAGAAAGAGATATGTGCTACTTCTGTCTACAAGCAGGCTAGAAATACAGGTGGATTACTTACTTGATTGCCTTTTGTGGGTGCCTTGCTTTTCCATCATACATGTGCATTAGATGTGTTTATTAAAAAAAAAAAAGTATCCTATGTACATGATTAAACTTGACAAGGCTTAATCTCAGTTGCTGAGAGTGTGGGCTGGATAGTTAATGTGGTAGGTCTTTGTTTTTCATGTAAATACTTGCAATCTTCTGTTTGCATTAAGTATGCCTGGTTTTTTCTTGACAGTTTAGTGATTAAAATCTAGTCAGTTTTAAATAGGTGTAGTCATGTAGATACTGAGAACAGAGTTAAACTGAAGAGAGAACTTAGCCTTTTCAAGAAAATTACTAGTAATAAGTGCTTCTTTGACCCCCCCTTCATTTGTAATGGCAAGCGATGACTATCAGAGGTTTTATGGATGAGGATTTCAATGAAAGATTTCACTTGATCGGGTATGTTTTCCTTCAAAATTAGAAAATATGCTAATTTTTAATTGGTTTGTATTCTTGGCTCAACAATGTTAAGTATTACGGGTTTTATTCGTGTTAGGGCAGAATCCGGAAGTCCAGAGCTGTACTACTAAATTTGGTTAGCACAGTTTGGGATACGATTTGTAACCAACACAGTCACACTGGCAAGCACCTCTGATGGCAGGATAGGATTTTTTGGGGGTGGGGAGGGATCGATTATTTTGTTGTGTGGGAGGTTTTGTTGTTCCTGGAAGCTAAGCCATGCAACTAGTGAGAGGGAAGCCTTTGTGTTTTGCTACTTGGAGCTGTGTCTGGTGCTTTGGGGGCATGTCTGGCTTGGCTTTTTCAGTGTCACATTTTCACATTATATTACAGTTTTATCAGATACACCTGTGAGATTATCATCAGCATAGTACGGTTTTGGATTGTGTCCTCTTTCCTGCCGGAGAGGAGTCCCATCTTGAACTGCTGTGGTAAATAATCACATTAACTGTTTGAGTGCAAACTCCTGCTTGATTGATGTTGAAGCTCTGTCAGGGTCAGCAATAATACATATTCTGATGAAGTCTTGTGAACAGGCCTTCCAAAAATGTGTGCTTGGATTCAGGCCTTTTAAACAAACCCATAGGGACATAGTCATCTTCTTTCTTTCTTTTTTTAATTTTTTTTTCTTTTTAGTACACTTGCATCATATTTTCTTGCTGAAGGAAGAAACTAACAGCATGTACTGACAGGTGATAGTCCTGTCCTATTTGTTGAGGCCTTAATTCAGCAGTTACGATAAGACTAGAAGAAATTTTGATATATAATAGCCAAGTAGGCAGTCTGATTTTTGTCAAGCAGTCACTGAGTACCACTGCTAGATTTTCCTTTCTTAAAGGCAAGTTACTTTCTTGACTGTGTCAATACAGACACAAGCAACTATTTTGTATATTTAAAAAAAAAGTGTGAGCTGGTTTATACCCAGTTGCATTTTGCCTATATGCATGAAGTCTTTATAGCAAATGGTGCTTGTGAAAGAATGCCTGCTGAATACATAGGTAGAGAGGAGGATTTAAAATCATTGCTTTTTATGTTTGCTCAATTGGCGTTAGTAATAAAAATGTCGTTGTTCTGGTCCTGTTGGTATTGTGTGGGGCTTCTGTCAGTCATAAAAAGGCTATTCCCACTTTCATACAGAGGTGAGAGCATTTTGGAGACTGCCAGAGCATCCGCCTGTGGTTCTTTGACGTGAAAAATACCCTCTTTTAATGATTTTTGCAGGTTTTGGCTGTGCCCTGTATTGCTCGGCTGGTCTCCTGTCCCAGATGCTGCCTTTTATGGGATTGGCCTACCAGTACAGAGGTTCTGCAGGAAAATGGGAGAGGGGCTGTTCATCAGGGAGAGTAGTGATAGGAGAAGCAGTAATGGCTTCAAACTGAAAGAGGGTAGGGAAAGAGGGTAGGTTTAGATTAGATATTAAGTAGAAATTCTTTACTTTGAGGGTGGTGAGGCCCTGGCACAGGCTGCCCAGAGAGGTTGCAGATGCTTCCTCCCTGGCAGTGCTCAAGGCCAGGTTGGATGGGGCTTTGGTCAGCCTGGGCTAGTGGGGGTGTCCCTGCCCATGGCAGGGGGTTGGAACAAGATGAGCTTCGAGGTACCTTCCAACCCAAAGCATTCTGTGATTCTATGATCATGGCACTTACAGACAGTAAAGAGAAACAGCAGCACTCTGGAGGACTGGTCCAAGTGACTGGTCCAGGTGACAGCTTTGTCTGGTGGTGCTTGTACCCAATGCTCCTTGCCCACCCCTGCTCCCTTTGCCTCACACACTGGGAGCCTCCGTGAAACCTGCAGGTCCGTTAGCCTGCTGCTCAGCCTGGTCTGGAGTGGGAAGGGGCCAAGGGACTGGTTTCCCCAGACTGGCCTACACCTACGAGGATGGTATTTCAATGGTTCTTTGTTTCCTGTTTGTGGTTGGGGGAAGAAGCCCTTCAGGAAGAGAGTTGCTGTAGGTTGTTGGGATATTGCAAGCTTCTCCAGCGTTTCTGTGCAGGGGAGACTGCCTGCGCTGCTGAAAGGCAGAGGTAGCCCTCCTGTGTCCTGTTTAATTTCTGAACATCAGTATTACATCAGTTGGGTTGTAGATAACGCAGTATGGATTACCTTTGCATATATTAAATGCAGACTGTTATTTAATTGCACATGAGGCCACTAATCCCAGCAGGGTATGTACCTTGGCTTCTGCAGGCTCCGATTTTCAGACAATGCCAGTGTGTCCATGTGCAGCCTCAAATCAGTTCCCTGCCTTACCCCGTCCTTTCTCGGCTGTCTACTTTGGGGTGCCCAGGGATGTTTCTTCAACACGCATTTTTCCACATGCCTTGGTTTTTGGAAGCTGCTGGCTTGCCAGGGGGTTGGGCAAGATTTATGACCGAATGTATTTATCCTTTTTTTTAAAATTGCCGTAGCAAGGGCACGTCCAGCAAAGAGCAAGCACAGTGAGCTTTGGACTTCTTTTTATCGACGATAATATTTAAAGCAAAAATGTAACAGTATTTCAATTGTGAATACATAGAAATTGTATGTGCTGCTTAATGTGTTTCAGAAATCTCTGTTACTTTTCTTCCTTAAATACAAGAAAACAGGCGTGTAATGCCTCATTGAAAGAAGCCTGTAGGGGTGCTTTGTGAGGGTCTTAATTAAGGGCTTTGAATGACTAAACAAAAGGAAAAAGAAAATGCTACAGGGTTATTGTTATTCCAGCCCATTGGCTCGGGGAGCTGACCATCCATTGGTGCCTTCTGTCCATTTGGGAGCTGAATGACACTTTTGTTCGTGGTTAACAGAGGTGAAAGAAGCCAATTATTGGCTGTCTTTTCCACAGGGCAGCTGCAGACGGATTTCACTGCAGGCAAATATGGACTTTGCTGCCACAAGGATGGTTGTGGTGACAGTTATTTTTGTGGAATTGTATGAAAGAAAACAGAGGGTTTTTTTCCCCCTTTTCCTTCCCCCAGCCTCCAGTGACTTGTGTAGTTGTTTATTGAAAAACTACCGTGGAATGGGAACATGTAAAGGGTTGGATTCCCCACTCTTAACAGCATGCTCAGCTTTTACTCTGGGCCTGTGAGAGTGAGGGTTTTTTGGGTTTCTTTTTTCCTTTTTTCTTTGTTTTCCTCCCAATTGCAGTTAATTTTAGCTATAGGGTTCTTCTAATTGGTGTGCAGTGTGCATTAACCCTCTTACAGCTGCCAGCTCAGGCTGGTCTGGCTGCTTTGTGTGCTATAGTGATGGAAGGACAACCTCTGCAGGTTAACAGGAAGTCCTACAATGGCAAAATAAATCTCTGCATGCCATTAGGGCCCTCGGAAAGTGTCTGCTCCTGAAACTTCCCCATTCTCTCACATCTCTTCTTGGTTGATCCAGTACATCATGAAGTATTTTCCCCCAACTCTTCAACTCTTGATTTTATAATTAAGAATGTGTTCCTTTCCCCCTACATTTTCTTTGAGTGTCTTGTTGCAGTTTGTGTTTAAAAAAAAACCAACAAAAAAACCCAAGACTAAGCTGATGAAGAACCAGGTTCACTGACTGTATTCTGGAGAAGTCTTCTTCAGTTTGGGGCAAATTTTGTATTGAAAAGTATTAAAAAAAAAAAAAGGCACATGTGACTTGCTGCTGCAAGTGAAAAGAGGCTTTCTTTTGACCTCTGAATTTCAGAGGTGGAAGTGCTATGAGGACATTCCACCTTCATCTATTGGCACATAAAGAGGAGGTTTTTGTGCCTTCCATTGGGTTTCTCTCCATCCAGACTGATTATTTCCCTTTACAGATTTGTTTGTGGTTTTTTGGGGTTTTTTTTACTGGAGGGCTTGTTGCCTGCAGATGTGATTGAAATTTGTTGTGTCTCCCTTGGGCTTAGCTGGTGCGGGGCAGCCTCTCTTGGAACCATCTGAAGATGCGGCTCTGTGGCTACTTGTCATCTGTGTCAGTGGTAAGACTGTAGCACTGCCAAGTTCCCCAGAACATATGAGGTGTGTGCGTGTGCTCTGCTGTCACGTTGCTGGTACAGTGCCGGCAGCCGTGGCTGCGCACCCAGATGTATTGGCAATAAGGGCAACCATCTCCTGGGTGCGGATGCCTAGCTCACCTTTCTCCTCCAAATGCTTATAACAAGCTAATTTTTTTTACTGCAGACTTCGGGGTGGAAACCTGCAGTTATGTATGTGCACACCACCAGTCCTGCTGTCACTGTAGGTCCTAAATATGTATTATCACCTGCAGATTGGACCCGATGATCTCTGGAGGTCCATTACAAACCCCTACGATTCTGTGAATCTTGCTTTAAGAGGACAGCAGATACAGGTTGGGGCTGGAATAAGAGCTGCACAACTTTGATGACCAAGGAAAGAGTTGCAGTTTTTCATAAGGCAAAGAATACATCCAGTTTTGCTTCATGAAGTGAAATAATTAGCTCTGTGATAAGCCAGATAAGAACAAGATAACTCTCAACATTTGTTACATAAGGAATAAAAATAATTGAATTCAGATACTTTCTTGATGTCTCTTGTCCTGTTGAACCTGTAGCTTTTCTCTAAGAGTGTCCTGGCAGACATTTTGTGTGGCTTTCATTTGCATTTGTGTCTGAGGTTAACTGGAAGGTAAAGTGGATGCTCAGCCGGTGTCTTCATCCACTTAAAGGGTAAATAGATGGCAGATAAATCAGAGGGATGTAGCAGAGTATAACTCAAAAGGATGGAAAGCTCGTACAAAGCAGGTGAAGCTGTTTGTATTCAGCTACATGTCTTGTCCATCCGCAGCAGCCCTTGTCTGCTGAAGGTACAGCTTCCCGACTGAAGCGCAGGGGTTGTATGTCAGTGTTGCCATGCGGGAAGCTTTGGAAGACTTCAGGCAGACTTTAATCCTTAAATTGTCATCAAGGGAAATTTACTCTCCTGTTGAAGTACTAACTGTGCAATAATTGATCAGGAATTCCCAAGCCCTAAGTTTTTATGTCTTATCAAAACTGCTCATGCTTTGTCAGCTACTCGAAGATGCCTTGAAAATTGCTTTGTAAAAGGATGCTTGGTTCTATAAAGGCCATTCCAGGTGCTGCCATGAAATCTATTTTGACACTAGAAATCTGTACTGTGGTTTTTAGTTTTTCCACAGAATATGGATAATTATAGTGCTGTATTGCAGAAAAGGATTCCCCCCCAACCCCTCCCCCCCCCCGAAATAATTTTATTTTACATCCAAGTTACATGTTTTATGCAAGTGGAAAAAAGTGCTTAAGTACTAAGCCTGTTGTATATAGGTTTGCACTAGCTGAGATGTTTACATTGTCTTCTGACTTCATCCTATCAGTGACTGTGTTTATATACCAATTTTGTTTTGGTTTTTTCCTTTTAGCCTTCTAAAAATGTAGGGCTTATGGAGACTTTTGAGAGTCATGTTGCTTTCTAAACATTGGGTGGGACAGACTAGGAGACCAAAATAAACCAGAAGAAAATGAATAAAATTCAAAGTACTCAGAGTTACTAAAGTTGGTGTTTTTATGCAACTGTATTTGTAGTGGGTCATGTTCTTTTTTAGCAACAGATCAAGAACCCAGAGTGAAAATGCAGCAGAAGAATTTAATATGAGTATGTGTGTGTAATTGTAGCACTGCTTTTATGTTGGTGTAAATAAGATTTAAGTGCTGGGCTCTAGGCAGCTCAGAAACATAGATAGCTGTGTCTTCCCCCTTCCTTGCATAGATGCAGCAGAGATTATTCTCTTTTGAACCTGGGGTTTAGGAAGGGGAAGCAGTCTGTTCAAACCATCAAAATGAGTCTGTGCTGGCTAGGGCAAGGTACTGAACCTCTGCAGATGTCTATCCAGGAAGCTTTTGGTGTGAAATGTTTGTTGTAGTAAATACACTGTGTTGCTAGGTGGAGCACGATGTGTGGTGTCCTTGGAGTCCAAAGGGTAAGTGTGGCTCCTTAGGTTCCTGTTGAGGTGGTTTAAGTTTTATGGAATTGCCCTTGAAGCTGTTAAATGGAAGGAAATGTGCCTTGTAGGTGTCTGTGAGTATGCAGCAAGGACCTGAGACTGGGGGTGGGGTAAGGGTGGAGAATCTCATGAACCCCAAATCTCATGAAACTGGTTTGATTACATAGTTAAATGATGTTCCCAGTGTTTCATCAGTGGTTGTTCACAGAAGTTTTCGATAAGGAAAAAAACGCTTACGAACTTCCTTAATAGTAATGAACAAACCCTTGGCTTGGTCAGGCATGAAGTGTCTGCATTGGGTTTAGCAATATGGGCTTTAAATTAAAACTCGGATGTGTCTCTAACCTGCGGCTGACTTAACTCCTTAAATAAAAAGCTGTAAATGACATCGTTACCTTGATGGTTGAGGGTTCAATATCACTCTGCTGTGGTAAGGCATTACTGCCCTATTTTAACTTGGTTGCAACAGTGTTAAACTTTTATTTACTTAAAGCATGACACATACCTTTCTGTAGAATTCCTTTAGGGAATCTGGTGAACGCAGAGCTACATCTTACGTTTCCTTGTGGTGCAAAGTTCTTCCCACTGTTTCCTGCTTTTCCTCTTTCCTACTACCAGTGCAGTTTGCTGCCCCGTATAAAGTCATAGAATGGTGTGGGTTGGAAGGGACCCCACGGATCACAGAGTTCCAACTCCCCTGCCACAGACAGGGCCACCAACCTCCAAGCCTTGATCTACACAAAGTTGCCCAGGGCCCCATCCAACCTGACCTTGAACACCTCCAGGGATGGGGCATCCAGCACCTCACCACTCTCCCTGTAAAAAAACTTCCCCCTAAGATCTAATCTAAACCTTCCTTCCTTTAGCTTCAGTCCATTCTTCCTTGTCTTGCCATTGTCTACCCTTTGAAAAAGCTGATTGCCCTCCTGTTTCTCTGCTCCCTTCAGGGACTGGAAGGCTGCAATGAGGTCCCCCTGCAGCCTTCTCTAGGCTGAACGCGCCCAGCCATAGTTGTGCTGATACAGCTCTCTGTAAGGCTATGCTATATAAAGGACAGCTAATAATTATTTTTTTAAAAAGCAAGCTAAAAATCAGGGTTTTTTTTGTTTAAATCCAGATTATTACAATGGTCTGGTTACAGCAGGCTGCCCATAATCTCTTACATTGTGGAGGTGGAATGCAATGGGAGTATACGCCAGTTTTTTTCATCAGAATGAAAACAGTATTGTGCAGCAGCTACACCCTGGTTGGTGTAGTAGGTTGAAAGCTCAAGCTGCATTCTTCTTTCCCTTTGTGCATGGAGACCTGGAGGTTTCTTAAAAAAAAAAAGGTAAATGGAAGGATTTTTGGCTTTTACAAACAATTTCAAGTCTTGCCAAAACCGATGATTGTAATGAATTGTTTAGGCACATATGTTGGGGCCAATGTGATCCCAGGCTCAAGCCCCTTAACCTGCAGAGTTGTTATTCCAGCCAGTTTACTGGGACTGCTGTTAATGAGATGAAAGCATTAAAGTGTTCATTGTAGTCTCCCGTATCTGGAAGGTGTGTCACTGAAATAGCAAAGTATGGTGAAGAAGAGGACAGCACTGTGAATGCTTGCACCCAAAGGCTCCACCAGTTGGGTTATGACTTGCCTTAGCTTTTTGTGTAGCCCTGAGCTGTGCGGTCTGTCTGGAGGCAGGTCACAAGCTGGATAAAGCTCAGGAGTCTTGCAATAGGCATAAAATTGCTCAGGTTTGATCCCCCTCAACTACTGCCACGCTAGTTGTAGGGCACAATGAGTCTGCCTGGCAAAGATAGTTTCTTTGAAACATGTTCATCCTGACAGTTTTTAATTGTAAGTCTTCTGTGGTATGGATGACCTCAAGTGGCAGTGAATCCGGGAGGGATTGTCATTTGTCACATTCTAATGACTTTGATGTTTTGATCTGTGGGTTAGTTTTGGATAGCCATCTTACTTTTTAGAAAGGATTTTAAAACACTTGCAGGTCAGAGGGTAGCACTGCTGTAACTGCGCCTCGTGCCTCACTCCTAGGAGTTTGGATGGTAGCAGAACCTGTGAGTTTGGTTATAGATAGGAGTGTGGACTATCTGAATTCCCACTTGGCTTTCTCTGTGGATTTCCTCATGGTCTTGCATGGTTTGGTTATTTGCATTTTGTGGTGGATACCCATAGGTATGGGAGGAGTATCTCAGCACAGCCTTGCCCTCGGACCTCTTGACTAATGCGCCCATTGTGCTCACTGCTTTTTTTACTCTGTTCTATGGCATTACCATGGCTCACCACTTTTTTTACTCTGTTCCATTCCATTAGAGGGCTAGAGCATCTCCCGTATGAAGAGAGGCTGGGCTTGTTCAGCCTGGAGAAAGCTGGACGTCATTGCAGCCTTCCAGTCCCTGAAACAGGAGGGGGAATCAACTTTTCAAAAGGGTAGACAATGGCAGGACAAGCGGGAATGGATTAAAGCTAAAGGAGGGAAGGTTTAAATTGGATATGAGGGCGACGCTCTTTACAGAGAGGGTGGTGAGGTGCTGGAACAGGCTGCCCAGAGAGGTGGTGGGTGCCCCATCCCTGGAAATGTTCAAGGCCAGGTTGGCTGGGACCCTGGGCAACGTTGTGTAGATCCAGGCCTGGAGGTTGGTGGCCCTGCCTGTGGGACTCTATGATCCTTGGGGTCCCTTCCAACCCAGACCATTCTTTGATTCTATGATTACTGTATTATGGAGAGTAAGTAATTATCAAACCATGAGTAATGCAAAAAACTTTACTCTCTGCTGTAAATAATCTCTTAACTATATAGAGGAAAATACTCTTGCTCTGAAGGATATTTTGTTTCCTTCTCCAGCTCACAAGTAACCCTTCCTTCAGCCTGTAATCCTCACCAAACGTGTGGCATCGAAGAGCAGGTTAACTTGCGCTATATTCATCTTCCAGGATACGATCTCTTTCATAATAATGCAGTGGAATTTTTTTTTCCTGGGTTAATTCCCCACCATGTGTCAACATAGGCCATTAACCGTATGTGTGATTGCTTAATGGCTGGCCTGCAGTGACTCAAATACCAGTTCAGAATAGGTCTTTGCATACAAGTATTGTTCTCTCTAAGATCTTGATGATGGCTTGATTGGCACATGAATAGGGTACATTAGAGCTAGTTACTGTGTCTGAAAGAAAGCTAAGAGGAAGAGAGGGAGGAAAAAAAAACCCAACAGGTTGATATGACATGGGAAGGAGGAGGCGGGAGGAGAAATAACTTAGAAATACGGTGGGGGAAAGGGCATGGTACTTACTTCTCTTGCAGGAACAGACCTGTCTGAAATTTTTCAGCCTTTCTGTGGCTGTCAGTGAAAATGTCGTAGGTCCTGCCTCAGCAGAATGCTAAAAGATTACTGGAATCAACAGGATTTATTTGCATTTTTTGGTATCTTGTACTGAAAGTGGGCGCCGTGTTACCCCTATTTCTGAAAACTTCTGAATATCTCAATCCCCTCTGTTAGCCAGGGTTGGTGAGTAGTCTGAAGTTTGATCGCTTCCATGAAAAAGCCGTTTAAGTGCTTTATCCCCAAGTGTGTGGTCACACAAAGGTTCTGGGTTGAGCCACAGAAAAGTGGGTGGAGACACATTTAAGGTGCTTACAGAGCGCTCTACCAGATAGAGAGAATCTACATCTCTAGCACGCAAACTCAGAACGGTCTCCTATCCTGTTTCTCTGCTAAATAAATCTTAAAAAAAAAAAAAGGGGAGGGGGGCGGGGGAATAAATAAAGGTAGTAAATTTGTTTAGAAAAGGATATCGTGGGCATAGCTCATGACAGCAGCACTGGGCAAGCGGAGGGGGGGGCTCCAGGCTCTGTTGGTGACTGGGAGGGTTCCTGTGCCTCTGCCTGCCTGTTTTCCCTCCTGTGCTGTTTGTCTTGTTCGTTTAAGTAGCAAACTCTTCTAGCTGAGGAGTGTCTCCAACTGTGTATTTGCACAGCGCCGATCAGGTTGACATGTTGAACTAGGGCCCTTAGCTTCTTGTTGAAATACAAACAACAGATGATAAGACCCTGTGCTCATTAGAGAGATAGCCTGGGTACTTAGGAAATGGCCAGTGTGTTTGCTGGGTGGGAATGCAACCTGTGTTGTATTTAGCCAGTCACAGCAGATGTTGACTAAGGCTTTTGACTAAGGATGTATCCTTTCTTACAAGAATGTTTCCTAGAAGAAATGGAAAAGGAAACATGCTCATAATTGAAAAAATGGCGTGGCTGATAGGCTTGTTATGAATATAGAGCAGATTTCTTTGTGTTTTTTAGTGCTGGAGCTCTCTCTGGTCAGAGGCAGTAGGACCATGCTTGAGATTCTTGGGGAGAAATGGAATCACTAGAAGAAAAAATCTGTTACTGCAAAAATTGGATTCAAATCTTCAATTTTGCTTTATTATTAAGAACTTTGTCCATGATAAAAAGAATAACAGATGAAGATCAGAAGGAGAAAAATGTGTTGGGGCATGGTGATACGGATTGGAGGATATGAGCTGGTTACCACTGCAGAGTCCAGGTGTCCTCAAGCTGTGCCCTTTCTGCTAGGAGATGGGCACCAGTATCTGTGTGGACCTTGTCAGAAGCTGGGAGAACATAGATTCTTACATACAAAGCTGGTCTAACATACTGCATTGGTGTGCTGTTACCATGTAAATGTATTGGCTGAGGTTAGCCAAACCTTGTAGTAATGTAAGAAAGAAATTAATTACTCTTTGTATTATTTTTTAACTTTTTAAAAAAGCATTGCAAACTCCAACACTTTCTGTGTGTAGGCTC
This sequence comes from Laterallus jamaicensis coturniculus, assembly GCA_022605575.1. Lineage (NCBI taxonomy): Eukaryota > Metazoa > Chordata > Aves > Gruiformes > Rallidae > Laterallus > Laterallus jamaicensis. Next base: position 3,205,676 of record JAKCOX010000048.1, read on the forward strand.
TCCTGTAAATGTGATCTTTCCTTTGCCTAATGCTTGCCTCCTGTTCATGATTCCAAGCTGTTGAGGTTGGCATGTCTGCATGCAACATATATCCTGGAATTTTAGCTGCACTCGTATGCCTGATGCAGACAGTTACTGTTCAGAGCTGTAGTTATGAGGTGGTGCTTCTGGAGGAGAATTGTTTGCCTGTTATTAGGAAGATACAGTAAAATAAATGAAAAAAAAAATCCTTTTTAATTGAATAAGTTTAATTGCAGATCCTCTAGGCTTTATTTGTGCTTTTGTAACAGAATGAGGATGGTTGAGACACATGGGGCTGCTGAGGTGCGTGATTTGGATGAAAATTACTTTGGTTTTCATCACGTGAGCACGTTCCTACAAGGAGTTCGACACCGAATGTGTCCCTGATGTCTCCTCTTCCCCCTGCCCACCCTCAAGCTCAAGCTCACCTACTGACTACCACATTAGTGGCAGTTCTCCAGGTTAATGCAGTGTGACCTAGACTGAATTCAGACCGCTGACCATTGCCATACAGCTGCATATACTGCTGTCCTTTTTTATTTTCTTTTTGATAATCAGCAAAGAATTGTTCATCTGGTACAGTAAGAAAAATATCTGTTGCTTTGTTGTCTTGATCTTTGCCACTGTTAAGGTAATGGGGACATTGTTCATATGTTAGTGGTCCCAGTGGTAATGGGTGGCTATTTATTGCTGAGTATTTATGCAGTCATGTTGACGTGCATTTGCAATAGCCTGGCTTATCGACTAATTTCTAAAGAAGCATTATTAGCTCCAGCTTTTCCTAGGACTGTTGAAGCTGGATCAAGGATACTACTACCTGGGGAATTTTCCATAAGATTAAGACCTATTACCTAATGGTTTTGTAGAAGTAGGTAGGAGGACTTTATTCAAATATAGATAGCTCTGCCTAAATAATTTTGTAAGTGTTATAATTAAATAACTTGGTGGCAGAGGGCCCAGACCTTGGAAAAGACTGAATGGAGCCTACAGTATTACATGCTATTATCTATCAGCAAACAGGTTAAGCTTGCTCAGAGGGAGTATTTTATAGGATTTTAAAGGTGCCTTGCTGAAACATGATATTCAACAAACACTCCTCTCTCTCCCCTTCCCCTCTCTCCCTTCCCTTCTAAACTTCACCAAAGATAGAGTTTAGGTGGTGAAACAAAAAGATTAATTAATTAACCTATTCATGAATTGCAGGGGAGCACAGGGGAGTATTTTTATTTTATTTTTTTTAAGCAGCCAATCTCAATTGGGTTTGTCTGAGATGTAATTTTCCTTTTCTGTAGCTAGATATTTCATGTTTTTCTGGCTTCAGATTGTCTTTTGCTCAGTGGTGTAATTTAGGTCTTTAGCATGCCTTCGAATGCAGTGCATGAATGTGATGGGATTGTGTGTGTGTGTGCCCCAGGCTCAGTGCCAAGCCAGACATAAGTAGCGAAGGACAGAAAGCACGTAGTACCAGCATCTCCTGTGAGTTTTAGGAGGTAAGCCAGCACACCAGAGCTGGGTAGCGAGGAAAATTTCTTTGCCTAAAGTGTGCGCAGCTTTTGACTGGGGAGGTGTGAAGAACAATCAGTCTTGTCAAAAAAAGGCTGGTGCAGCTAAATGTCCAGAGAGCCTGGCATCATTACCCTTGCAATGCCCATCAGTTATCGTGGGTTGTTAGCTTTCATTCTCCACCTATATCCTGGGCTAATTTTTGCCTGTCCTTTCTGTAGCCTCTACAGGAAGTCCGTGTTTCCCATTTGTGGTCCTTCTGTTGCAGCTTTTTTTTCCTTTGCGTGCAGGAATTATTGTCCTCCTTCTCCATTTCCATCATCTGAAGTCAGCTGTCCTTTCTAGCCAAAATCTGCTCTGGCTTTTGGTAGGAAAGATGTTAGCAGAAATCTAACAAGGGGTTAGGCTACTTTGTGGGTAGAGGCAGTACTTTTAAAGAAAAGAGCAATCTGTGTCCTGCAGGAAGGAGATGCTGTGACATGCTGTGCAGTGTCTGCTTCTTTTTTGCATGATATTACAGGTGACAGCTGTGAGTGAAGCCACTTCCTGAAGATAAGTAAGAGTTTGGGTTTTTTTAAGTGTGAATTAGTAAGTTGCCATTGTAGATAGGAAGCACTTCTGCTCATCCTGAAGCATGAGGAAGTTTGACTTTGGTTAAATGTAGAATAAAGAATCTTTTTAAAAAAAGCAGCCCCCAAAACTTTCCATCAGGAACAGGAATTTTTGGCATAGAAGTACAATAAAGGAAGTTTAAGTGCTTTATGTTGTCTAGTTCAGCTCTCTGAAATCTCCATGGCAGGTGGATTTAACAGTACAAATCTGCTTTCAGCAGAGAGGAGATGTGGTGCTGTGTCCAGCAAAGGTGCTTTCCTCTCCCAACCTGTTTTATCTCATTTGATGCCTGTTTTCATCAGAGGGAGACCTCCATAGCTTTTTTACCATCCTTACTGAGTATTTTTCTGTAGACATGTGTTTCTGTCCTAAGTGAAAGCAGGGGACTATCCTAAACGTAATTCACAGTGGAGATTAAAATAGTTGTCAGAGATCTGCTGAAGAGATCTGCTGAAGTGGACTGAAGATTACAAATAACTGTTGAAGTGCTGTGGCCTGATTTTTTTTTTTTTTTTTTTTTTTACATTTGACTTGTAAAGATTAGCCTCTGCAGTACCTCAGCTAGTGGAATAATGCTTCCAGTATATTTCTTCCAGCTACTTGCTTTGGGTTTTTTTTGGTTTCTGCTGTGTGGTTTTTTGGTTTTTTTTTTCTTTTTTTTTCTCTTGCAGTACCTTCCTGGAAGAAGGACCAAACTTCTGACCAAGTGTGTGTGAGCCTTATTTATCACTCCGAACTGCAGCCATGGGAACAGGGAGCACGATTGTGTTTATATTCTTGGCTTTCACATCTCTCCTACCTCAAATGGCGAAACTAATTGTAACTATAAGGCTGTGATTCATGTTAGACCCAAGATGCAGCCTTTTCTTGCTAAAGAGGTTACCACGTTTGGCTGCTCATCAGTTCAGTTTCGATGCCAGCTCCTTGCCCAATCATGCCCTAACCTGTCTCGGTTAAAGTTAGAGAGCGAAGATTTAGCCTGCCTGCTTAGTACAGATAAGCCTGCTTAATGGCTAACTGCTGAAAAGTGCAAAGCTACCCCTGTTGTCTTTATTTTCCCGAAAAATCTATGATCTAAACCTACAGCTGCCTTCATCTCTTCTCTTTTAAAGCTGGTGTGTCTGTTTTGTGCTTCTCAGGGAACACATCCCCAATATAAGCATGGGGCTTAGTTTAATTTCAAGAGTGAGCTGTATGTTGCTGGGTTTGAAAGATCCTACTGCAAGGTAATGAAAGAACAAGAAATCTAAGATGATCAGCCTTACAAATACTGAGTGTGAACTTCAGTGTACCACTTAAAATTCAGGGCAAGCGTTGGGGTGGGGTTTTTCTGTGTGTGTGTTGTTTGTTAGTGGTGTTCGATCCAGTCTGGAACGGGTCCTTCAGGATAGTCATGCTGAAATGAGGCATTAGGCAACTGTTGACAGGTTCCCTCTGTTGTGTGATGGCATTGTTCCTGCGAACACTGCTAGAGGTTGGTAAAGTACTTTTAGGTGTTCATTTCATTCATTCTTAGAGCTTTACTTTATGTTCCGATAGAGAGGACTCACGCTGCTTCCACCCCTCGCCTTTGCGAATCACATATATGAGAATGTCCTTAAAATCCTCATCCCTACAGAAATTATCTACAACTAATTCACCACCCAGCTATGTTCAGTCGATTCGGCCCATTCCCTCATCCAATTAGTGTCCTTATCTCAAATTCCTCAAGCCCCACGTTGGGTGCCAAAAAGAACTGTGGTGGTCTGGCCCTAGCTAGAGGCCAAATGCCCACCAAGCCGCTCACTCCCTCTTTTCAGCTGAAAAGGGGAAAAAATATATGGTGGGAGGCTTAGGACCTGAGATAAGGACAGAGGGATCACTCTCCAATTAGTGCAGTGGGCAAAACAGACTCAACACAGAGTAAAAGAAAATGATTTATTACTACTACAACTACACACCCAGTGAACCACAGTCAGGTAATGAGAAGCGGCCAAGTCTTAAATCACCTTCCCCCCACCCCTCCCTTCTTAGCAGACTTCATCACAATTTTACTCCCTTCTTCCTCCTGGATGACATGTTGGAGTACATGAGGGATGAGCATGTGATCCGGGACAGCCAGCACGGCTTCACCAAGGGAAGGTCATGCCTTACCAATCTGGTGACTCTCTATGATGGAGTGACAGCATCAGTAGATAAAGGGAAGGCGACCGATGTAATTTACCTGGACTTGTGTAAGGCTTTTGACCAGTCCCCCACCACATCCTTATCTCTAAACTGGAGAGATGTGGATTTGATGGGTGGACAGTGGATAAGAAACTGGTTAACAGAACGTAAACAAAGGGTGGTGGTCAGTGGGTCTATGTCCAGGTGGAGGCTGGTGATTCTATGATTACCCCTGCAACATGGTGCAGGGAGGGGCAGGGAGTGGGGCGTGGGGTTCCTGTGATTCCTCTCAAGCTGCTTTACTTCCCCAGATCTTAACTCTTCTACTTTTCCCCCCACCCCTTGCCTCTTTGCACACTTGACTTGAATCATAAATTCACTCCCTTCTTCCCTCCCATTGCAGTACAGGGAGGGGCAGGGAATGGGGGGTTTCAGTTCGTTCCACCCGAGTTGTCTTCCTCCTTAGCTGAGGGGGGCATTCCACACACACACACACACACACACACTTCCGCTGTGGCACCATGGGGGTCCTACCCACGGGAGAGTCATAACCACAAACTTCTGCAGCGTGAGTCACAGAATCACAGAATCTTAAGGATTGGAAGGGACCTCGAGAGATCATCGGGTCCAACCCCCCTGCCAAAGCAGGGTCCCTACCTCATATTACACAGACAGGCGTCCAGATGAGACTTGAATATCTCCAGAGAAGGAGACTCCACCACCTCCCTGGGCAGCCTATTCCAGTGCTTTGTCACCCTCACTGTGAATAAGTTCTTCCGCATGTTGATGCAGAACTTCCTGTGCTCCAGCTTACAGCCATTGCCCCTTGTCCTGTCCCCACAGACCACTGAAAAGGGGCTGGCCAATTCCCTCTGCAACCCATGTCTAAGATATTTATAAACATTGATTAGGTCCCCCCTAAGTCTTCTTTTTTCCAGGCTGAACAGACCCAGTTCTCTCAGCCTTTCCTCATAGGGGAGATGTTCCAGACCCCTAATCATCTTTGTCGCCCTTCTCTGGACTCTCTCCAGAAGGTCCCTGTCTTTTTTATACCAGGGAGCCCAGAACTGGACACAGTATTCCAGGTGGGGCCTGACCAGGGCAGAGTAGAGGGGGAGGATCACTTCCTTCGACCTGCTGGCCACTCTCTTCCTGATGCATCCCAGGATCCCATTGGCTCTCTTGGCCACCAGGGCACACTGCTGGCTCATGGCCAACCTGTCATCAACCATGACCCCCAGGTCCTTCTCCATAGAGCTCTTTTCCAACAGGTCATCCCCCAGCCTGTACTGATACATGCGGTTGTTCCTCCCCATGTGCAAGACTTCACACTTGCTTTTGTTGAATTTCATCTGGTTTCTCCCTGCCCAGCTCTCCAGCCTGTCCAGGTCTCGCTGGATGGCAGCGCAGTGTTCCTGCGTGTCAGCCACCCCTCCCAGCTTTGTATCATCAGCGTGCTTGCTGAGGGTGGATGCTATTCCCTCATCAAGGTCATCAATGAAGATATTAAACAGGACCGGACCCAACACCGAGCCCTGGGGAACACCGCTAGTCACAGGCCTCCAGTCAGATTCTATTCCACTGATCATGACCCTCTGAGCCCGGTCTGACAGCCCGTTCTCAACCCACCTCACTGTCCACTCATCTATCCCATGCTTTCTCAGCTTCTCTATCAGGATGTTGTGGGAGACAGTATCGAAAGCTTTGCTAAAGTCAAGGTAGATGACATCCACTGCTCTCCCTCCATCCACCCAGCCGGTGATGAGATCATAGAAGGCTATGAGATTGGTCGAGCACGATCTCCCCTTGGTGAATCCATGCTGACTGCTCCTCATGACCTTCTTCTCTTCCAGTTGTTTGGAGATGGCATCCAAAACAAGCTGTTCCATCAGCTTTCCAGGGACAGAAGTGAGGCTGACTGGCCTATAGTTACTGGGATCCTCCTTCTTGCCTTTTTTAAAGACTGGAGTGACATTGGCTATCCTCCAATCCAAGGCCTCATGTTGAGCAGTCCCTGTAGATTCCTGTAGCTGCTGATGGCAATGCAGCTTTCTTCCTGTTTGTTAGAAACGCAGTTTCACCAAAAATAAATTTCGGTAGAATTTGTGGATATTGATGATGCTTCTCAAACCTTCATTATTAAGGTGTTCTCTCTTGTGCTTGCATCCAAAGAGTCTACTCTCCACTAACACTTGGAGCTATAGGCGAAAAAACATTCTTTGCTAATTTCAGATCCCAGAGAAAACCAAAATTATGTGGAATTTGGATGTGGGCCATGCTGTATGTCTGTGTGGTTTCCTTTGACTTGGTTTAGGATTGCATATGGCACTTCTGAAAATCCCGTTTATGGCTTTACAGACTTACAGACCATTGCTTTCAGATGGATGTGCTTTCTTCTGTCCTAAGGGGTTACCACATTGTATAAGAGATGTGCTTGCATTTGATGTATAGCCACTCATAAAGTGCTTTCTGGTGATACATACTCTTGACTTATTGCCACCATTTAATATGGTTTATACAATAATAGGGTTTTTAGCATTACCTGGGCAATCCTATGAAAGAGTTGGGATTTTCTTGTACAGTTGACTGTTCCCAAGGATTCAGGTAGGATTCATCTCTGCTCCCTTGTTAGCCTTCTGTCCAATTTGTGCATGCCTGATACTGGAAGAGGACGTGTGGTCCTCTGGAAAGGAGAGAGGTCTCGCCTGGATGTGTGAAACGTGTGTATTCATGACAAGTTGAAAAATGTGTATGGGGGATGTAGGGAGAATAAAAGTTGCAGTCTCCCATGGAGCAGAGAGCTGATGATTCATGTATCTGATACTTTTATTTACTTTCCTCCACAAGAAGAACAATGTCCCCCCGCAGCAACTGCAGCATCTCACAGTTTCCAAGCTGCTGCTGCGACACAAAGCACCTCGTAAAGCATGCTGGGCTGTCAAGATCAGAAATAAGTCATCTGTTCAGCTCCTTCTGGAGCTCAGTGAAGGAGTCTGTTGTGCCACAGTGGATTTTCTTGGGTCTCCTCTCACACCTGGGTTTATTTGGTATGTGCTGAACCTTATTTTGATCTTGAGGTACTTTAGGATACTCTCAACAGCTGCTGAGGGATAACTTAGTTTACACTGAGGTACAAAGAATGAAGTTTGGGCCTGCTAGTTAATAAGCATTTAGTTTGAAGACACAGCTGCATCTTGATTTAATGGAGGCATGCAGTGTCCAGGTTGGTAGTGGCTAGGGACCTGGGCTGCTCTGCAGACCGGTTGCCAGTTACTTGTTAATCTTGACATTGTCAGCTGCTGTGGGGGCAAAAAGAACCCCCCCTTGCACCCCCATCCCCCTCTCCCCCCAGTAACTATGTTTTTTTATGTAATGCAGTCTGTTGACAGTATAAATAAGGAAATTTTTTTAATGAGCATTATGGTCTGGCAACTGGAGCAGTAATGTGGATGCTTTTTGCAAAAAGTGGTTTAATTAGCTGCTGCAACATTTTTGGTAGACTGTATGGTACTGACACAAACAGCACTGCCTGTTGCAGCATGAAAGAAGACACAAATGTCCCAAGACAACATTTCTTTTGCAGCAGCATCAATCCTTCTGTGTGCTCCTTGTTTCCCTTATGGGCTTGCATCTGAACCTCCCAAGGTCAGCGCTAAGCCCTGTCAATGTGTGCGAGCTGTGGAAGATAGCCTGAACAGGAAACTCCTTGCTTTCTCAAGGAGGTTTTTGTTGCTACAAACCATTTCTTAAGGGATTTTTGCCTTTTTGTATAGCAGGAAGAGTCTAAATTGATCTTTCTGTGCCTCATAGAAATAGTGATAATTCCAGTTCACAGGATTGTAGTGGTTGGAAGTGACCTCCAATGAACATCGGGTCCAACCACTCTGCCTAACCAGGCTCCCTAGGACAGATCGCACAGGTCAGTGTCCAGATGGATCTTGAATGTCTCCAGAGAAGGAGACTCCACACCCCCCTGGGCAGCCTGTCCCAGTGCTCTGTCACCCTCACTGTGAAAAAGTTCTCCCACATACTGGTGCGAACTCCCTGTGCTCCAACTTGAGGCCATTGCCCCTTGTCCTGTCCCCACAGACCACTGAGAAGAGGCTGCCCATTTCCCCTGGTGTCCCACACTTGAGATATTTATAACCATTGATCAGATCCCCTTTCGGTCTTTTTTTCTCAAGGCTGAACAGCCCCAGTTCTTTTCAGCCTTTCCTTGTAGGGGAGATGCTCTAGTCCTTTAATCCCCTTCATAGCCTCCTCTGGGCTCTCTCCGGGAGATCCCTGTCTTTTTTATACCAGGGAGCCCAGAACTGGATACAATACTCCAGGTGGGGCCTGACCAGGGCAGAGCAGAGGGGGGTAAAAGCAGATGTTTGAAAACTTGTGGTAGCTATGGATGGGCCATGAACGTCTGCCTCAGTAGTAGGCAAGGGCTGGTACTTTGATCTGGTATCTGACTTTTCAGATGGCAAACAGAATCGTCTGTCCTGTGTGCAGTCACTAGCCCTTCAGGTCTTCACGCAGGACTTTCAGTGGTACTTGTTGAATATCAGTAGGATGGAAGGGGTGGCTTGATTTTGTTTGTTTTGAACCCGAAATGTGTGAGGATGTGGCACGTAGATGCCAGAAAACAGCGTGTGGAAGACAGCAAGCAGAATTAAACTACATACTAAAAGAAAAAAAAAGTAGTAACCCGGTGGAAAATAAGAACTTGAGTTGTGTCACAAATTGTTAGGCAGTTATTATTTTAATTATCAAACTGAATTGTTTTCTTGCTCCCTTCACTCAGATTGAGCAATAACTTGCTTTAGGACTAGATTATCTGTGATGGTTATGTAGGTGTGAACTGAGGTGATGGCACCAAGTTTGCCACTTTACTGCTCCTTCAGAAAGAAAAAAGCTGAACAGGTCTGCATACCTATCATGTAAGCACTTGCTGCCGGCCTGTCTCTGCTCATGGACTGAGAATGCAGTCTCCTTAAAACTATTACCTTGAGGACTTCTATAGGTTTTGTACGAAAAAAAAAATGACTGTGGTAGAGCTAGGACATGTTTCTGCTCTTCTTGTCAGTTGTTCCAGAAACCTTGTTGCCAGAAGCAGCAAGACTTTATTAAGTCCCAATGCATGTATTCTTTTTTAAAAAAATTGTTTATTTTATTTTAAAGATGTTGTGGGATGAAAATTTGCATGGTGGGTGGTCACCATCTTATGCTTTTATTATTATTTTTTGCATGTGCTGTGGTTTAAAGAGCAGTCTTAATCATATGTGCTACAATTGTATGCATGTGGAAGTTGGTGAAAATAAGTACTGGGGCTAACAGTACTGTAGAGCCTCTTCCATACAGGTATACTCCGTAGTTTCACAGTCTTTTTTCTTAGAGGTGCCAGAAAGTATTTTAGTCAACTTTCCATTATTTAGTTCTTTGCTGCAACTGGATTCTTAAATTACTGTGCTTTGAAAGTTTAGCATGTGAATTTCTAAACAGAGGTATTACTGATGCTAGAATTATTTTCTCCTGTTACCGTACCATCTGATTGGGCTTGCTTTTTCTCCTCTCTTTCCTAGAGTGTTAAAAAATCCCTTACTGCTTATTGATAAGTCTGTATTTCTTCTTCTCCAGAGATATCAGCATGAATAACATCACGAGGCTACCAGAGGATGCGTTCAAGAACTTCCCCTACTTAGAAGAGCTGTAAGTATTTCACACACTTTAAACTTTTGCTACAACATCAGATGGCTGTGTAAAGTGGAAGGTGGGTGGGGAAATAGTGTTGGATTGAGCTGTGAACAGAGGAAGCAATTATACTTGGGGAAAAAAAAAGTATCTGTACATGTTTGGAAACAGGAACAGTAAATGCTACTTACAAGGGACTTTTTACGGTAATTATTTTAATCACCTCTAGAGTGATGACACATACCAATTACAGTGTTATCCAAAGATAACACAAGAGGGGTGTAATTACTATTGTTACTAAAGGATCTATAGTATAGCTGTTGTGTAAGTTCCATAAAATATATGTTGTTTCATTTACTGAGCAGCTTGCTTCCATTGCCCCTGTGGGCTGCAGATGCCCATCCTGACCTAGGTCAGAAATTCAGCTTCTGTGGTACTATTAGTTGTGGTAAAACTATTCTTAGTTTCTCTGGTGAAAGTTCATAAGCTCATAGGATGGTTTGAGTTGGGAGGGACATTAAAGACCATCTAGTTCCAACCTCCTGCTGTGGTCAGGGACACCTTCCACTAGACCAGGTTTCCCAAAGCCTCATCCAACCTGGCCTTGAACACTGCAAGGGAGGGGGAGGCACAGCTTCTCTGGACAACCTCTTCCAGTGCCTCACCACCCTCACAGGGAAGAATTTCTTCCTAATATGTAATCTAAATCTATCATCTTATAGTTAAAACCCATTACCCCTTGTCCTGTCACTCCATGCCCTTGTAAACAGTCTCTCTCCACCTTTCCTGTAGCCCTTTTAGGCACTGAAAGGCTGCTAGAAGGTCTCCCCAGAGCCCTCTATGCTCCACGCTGAACAAACCCAACTCTGTCAGCCTGTCCTCATAGGAGAGGAGTTCTTTCTCCAGTTTCTATCTCACTCTTGTCCCACTCTCTTTTTAGTGAAACTTACTTATCTTAAGTGATACAAGGACTTCTGAATCCTTGAGCTGTGCTAAGGCTCATGTGCCCAGTGTTTTACTGACCTGGAGTCATAACTGAGATGGTCTTGCAAAGTTTAAGCACCCTTCCACAGCATAGTCCTGAATTAGATTGGGTCTCAGAGTCAATAAACAGGAAGAAGACTTTGACTTTCAATTACTACTTCAGTAAGTACCATTATGTGACGAGTGACTTCTGTGTGCCTTAATTTCCTTATCTATGAAGAGAGGGTATGGCGCAACCTTTGTCAGAGCGTTGAGAACTTCCAGCAATAAGGAATAGATAAGGCAAAACCACTGCAATTTGCTTCTCTTGCATATCTCATATCAGATTGCATTTAAAATACAAGGTAATGCTGACCTTATTTGTGAGCGTCTAGACTGGAACTATGAATGCACATTGAGAGGGTTTTTTTTTCCAATAAACGCACCATGGAAAGAACAGTTCATTTCCCCAGTGAAATAGGGAAGCATTCTTCGGACTCTGCAGATGAGGAAACTGACTCAAAGAAAGTAATTTGTAGAGTGCAAGAGGATGATTTAACCCCATTGCAAAACTCAAGGTCCGAACCTTTTGACTCTGGTTATCTGCTGTAATCAATACACCCACCATACCTCACAGGGACAAAGATACTGAGAAATCAATGAGAGATGGATTGCTTGCTCCTGAGACAGGCTTGTGCTCCTCTAAGTTTCTTTCTCTGTTCTGCTTCCTTGCATCTCAGCTACGCTGGTTGGTCTAATAAGTTGTACCTCTCCTTGTGATTTGGGTGTCTCTTATATCCTGATAATGTAGCAGCTACTGTTACCAATAGGCTGAAAGAATTCAATTTTCCCTGGTTCTTAAGTAGTTTTGACTTGGGTCAGTACAATTGTGCAGTGCAGTTGAGCTTCTGTCAAATGAATTGTGTGTGTGATCTTACTTCATGCTTACTCCCTCTGATTTTAGGTACTGCTTAAATTTGTGATATAGTTCAGAATACCTCATGAAGGAAAACAGATTTACTAGAATTTCAGATGATGCAAGTGTCTAATTGACACAGTTTAAGAAAGACTCTATGGCATGAGTTACTAAAAATGAACAAAACACAACAACAACCCTCCCCCTCCCCCAACCTCCCCAAAACTTAGAATCCTGGGAAGGCTTGCTTGCTCAGAACACCTACCAGCCAACATTTTCCATGTACTTTATAATATGTGCTGCCATGTCTGTATATTTTGTTAGACTGTATTTGTAGTCAATTTTTTCCCAAATTCTTTATAGTTGCATTTCACACCGAAAGTTAAAAAGCCAAACAATTCTATTTGCCCAACTTCAGTTGACTGTGAGAGACTTAATTTTTTTTTTCCCCCTACAAGTAATTAGGCAATAAAATCTTAACTGGTGGGTGTACATATTGTGTAACTTCCATAAACCCTGGGGTGTGTCAGAAGGTATAAAGGGAAAAAGGCAGAGCCTTCAGCCATCATCTGTTGTGCTTATTGCCTAAGAACCATTTGCTCTGTGTACCTCATGGTCCCCCCCCTAAATTCCAGCATTTCAACTTGCAAAAAGATAGGTTAGCGTTAAGCTCAGTGTTTTATGTGAACACCCAGAAGCTTTAAATCATTCCTAACATGCTTACTTGGAATGCTAAAGCAACTTTTGGGGGAAAAAATAACAAAACCCACAAACAAAACCAAACCCCACCAACTTTACAGTAAAAATTACACTTGTCAAATGTTTGGAAATATTCGAATCAATCATAATTCCTTAGTACAAGAGAAAGAAAGGGAGAATTTTCATTTTGTGTTTTGAGTTTGCCTCCTACTGCTGCAGGGGTAGGGTAAACTGCAGAAAGATTAAAAGGATTGTCTCCAATTCAACAGCTATCACAGATGCAGAGACAGGAAAATGACTGCATGAGCAGAGCCAAAAGTGGACAGTAGCTGTGTACAGTACTTCTCAGAGGAAAGCCATTGACCAAGACTTGTGAATTGGTAATGTTTCACAGCAGCAGCCTGCTTTGAACGTGAAACTTAGTTGCGGAGGCTCTGACCATGCCCACCAGCGGTGAAATGAGGAAGGTTTCCTCCTTTTCTTGAAAGTCCTGGTAATGATTGTGCAAGTTCCCTTCAGTTCATGTCCTCCTTAAAGAGAGTATAACAAAGTAGATTAAAGCCCCTTCCCTAGTTGATAGAAATTACTAGCACGTGACATGTTTTTGCTTCATTTTGCCCAATCCTTTTTTTTTTTTTCTTTCTGTGGGACAGAGTAAAGAATTTTTTTGATCTTTATATTTGCTGGTTCTGGACAGGAAAAGAACCCAAACTGTTGTACTTCCCACTCTAGAACCACAATTTTCTCTTTCTACTCATAAGATTTTCAAACTTTCTTCCTGACTTTTATAGTTGAATAGATCCAAATCCTGTCTGCCAGGCGTAGCAAAGCTGCTTTTTCAGCACTGAAACCTGGATGTGAGTCTCCATGCTGAAGAAAGAGAGATAGAGTTAAAACAAAGTGGTGTTGAAATCTGTGCTAGAAGTGACTTTTCCATCTAGAACTTCTCCCAAGAATTACACGCCTGAAGCAAATGAAAATCCCACAGACTTAATAGGAATGCAGTTAAGTACCCACACCATCACAGGTTCTTCATCCAGGAGACAGCCCGCAGACACCTTTCTCTTTTACAGCATGTTTCAGCCCTGCCATTTGTCAAATGTTCTGGGAGATCAGCCCCTAACAGAGTTAGTTAATATTGCACAATAGTATCAGGGAATTTAATTGAATGTAAATGGGAGGCAATTAGATGCATTATGTAGTCAACTGAGTCTTACACAGTGCACATATGAAGAGGATGGGATTAAAAAATTGAATTGGAGCCATTTAAAATGGGGGTTGTAGTTTTCCTTAATGCAGTGTACTACTTTGTAGTCAAGAGAGACTTCAGATGATCGTTTTTTGAATCCTAAAATGAGCACTAGAGAATAAAAGTGAAAGAAACAAGCTCCCAGACTTATAAAAGGTGTCTACTTGAATCAAAAGGTGGTGTCTACGTCACTGAGAGGGGAGTGACTTGGGGGCTTTGATGCATGCAACCTGTGCCATTTTTAGATGTGTTGTGTTATCTGAGACATCCACCCAAGATTTGGCAGGCTCGTAAAACCTGTAATCTGAGATTTGGTACTTTGGAGGTAGTGGTTGACCCAAGTATTCCTCCCCCTCTACTCTGCTCTGGTCAGGCCCCACCTGGAGTATTGTATCCAGTTTGGGATCCCTAGTATAAAAGGGACGGATCTCGTGGAGAGTGTGAAGGGGATTAAAGGACTGGAGCATCTCCCCAATGGGGATAGGCTGAAAGAACTGGGGCTGTTCAGCCTTGAGAAAAGAAGGTTAAGAGGGGACCTTATTAATGTTTATAAGTATCTCAAATGTGGGACACCAGGGGAAATGGCCAGCCTCTTCTCAGTGGTCTGTGGGGACATGACAAGGGGCGATGGCCTCAAGTTGAAGCACAGGAAGTTCCGCACCAACGTGAGAATGAGCTTCACAGTGAGGGTGACAGAGCCCTGGGACAGGCTGCCCAGGGGGTTGTGGAGTCTCCATCTCTGGAGATATTCAAGACCTGTCTGGACGCCTCCCTGTGAGACCTTTCCTAGGGAGCCTGCTTCGGCAGGGGGGCTGGACCCGATGATCTCTTGAGGTCCCTTCCAACCCCTATGGTACTGTGATTCTGTGAAGGGATTCTAGCTTGTTCTTGGGCAGATTCCCCCTGTTGGCTTACATGCTCCGTGTGCCCTTGCTCACTGCCTCGTCATGCATGTTGCTGCAGAGCACGCTTATCGTACGTCTGCAGGATTCTTGCACTATTTATAAATGTTATAAAAAATTCTCCATCTCTGTGTAACTGATACCCATCTGGAAGTAATTTGCAAAGGATTGAAACGGCAATGGTCAGAGTCAGCGAGGAGCAGACCACCAAGGGTTCTGCCACAGCAGTTAATGAAGTGTATTCTCCAGAAAATGTTAACATAAATACGCTGCAGTCCTCAGCTTGATATTGAAACAAAAAATCCTTGAATGACTTGGCTACAGTTTTCTAACCACACCTTGAAGTATTTATAGGAAGCTAGAAGAGAGGAACGCAGTTAGATAATGCAGTGCTTTTGGAAAGCAGAAAACACTTTCCAGTGTGAGTTTTCAACTAGAAGAGCCAGTTTGTATTACATTTTGATGCTCTTCTAAACAATTTCAGTTGCTTGTAATACTTGAAGTTATCTAAAGTAGCCTGAAGGATTTTAACTATGTTATTTCCATTTACTGTATTTGTGAATGATCTGCTGGATTAATAAGAAAGGCACTCTCTCCTCAAGGAAGGCAACTCAAAATGATTTTTATTCCTGGCCAGTTTTCCAGTCTGGCTTCAGAAACTTGAACCACTTGAATAAAGCAAAAGTCTCCTTGACTTAAGGATCTTTTCACCTTATTTTGATTTCCACCCTTTAAAATGTTGTCATCTTATTTGCCCTGCAATGATAAGGCTTTGGCTACATGCCTGGTTATCCATGCGAGAGCCAGAAGGAAGGCAGGGGACAGCAGATTGTCCTGCTGTCCGTCTGTAGGTTGCCCGTGGCACCAGCTTGCAGTTGTCTGAAGGAGAGCATCGGTTGGTCACCTCCCAGTCAGTCAACCTTGGAGCAGGGCTCTGACATTCTCCAGCAAGGGGGAGGGAGGGAGGATACCCGCTGACTGTTGTGGTTTTGAAGACTGTATCATGTCCAGTAATACGGCAAGGAAAATAATCACTCCTGAAGGCACCAAGAGACAGCAGTGCTCGATTCCCTTCCAGATGTGTGCTGATGTGCTGTGTTTCCGGTTTTTGTTCGCTATCAGTATGAAAAAGTCTCTCTTCAACTGGCTGCCCTCAGTTGTTTGGTTTTTTATCATCAGATTTAGGCAAACCTTATTAAGGTTTTAATGGCTGGTTAAGGAATTAAAGTGATAAATGGAAGATTTATATCAATAAGTGTTTTTTCTTCTCTAAAAGACAATGCTCATTTGGTTTTTGAGATATGAATAAGCAGCAAACGGGAGAGAACCCATGTGCAACTGTAATTTTTCAGGAAGAAGAATCATCCAACTGAGGATTTACTTGACTACTACATCCATGCTGATTACAGCACTGAGATCTTGCTTAAACATCTCATACCCCTCCCTGCCCCCACCAGAGTCTCTGATCATGGCTTTTAATTGACAAAGTATATTTTGAGAGCCTAAGGATTAGTTAAAATGCACACTGGCAGTGAAAATTAGGTGTTTATGCCATAAAGTTGTAATCAGGAAGTATGTGCAAGGGAAATGTCTAGAGTTATTTTTCCTTTTGACTGCAGCTGAGGATGACCACCTGGCTGAAATGTCACAGCTGCTTGCTTTTGTAGGATCTATTTCAGCGTGTAATTTAGATGGTCCCCTTCCTTCTAATTTCTGTATCAGCACCAAGTTTTGTTATCCTTGGGGAGGGAGAGGGAGTGTCTGTCTTTTTTATTACTTGGGATTTATGGATAAGGCATGTCTTGGAGTTCTGCCAAGGCCACCAAAGCTGAGCTATTAGTTTGAGATGCAGTGTTTTTCCTCACCTGGCTGTGGAGCATTTGATAGAAGGAGGGCTTTTTTCCTTCAGTGCTAGGTGTTTTAAAATAGTATTTGCAAGGTATTTTCAATTCCTCTCCCTTTCATAAACATGAATAGTCCCAGGATTTATAGTGGGAAGCTGGATGCAACGAGTGTGTTCCAAGTAGAAAAGGTAAAGATGAATCTTCATGGTAGGAGTTGTCCCAATGCGTTGTGTTAGCTGGATGTTACCATCCTGCATCTATGCATTCAGCCCCACCAGCAGATACTGAGGAATGAGCAGAGAGCTCTCTTCAGCTGCTTTGTTACAAAGGCAGCCAGCATAGATATCCTCTGTTGATATTTCAAAAATAGCTGTCTGACATTGGGTTGGGAGTTGGTGAGTGCTCTTCATCCATCTGCCAGCTCCAAATATTTGAACAGCTGGAGGTAATTTCCTTAGTTGCTTCAGCTTGAATTCCAAGAGGCAAAGTTCTAATGAAGAAAATGCAAGGTGTAGGTTTCACGTGTGGTAGCAAGTTATGAGCTGAAGCTTTGACTTGACTGGACAGCATATATTAGAGATGTTTGCTTCCTGGTGTGTGCTGGAGCTTCAGAAAGTGCCTTGGCGTGTTGTAACTTGCACCTTCACATTCTAGTCAAGACAAACCTTTAGGCAAAGACTCCCAAGTAGTTTTAACCACAGTCAGCTAAGATATTTTAAAACATCACCTACTTGGTCTGCACTAGATGCTAAATGATGTTTTAAAAACATGTTGGCCAACCTATGTTTAATTAATCCCTTCTTATCTATGCAAGTCCTAAATCAGTTTGATTCTGGGTGCGTTTCAATCCTGCTGATACAAGAGAGTACTTCTGTAGTTTAGGAGGGTTTTTTGCTTAACAGTTGCATGTTTTTTCTGTTTGTGAGGACAGATGCTAGAAGGTTGAGTAAATTCCATTGTTTTTAGAAGATGAAAACGCTTCCAGTTTCTGTTTCTACACGTTCATTTCAGAAGTTGACATGATTGTGTACAAGGATCCCAAGACTGGTTATTCTGCTGTGAGTACATTTAGAGGGAAGCAACTTTTTCCTTACTTGTTGCCTTCGAGTTTCAGTGTTCAGCATTATTTTCATATGCAGATCAGATGTGCACAGAAGCTGGCTTAGCTAAATAGCCTGGAGGCTGAACTTTGTGGTGTTAACACTTCAAGACCCGTCTTACGAGCCTCAATTTATTATGCTACCTGAACTGTCTGAACATATAATCCAGATAAGAAACTTCTGGAGACTGAACAGTAGCCTTAGAAGCTCTCAGGTAGGACTCTCCAGGTAGAGTCCCCAAAGTGATGCTCATACCATGCAGTCCACCACCATCTCCTTTCAGTTTCAGGAAAAAAAGTATAGAACAAAAGATGTATGTGTACAAGTGAGCTGCTAACCCATTCCAGGCTTAAGCCTCAAGAAGAGTCTTGTGTAGCTCTGCAGAAGCCTTAGATACTGAGTCAGAGAAGCAGAAAATAACGCAAATCCTGTATGTTGGAGGTGAATGCATTACCCCTGTACTTTGAGAAATTAGTTGAGTGCATTTTGTCATCATAACGTCATGGTATATTAATGTAAGAAAACATGGTGAGGAATTAAATTTTTCTTTTACTTCCTTTCCTCCCATCCTCTTTGGTGGTTATGTTTTGGTATATTTTCTGCAAGTACTGCGACTGTTGAGGAGCTCTTGCCTAATTAGCATTGGCAGAGTAGTAGTAACATATACTCATGTAAATCTCTTTTCATTGCCCTTCCTATATAAAAGTAAAATTCTAGATGATTCTGAGAAAATATTTGGGGTTTTTTTTCAGCTAGGGGAAGGTTAATACTTGACCTAAATCAGAAACAATTGTATTAAAAATTACTTCCATTTCTCTGAGGTTGTTGTGGAGTTGTCTACAAAACCTGGGTCTTGTATTTTATCCAGTATGTGTCTGAAGTGGTTACCAGAAAACTGGTTAACAGGTTTAATTTCTAAATATATGCAGATTTAGTCCATTTCCACATTTTGTGGCGTCATTTGCTAAATGTGTTGTCATTCAAAAGATCCCATGTCAGAAAAGCAAATCAATGCCAGGGCAAGAGACAGGCTGGGTGGACAGATCAAAGCAACTTTGAGGATTTACTATCTCAACAGGCTTCTCCTTCCCCCTACCCTGCCCCATGTCTAACCATCAATATATTTCATGATCTTGGAAACCTCCTGGGCATCCACAAAGCACTGTCTGCTAAAAACACAAATCTATCATTGATTCAGTTGCTACATCCCAGTTGATCAATACCAAACTTCAGTAAAACTATCTCCGTGTCTCTGCTTTACAGACTAGGGAAGTAAAATGTGTTTATAGCTAGGAAGGGAGGTGTTGATGCTGGAAGAGCTCCCATCGGTCAGTGTAGCAGCCCATCTGCTCATCCACATGGGCAGCAGAGAGCTCGTGTCCCTCATGTGCCGTGCTCTGCTGGTATGAAATCTGCAGATCCCTCTTGGAGAGTCAGAGTCCTCTGAACTGGAGCTGTCAGCCACAACTCGCCCTCCTTTCTGATCTCTCTGTGCCTTCTAAGCCCTATGTTTCTGTGATTCTCAGCAGCCTGCTCACAGCTGTGGAAGTTACTTCCACAGTGTGGTGGTTTAACCCTGGCTGGAGGCCAGACACCCACCAAAGCCAGTCTATTACTCCCCTTCTAAGTTGGACAGGGGAGAAAATATATATTAAGAGGCTTAGGAGTCAAGATAAGGATAAGGAGAGATCATTTTATCAGCAACGATATGGGCAAAACCAGACTCAACACAGTGCAGGAAAGAACTATTCTAATTTGTTACACTACACTAAAAAGAACAGTGAAAACCAGAGTCGGGAGTGTGACTAAATCTTAAAACAAATGCAACCAGATCTTAGAACACGTTCCCCCCACCACTCCCTTCTTAGCAGACTTTAATCAGAATCTTGCTCCCTTCTTCCCTCCCGTTCGCAGTACAGGTGGGGCAGGGACTGGGGAAAATGGGGTTCTCAGTAGCACCTTCCCCCCACCCCTCCATTCTAAGCAGACTTCCCTTTAGCCATGATTTTACTCCCTTCTTCCCTCCCTGCTTGCAGTACAGGGAGGGGCAGGGACTAGGAAAATAATGGGGTTCTCGGTTACTTCTTCATGAGCTGTTTCCCTTTTCCAGATTTTAAAAACACCTTTACCTCCCCCCCTCCCACTCCCTTCTTAGCAGACTTCGCTCTAGTCATCATTTCACTCCCTCCCCCCAATAAAAGCGCAGGGGGGCAGGGACTGTGAAATAAGGGCTTCGGTCAGTTCCTTGCAAGTTGGCTTCCTTTTCGGCTGTGGGGGGTGACATTCATTCCACACATCCTCCTCCTGCTGCACCGTGGGGTCCCACCCCTGAGAGACAGTCCTCCATGAACTTTCTCCAACATGAGTCTCATCAGCTGCTCCGCCTGGATCACTGCTATGGCGGGCAGCAATAAATTACAATGTCTCTCAGTCCCAGTCCTCCACGGGGGCACCAATTCTCTCAACGCAATTCTCTCATTCATCTCTGTAGGTTGCGAGTGCTGGCAGGGGCTTGCTTCAACGTAAGGGTCACAGTGTCTTCTCTATGTCTCCACCTGCTCCATCCAGTGTGAAGCCCCTCCACGGGCTGCAGGTGGGGTCTCTGCCTTTTCCATGGGGTTTCTCCACAGGCTGCAGGGGCATCTTTCTCTCCGGCACCTGGGGCGCCTCCTCCCCGGCCTTGGTGCCTGCACAGCTCGTTACATCTTCTCACTTCCTTTGCCAGTGCAAGGAACAGCTGCTTCCAGGTTGTTTTCTCCTGTATGTGATTCTCAGAGGTGCTATGACTATCTCTCATTGGCTTGGGCTTGGTCAACATTGATTCTGGCCTTGGATTGTTTACATTTTGGAGCTCCAGAGAATTCCAGCAGCTCCTCACAGCAGCCATTTTCTGCACCCCTGTTCTTGCACCCAACCTTGCAAAACTGTGACACACAGCACAGCTAAGTGTCCCAGATCTCTTAGCATCCACAGCAAGAAGGGTAAATTAATGTTAGATGTGGGTTTTGAGGGAGCAGGAAGAAGACAGAAAATGCTGATAAATGCTCAGCTCTCCCCTGCTCTGCTGCTGGAGTGTCACCGTGTACCATGGTGAGGAACAGGGAACATTTGTGTCGCGTAGCTCCTTCTCCACTGAACAGTATGGCTCCTGCATTGTTTGCTATTTGTGCAATGAGAAATGAAAAGGAAATAGAAATTGAGAGTGGCAGAACCTAGATAAGCTATGTGTAGACTCACCCAAGTGCTTGAGATAGCGATCAAGGGAGAGGTCTACCTGGCCTTGGTAAAACAAAGGGAAGTTATCATGAGTGTATATGTGCAAAGGCGAATGAGGAGAAAGTGCGTTTCACAAAATACACTCTGCTTTCTGCTTTGGAGGAAGCAGAAATCCAAGTTGCTCACTGCAACAGCTTGGCATTACTGCCAGAGACTCGCTCTTACCAGTTTTCAAGATAATATTATTGTTTATTTTTAAGATACGTCCATGTTAGAAGATTTGTGCAAACTTCTATTTGCTGGAGAATACTAGTTGGGACTACAAAAGCAACAGCACATAATATATAATACTTAGTTTATATATATATTTCCTTATCATAGAATCATAGAAGAGCAAGGGTTGGAAGGGACCCCAAGGATCATCGAGCTTCAACCCCCTGCCACAGGCAGGGCCACCAACGTCATGCCTCCTTGGGTGTATATGTGTTTGTAACTCTGCTTGAAGGAGGTCTTGCCCAAATAAAGATACTGCTCGTGAATAGAATGATAGACCATATTTTGTGTGGATGGGAATACTTGCTTGCTTCACAATTCGTAATTTAATTTCCTGTCATCAAGAAAATATAAATGGTCTTTGCTAGTTTGTGAAAAAGCGGTATTATAGAGCTGTATTTTGTCTTGCAGTGGGTGCTGGTGACTTGCTGACAGTTTAACAGTAGAACTTACAAACAGGCTTTAGACTTCTTTTAATCAATCAGCTTCGTTTACTTTGACATTGAACATTTTTAGACCTGGAATGCATTTTGACAAACTGCTACCTTGAAGCTCATTATAACTTCTGAAACAGCTGAAAGTGCTAGAAGAGCGAAGAGCAGGACAAGTAGCACCTCCTGAGCTGGATGGAGTTGGTGCAGCCTTAGTGGTGGTTGTAGTTGCAGGCTTCCTTTTCCATTCCTGGTGTGTCTTGGCTTCTGTACTCCCAATTTTTTAAATAGTGGGTGAGGTTGTATAATACTAAAACGTCTGCAAGAAAAGGAGGAGACAAACCCATTTGCCATTAGCAGCAGAATAAGGTACCCATTTAGTTATGCTAAATTGGCATGGAAGAATTGGGCGTAATCTGTAGGTTATTGATTAGCTTCTCAGCAGTGCAGTGTGCTGCAGCTGACAGAAGTCCCAGAGGGGCTACTCACAGATAAACAAAGTGAAGTTCCGATGGGTGATATGGCTTCTGTTTACCAGCATGTCTCCTTGCCTAGCTGCCTGCCGGGAGCTGTGTTCCAGGCAGGGGATCTCTGTGCAGGGGAAGCAGCAAGCCCCTGCTGTTTTCCTGCAAATAGCTTGGCCTCTTGTGCGAAGTGTCAGACCTTTGGGAATAAATGGGAGCACCTTTTGTTCCAAAGGGGCTGCGTGTCACAGAATCACAGGGGTTGGAGGGGACCTCCAGAGATCATTGGGTCCAACCCTCCTGCCAAAGCAGGCTCCCTAGCTTATATTGCACAGGGAGACGTCCAGACGGGTCCTGAATCTCTCCAGAGAAGGAGACTCCACACCCCCCTGGGCAGCCTGTCCCAGGACTCCGTCACCCTCACTGTGAAAAAGTTCTTCTGCATATTGGTGCAGAACTTCCTGTGCTTCAACTTGAGGCCATCGCCCCTTGTCCTGTCCCCACAGACCACTGAGAAGAGGCTGGCTATTTCCCCTGGTGTCCCACACTTGAGATACTTATAACCATTGATCAGATCCCCTCTCGGTCTTTTTTAGTCAGGGCTGAACAGCCCCAGTTCTTTCAGTCTTTCCTTGTAGGGGGGATGCTCCAGTCCTTTAATCATCTTCGTAGCCCTCCACTGTACTCTCTCCAGGAGATCCCTGTCTTTTTTTTTTTTTTTTCTTTTTCCTGTAAGAACCTCCAGCTCTTAAATTTGGGAAAACTTAGTATGTGATACCCACCAAGTGTGTCTGTAAGGTATTTTCAAAGTTTACTCCCGCTGCCAGAGAACATGAAATTAAGTTTGAGTTTGTGTGTGGGAAGCACGAAGAACCCAAAAAAGTTGATGCTAAGGGCAGGAACATAAGGATGGCAGAACAGCTTGATGTAAGACAGCAATGAAAGTAAAGAAATTGCAGAAGTGCAAGTGGGAAAGCAATAGAATGTTTTCCAGTGGAATAACAAAAAAAAAAAAAAAAAGCTGGAGAGCTTAAAGGAGGTGTTGTGTGGGCAGACAACCAGTAGTGGATGGTGTGAAGGTGACTGTGAAATGTTCAGTCTTGATGAGGTCTCAGGTCTTATCAGAAAGCAGCTAATGCAGGAATTAAAATAATCTATCAGGTGACTTATTATGACATATTAGGATTGCAGACTGTGTATTTGAACTTTCCGTGAGAAAATAAGATTTCGGTTGGTCCATGGAGAAAGGAGCTGATGTATTGTTACCGGAGACAGGGTGGACGTAAGGTTAGGGGGAATCCCAGAATACTGCCACAGGAAAAAACCCACAGCAAATCACCTTGTGTGTGCGTGCCCAAGATCTTCAGAAGGACAGAAGACGACCTAATTATTTACTCAAGTAACCTGAGGTTCACCACCATCTAGGATGCAAAGCAAGCAGAGTGGTTTCCAAGAAGTTTCTGTTGCATTCTGTCAAGATGAGTGTGATGGTTTTAATTGTTATGGACAAAGATGTATCCCTGGGACATCCTCCCTGATTTTGAAGTGGCACCAGTGATTAACTTGGCTCAGTTAACATGCAGATGGGTTGCCAGACTCATAATTGTGAAAGTTTTAATTCCCCAAAGGAGAGAAGACAGTCTTTACTGCTTTCAGAAGAGTTCCAGTGCAAGATGCCATGCTTGGTGTGTGCTGCGGGAATGAGATACCATGGAAAATGATTCCCTGGTCAGATTGTGTCCTGATGTCTCTAATAACAATAAGGTGTCCTCTACACCTGGACATCATTTACTGTGTCACTTAAAATAACATTTAGAGGGTATTGCTCATCAACTTATGACAGGATAGAAGTATTTTGTCCTCCGTATGCTTGACTCTCTTTTCCTGTGATGCTGGAATCGCTTATGTCTATTGGAATTTGTCCCCATTTGTGAAATGTTGTCCCATTCAAACATTCCATTTCAATTAGTTCAGGATACCTGCAGTCCTGGGCAGAGTAAACAAATGAGGGAGAACTCTTGGTCAGCGACATACACATTTACACCTCACTTAAATGATGCCTGCTGCAGTGTCTGTGGACCTGGAGAAATAGAAGTGCCAGTTCTGTTTTCTGTGGCCTGTAGCATAGCAGGGTGCTTTACAATTATCTGTTAAATTAAGCCTTTGCTGTCTTTGTGGATGATCTTTTTACAGTCCTCTGTCCTAAAGAAAGAGACCTCTGACTAATGGTGTTGTGCCTTGACTCTGTAACTATAGATGGACTTTAAGAGCAGGTCTCCAAATCTCTCTGCACTCAGGGAAGGATGGTTTCTCAGCTCTTGATAGTGTGGATTTGCCCCACCGCAGGTGGGTCCCAAGCATGGTAGTGAGTCTTGTTGCAAGGAGAGGAAGCTGCATTCCTTTCTGTTGTGGTGGAATTTGGGGCTCAGTAGAGCTGTGATTTTTTTTTTTTTTTTTTTTTTTCCCTTAGCCCATTTACTGGGTGTGAGGGGCAGAAGAGAGGTACTTTTACAATATATTTTTAAACATTGTATTTGCAAATCTGCATGTGACAAGAAGGTAACATGGAAAACCTGCCGGCACAATTTTGGTGACACCTTAACAGCATATAATATAGCATATACACAGCCTATCAATTAATTCTTCATTTCTTTTTAAAATGAACCTGGTTACGTAAAGGGAAATCTTTCCATCCTCCCAGCCACTGCATGCCACAGCAGAGGGAAGCATGGCGACAGCGGCCCCTGATCCATTGGTCTTTGCCTGCTGGAGAGCTGCAGTTGAAACCTCCTAATGAACAGCTACACTCCCCAAGGCTAGGACCTGAATGATAAATGTGTATTTGGCAAACTGATTAGTAAAGCCTTTGCACACTTGGCTAGTTGTATCCTGTTTCCTGGAGGGGAGCCAGATGGAGGAGAAACGGAAATGTAATGGATTGCAGGTTGGGTGTTTTTTTTTTTTTTTTCTGTTGATTGGTTGCAAAAAGGCTGAATAAACAGAGGAGTTGCCTTGAGGTAGGCAAAGTTTTGCTATTTGAAATCACCCAAACCTTCCTCTGGCTCAGCTGTATTTTGTTTCCAGTGCTCTGTAGGTTGTGTTAGTGACAGTAAGATTGGGGGAGGCTATTCAACTGGATTTAGTTTAGCTTTTTTAAAACAAATCATAATCCCCAGCCTCTCTGGGGGGAGGGAGAAGTTAGTGCAGATGCCTGACAAGCTGCACACCAGCCTGTTTGCTGGAGAATCTCAGCAGAGCTGCGGCCAGAGCCTCTTGATACACATTTACCAGGGCTGCCACTTCTTGAAGCATGTGCCAGGTAATCAACGTCAGGTAGTAGTTGAGTGTCAGAATAATCTGGTGATACAGTTAAATTTCACTTAATTTAAGGATTTCTATTTTTATGTTTTGAACAATTTTTAAAATAAACATGTGTTTTGCATATCATTGGCACGCTGGGGTTAGAGACCCAGCATGGTTCTTTCTGTTAGCAGTAAACTTTTTAGGAAATCATTAAAAGTCACGGCATGAAATATTGCAAACCTTCCTCCATGTCTCCTCAGGTGAGGTTAATGCAGTTGGTTTGGGCAGTTACTGACAACAAAATTCATTTTAGGGGAGTGTTTAGTTGCCATCTGGAATTTTTCATTCATGTTGGACATTGAAAGTATTTTGAAAATTCGTGTCACAGTTCCAAAGTCCTGTGGTTGTTTGCAGACAGGAGAGTTCAAGAATAAGTATACACTGACTCTTTATTTTTCTTCTGGTTTCAGAGCTGTTTGGTTATACACAAGCCACGTAGACACACTTTTCTCAGCAGTCAGGAGATGCCTTTTTGAGGACAGAAGCAGCTGAGATTTAAGCATACTCGTAAGGATGTCAGAGCCATAGTTGTGGCGATTGGGGTGTTCATGAGAATGCAAGGACTAAGTGCTAAGTCTGCTTTATCCATCAAATAGCAACACAGTTTTCTGAAATCGAATAGCATCTGCTGCTGTGGTCATCTTCCTGTTCATGGGAAGCCATCCTCTTCTCCCTGGGTTTATAAATAAAACCATCTACCTTTTGACAGTTGGATTTGATAAACAAACTGTCAGGCAGCGTTTTATTAAGTCATTAATTCTGCTACAAGTAAATTGATGTAGGCATCAAATGCTTTGGGTAATCTCTTTTATGTAATTAGAGACCAAGATAAAAATGTAATAATGCTGCTGTGTTCCAGCAGGCCAATATTTCAGATGATGCTCTTGTTATTTCCTTCATTTGCCTCTTGGAAATTATATTTTCCCCTTAGTGTGGCTGGCTTGCTTTGCAGTGCCCTATAGCTGCAGAGGTGGATTTCGATACTCTGTAATGTTTGTTAAAGCACACGGACTGCTTTTTAATTATTAACACTTATTCCATTGTACCTCATACTTCCACGGAATGGTTTCTTTGTACAACCTTCTCCAGTAATGTTTTTTGCTTTGCTAAGATAAAAACCAAGTCTGAAAGCACATACTTTGGCAAAAATGATGGTACTTTTGGCAGCTAGGGATTACCAGGTGTTCTGCATTATTGCCTTTTAATAAAATAACCTTGTGTCACACCTATTAGCAGCTCAACAAAGATTGGACCGCACAGGATCTACTGGTCAGGATAGAGGGAAAAATGTGCAGGGGAATTGGGTGTTGAGCTCTTTGAAAGAAGCTGTTTTGGCTGCTGTTTTCTGCTTGGTGGATGAGAAACTTAAAATGAGCCAGCAGGGTGCTCTTGCAGCTCACAAGGCTGATGGTATCCTGGGTTCCATCAGAAGAGGGGTGGCCAGCAGGGACAGGGAGGTGATTGTCCCTCACACTCTGCCCTTCTGAGGCCCCATCTGGAGTCCTGTGTTCAGATCTGGGGTCCCCAGTACAAGAAAGATGTGGAACTGTTGGAGAGGGTTCAGAGGAGGGCCACAAAGATGATCAGAGGGCTGGAGCACCTGCCCTACAAAGAGAGGCTGAGGGAGCTGGGCTTGTTCAGCCTGGAGAAGAGAAGGCTGTGGGGGGACCTCATTGCAGCCTTCCAGTAACTGAAGGGCGCTTACAAGCAGGAGGGGATTCAACTTTTTAAAAGGGTAGACAATGGCAGGACAAGGGGGAATGGATTGAAGCTAAAGAAAGGAAGGTTTAAATTAGATATTAGGGGGAATTTTTTTGCAGAGATAGTGGTGAAGTGCTGAAACAGGCTGCCCAGAGAGGTAGTGCATGCCCCGTCCCTGGAGGTGTTCAAGGCCAGGTTGGCTGGGGCCCTGAGCAACCTTGTGTAGATCCAGGCCTGGAGGTTGGTGACCTTGCCTGTGGCAGGGGGGTTGGAGCTCTATGATCCTTGGGGTCCCTTCCAACCCATGCCATTCTATGATTTTGTGATTCATTACTTTTAATATCATGGTGGTTTTCACAATTTACTTTGTGTTTGTATCTAGCAGTCCAAGTTTGAAACCGGCCACATCTTCGGAGAGGGCAAGGATCCCATTCCCTTTCTCTCTCCCCCAAAACAGTTTTATTTCCTGCAAAGTTCATCCAAATAGCTGACCAAAAAGATGAAGTATTACCAAGTCTTGGTTAATGTCAGTGGGCATCCTGTCAGTTGTCAGCACCGTGAATGTACCCTCCTGCTTGTGAATAGCCTTTTCACATCTGAGATTCTCACAGAAGCATTGCTCTGCCTCATGTTAGCATCTAGCTATTTTACTTAAATTGCAGAGTTCTTTAGAAACTGTGGTGTAGATTAAAAGCACATGAGCACGAGAGCAAGTGTTTCAGCACAGCAATTCTGGAAAACAGAGGATCATGTTGATAGTTGGTAAATGGACTCTTCCACCCTAGTACCAGAGGGGGATTCTTTATCATTCAGGGGGGTAGGTTTTTTTTCTTAGCATGTTTGCAAAGGTATATCCATGAAGCTGAGTAATGCATTCTCATCATTAAAAATGTGTAGTGACTAAAGCAACTAAATCAAACATGGAAGCTCATGAGTATGGCATAATCCCATGCAAAGTGAGTAATTGCTTGCTAGATTTGATGTATCAGTTATTTTCCTTGTTAGATGGCTGTAGAAATACTGTATTTTATGACTGAAATTATTATTGCAATTTTTTTTTTCCAGGCGACTGGCTGGCAATGATCTTTCTTTTATCCATCCAAAGGCCTTGTCTGGGTTGAAAGAACTCAAAGTTCTGTAAGTAATCATGTTTTAGAGCTTCATAGCTATCTGTATGCTTTCTTAGTCCACAGCCAGGCTGTTTGGTAGCAGGGTGTTTGGAAAAAAAAGTACATCTTGTAGCTGGAGAATCCCAAGAAGGAAAAATCCTAAAAAGAATATGTAAACATTTTGGTTTTCTCCACCCCCTCAGTTCACTCCAACAGGTGCCCCAACATTATCAGGTAGTACTAGTACTTAGTCTTTGCCCTTTGAGTCATCCCTACTGGGGGTAGAAATGATTTCTATAGTTCAGTGCTTCTTTAGGTGAAAATGACTTGCAGAAAAAAAAGTTTTAATAAAAAATAATTAGAATCATGTATCCCATTTTCCTTTCTGAGATAAGGTTATTCATTTCAGCTATTTTTCCATAGCTAAGGATAAAAAGACCTTCCTGTTTGGTGTTTTAAAAACCTGTATCCAGAAATTGTAACATTTATGCTGATGTAAATATTTCCAATTCATATTAGGGTAGTAGATAGTTAATTAAACAGATACTTAAAAAAAAAAATAGTGGGAAAGGACCCTGAGGTTGTAAAGACAGAAGCATAAACAGGCAGCACTAGTAGGGTACAGATAAGGAAACTGCCCATCTGCAAATATTACTTAATAGGGTTTTTTGTAAATTGAATGCAGAGTGTCAAGGCACTTGAGGTATCTCCATCAGGATACTCTTTGCTGGATGTGCCTGAAATTCTAGTGGTTCTTGAAAAATTTGAGACTTGGATATTAATTAACAATTATCTTGTCCACTTATCTTTTATCTCAGTCTGCGCCAACATCTAAGAAGATTTTAAAATTCATGAGATCTCAGTTGTAGGACTCATCACACAATATGTATGTTTTCCCAGAAGCGAAGTTCATGAAAAGAGCCCCCCAGTATAACTTCATTCAGCTTGTCTCTTGTTCCATTGTGTCTGTTTTTAATGGTATGCCCCGAAGGGCTTTGTTGTGAACACACTTTGTACATTAGATTGTTAACACATGGTGAATTGATGGGGCTTCAGTAAAAAATTATTTGTGTATTATAGAGCATGTATATTATTTTCTTTTTCACGAGAAAATAATAAAATATCATGCATTGTAGCAAATTTATACTGGTGGTGGTCAACCTCTTCCCTGAGTTCCCAGGGGAGTTTCAGCATACTGTATCAGAGGTTTTTTTCTCTGCAAATTAATGCAGTTAATTAATGCGTTGTAAATAAAACTGAAATAGACATTTTCTTTGGATATTTGGTCTTGATAATTCCACATGCTTTTATGTACACTAAAAAAATCTATGAAACCATAGCAAGACTATGGGCTCTTCTGTCACCTTTACTATTGGTAAAGATTATTGTCAAATTCTAGTTTACTAACACAGTGGATTTTTACAGGACCCTCCAGAACAATCAGCTGAAGACTGTACCAAATGAGGCCATCAAAGGATTAAGCGGTCTGCAGTCCTTGTAAGTTTGCTTTGCTTTTGTTCTTGTATTGTCCTGCAACTTCCACTTTCAGTCACTCTGTACACATTTGCTTCAGACTGGAGAGTGCTGAAGTGTCATCACGTAGGTGTAATCATGTACCTGGACTTTCTCATACTGCAGTTTCAACTGGAGCAAAGTTTCCTCTAAACTTCATAAGGAATTTTATTTGTCATCTTTGGTGGGATGACCCAAATCCAAACTCTTTCAAAATCCAAACACAGGTACACTGGATAAATATAGTGGTGGTGTAGTTAAACATTATGATCCTTCTTGCATGTCCTGAGGTGTTTAAGCAATTTTAAAATGTTGTGCAAAAATGAATCATGCCCAAGTCTTTTGTATCCAGAGGAGGAAAAGGGGTTTCTGGGATGGAGTATTGCTTGAGACATGCATAGTATTGGTTTTACTGGAAGGTGTTGAAATCACACAGACAGTTATGAACGCCTCAGCCATTATTGCTAGTTGCTCATAAGATATTTCATATGTGCTTATACTATCTCATGCCTTATGTTTTATAAAGCATCTTAATCAGACCTTAATAGTTAGTTACAGCTCTCTAGGTGGTAGATGCTTATCACTGCTGTGAGGAGGCGGAAGGGGGAAGGGCTTCACATTTTTCATCCATTCTGCTTACCTACAGAAAGAGGGCAGATTACCTGTTATTTCTGTGCCAAAATTCTGGTTTCTGGCCTGAGATCCTGCTGCTTTCAGTGTTGCATCAGAATAATTTTGCAAGGGGAAAAAAAATTAGTTTTGCAAAACAGCTTTGCAAACTATTGCCCAACTTCTGCAGAGATGTTTCTGTACTCCCTAAACTTGGATCTTGGCTGCTGTCTTCTCATAGTTTCTCAGGTATTCACACTTCTTCCATCTGAAGAAAGCCCAGTAAGCAGCACAGGGCAGAATAAGGTTGGCTGCAGCCTGTCCCACTGGGGACTGGGACTGGGGATTGTCACCTCTCAGCACAGACCCGCTTTGCTGGGCTGCTTACCGGCGAGGATCTCACGCGTGCCATGGCGAGCCTGGGAAGCAGGAGAGAGCAGCGAGTTTTGATGCCACGTGTTGGCACAGACTTTTCCAGGCTCCCCCCAGGAGGAGGGAAGGTGCAGGTTTCCATTTGCAGCTGTTTTGAAAATTTAATATCCATGTTTCCCTCCTGTTCTGTTACAGTGTGTGTTGGTCCGAGTGCCATAGTCTGCTCTGTGGAAATGCTATATGGATTGTAATAAAAATCCTTCAAATTACATGATGTGATTATCCCTTCAGCAATTATTTTTAAAACTCACAAAACCCCCCAAAACAAACCCCTCCAAAACCCAAGAAACTGAAAGTTCTTCCTGGCTTCCAGCATAGCTGTGATGCCAAAAAAAGAAACTACTTCAAATACTGTTGTTGAAATAATCCATTTAATTTTCAGCGAACATGCTTTTTTTCTCTCTGCTTATTTGCAGTCAAGTTCTGTAGTTGAAGTTGAAAATATTAAATCTTCAGTTGCTGGTTTGGTGATAAATGTATGTGCAAAAGGGAAGGAAACTAATATATGTATAAATTCAGCCAGCATCTTGTCTTTTTTTTTAATCTTTTTAAAAATTTGTGTATTTTTAATATGATTGGAAAGCAGATTATGTTAGAGCCATTTAAAAGAAACAGACATTTTAGTTGTTGAAAAAAGTCCTGGAGTGATTATATAATACCGTCTAATGTAACCCGTATAATCACTTGACATAACATCATTGTAATTAAAGTATAATAATAACAGTTGAAAGTGTGGTGAGGTTTCCCTTTTTGTGAGCTTCTTGGTCATAGTCAACTCATCAGTATTAGGAAGGTGAAAAAAGAGGAAATTGGGTTAGTAAGTAGCAAACTACTTGTTACTTCTTTTTCTGGAGGAAAACAAACCTGGCATTTCAGAATAGCTGTTAGAGGTACAGGGGATAAACTCAGCCTGGAAGTCATCAGTATCAGAAGCTCAGAAAGATCTGGTCTGGGGGGAGGGGGGCAGTTTGGTTGGGGTTTTTTTCCCCCCTTGCACTCATGTGGATCAGGCTTTGGGTTGTCCTCCAGTTTGTTCCCAGAAGGGATATCTGTCTGCATTGCAAGATCGCCATCCCTGGATGTTTGAGTCACCTTCCCTGGATGTGTTTGGGTGGATGAGGTGCTCAGGGATATGGTTTAGCATAAGACAGGAATGGCTGACCCGATGATCTTAAAGAGCTTTTCCAACCTTGTGACTCTGCTGCCAGTTCTAACTATAGTGACAGAATCACAATTTGAGCATAAATTGACTTTTGAGACAAGTGTAGTGGGAAATGCGAAGCACTTTCCCTATGCAGTTTGCTTCCTTTGTCAGAATGCATTTCTGTCGTTTTGATGAACTTTCAGTTTATTGCACCACTCAGAAAATTAAAGTGTGATTATGCATTCTCCCTGCTAATGTCGGGAACACCTTCTGGCTAAGGAATGTGGGACTGGTCCTCTGGATTTTGTGTGTGGGCATGGAAACGTGTGTCAGCATGCTGCTTTATTAGGTTTTTTTGAAAAGGTGGAAAGAAAGAAAAGAAGTGATTTATTTTTTTTCTTTCCAAGGGAATTTGTGTCAGGAATGGATTTAAAGCTCCTGAGCTACTGTGACCTTCTTCTAAAACAACTCCTTGCAGAATGGATGTTAGTAAACTTGCTTCTACCTTTTTAACATACAACTTTGATCCAAATCCTGCAACCTATTCATTGAACTGGCACTTTTGGCTGTTTCCCAGTTTGCTCTGAAGTAGGCTTTACAGGGATTTTTTTTGTTTTTCTTGGTGAAGACACAAATTACTCCCTCCTAAAACTTGATAGGATATTGATAATGCTTTGGTTTGCAATGCTGCAGAACTATCCATTGTCTCTTAGCTGTGTTCCAGTTTCTGGTTGCATGGAAAGATGGTTGCCACACTGTATGTATTAACAAGGCCAGTAAACCTACCTGGGTGAAAATAAAGATGATGGTTACAGGAGCTTCAAGATGTCTAATGTTTATATTACATCTGGAGAGTAGCCAGACTTGTTCAGAATAGTAAAGGCAGCTCTTTATTTTTTGTTTACATTGGATATTTTCCCAGCATTGGCCTCCAGAGGAGAGTTAGAGTCCTTTTTTTATGAAGGGGAAATTTAGCAAAATGAAAGAGTTTTAATGAGTGGAAACTTGCTGTCGAGAAGCTTACCTGGCAGGATGTATTCTCAGGTGGTAAGGTGTCGGGCGGCTGTGGGACAGCACTACTGAGACAGAAGGCACTGGTTGCCCAGTTTGTGCCAGTGGCTTCTGGTAACAGAGAAACCTGACAAAGAAGGAGCTTTGTGAATGCGAACAATGCTCTTGATGGGTTTCAGTTACTGTAAAGCATCAACAGTGTATGTTAGTTGTCACAAGGTAATGAAATGGCACACTTTGTACTTTAGATCTGGAATGGTATCACTGATACCATTTAAATGATACTGTTTATTGGCCAGTCAGGGGTCATACGGAGAGCTACAGGCAGTGAAGCAGTGTGCTGCTCTAGCAGTGTGTGCAGAGCCTGAAAGGAACAGGAGTCTGTTTTGGAGGATGATTTCAAGTATAGAGCATTTTTGACTGCGATGACTTGCTTCTGATTTTTATTTTTTTGTAACACTGCTTCTTCTGAGCTTAGACCCAGAATGTGGGCATTTGTAAAACAGCTCTGCTAATTGCAGCAACTTCAAGGTTTGGTCTACTTCACCCCAGAAACCCTACATATGACTTTCAAGCCGTAGCACAGCATATTCTAGTATAATCTTCAGTGTGTGACAGATATATATATGTTACTTGAACAGGACTTTCAGGTTCTTTGGAAAGGAAATCTGTTCTATTCAAACTCAAAAACCAAAATGCTGCTAATTTTAAATGAGCATTTGCCATCAAATCCGTTAGTTGTTTTCTGAAAGCTTGTCAATAGCTGCTAATGTATCAGAGGTGATTTATGATAATTGTCGTTCAGGAATCACCTAGATGTTGTCCCTGCACATGTGCCCACATGCAGGGAGTATTGGAGTGCTCTGCAGCAATAGTTCAAAGCGCTGCAGCTATGCTCTTACACCAGATTCCCAAATTCGTGGGTACTGGGACTATGCCAATGTGGTACCTGACTGTGATAGCTCCTGCCTTTCCCTTTGCGTGGGTGTTCACCTCAGCTGCAGGGTAAGTGTCTTCACACACATGGTCAGCAGTAATTTTCTGGCTCCGTACTTGGGTCTGCTCACAGCCTCTGTGGCAGGATCATAACTAGTTTTGCAGTCTGCCTTACTATCTCAGAAAGCTGGAGCAGGCTTGAGGCAGGAGGCGTGGACGGGCAGAACAGGGATGTGATGATACTTTCTGGGAGAGGGAATTGGTTTCGCCAAGGCAGGACTGGGATTCTGGTACAGGATTGAAAGGGGAGCAGGATCTTGCCTTGTATATGGGAAAAGGGTTGGGGCGGAGGATGAATGAATGTGTGTTTCAGTCAGGGCAAATTTAAAATACTTGCTACAGCCATGGAGTTCTAGCTTTTCCTTATTTTAGGAAGGATTCCTTATACAGATCAAGTTGCATCTGTATCTATTAGAAAACCTAAACCCAAAGCTAATCTAGAAACGTTTTGCTGGTGCTGTATGGAACAGCACAGCTTTAAGCACTAGTTCATGTTGGAGCAGTTCCAGCAAAGTAAACTATGAGCATATTGAAAGGTGTCAGAATGGAAGATCCCTGAATTTGAGAGGACAGTGCAAACACTGTCTTGAGTCAGAAAATATGCAGTTCTAATTGTGCTAGTTCTTTCTAAAAGTGTTTTATGGCTTCTGTTGATAACTTTTGTGATTCTGGATTATTAACGTTTTCAACGCTGGGGCATCTGTAACGACAATTTTGTTTGGGAGGCTGTGGAAGATGTTAATTAACAGCAATAATTAGATTAAGTTAAGAAGCATTATATGGTTTTACATGTAGTATGCACCTTTACCAGTGGCAGGTGGTTTTTCAACTAACCAGCTTTGAATGGGTTGTCTCCAGAGCTTCTTGAGGGACCAGCCCTCAAGGAATCCATTTTAAACTATAGGATTAAACTATCATTGCCAGAATGGGAAAGGAATGAGTTCACACACTGTTTCTTTTTAACTTGCAGAAATAATACAAACTTAAATATGCTTTTCTCCCTTGCTTTTTGGTTTTTTCCTAGACTGAAGGATGTCTAAGAGCTGTCTTGAACATGTTTGTGCTGAAAAATCTTTGAATATGCAGCAGTTGAAATATACTGTTTTGTGAACTTTACTTACTTGCTGAATGACAAGAATTTCAGTTTTCTATGCTATGTTCATCCTCAGAAGCTGTTCTGGTTTTCTTGAAAGTGAGATAAGGTTTGTGAATCTTTGGGATTTTTTTTTTTAAACTATCTGTGCTTGCTTAAGGACCTGCTGATGTTTAAATAAAAACTGGGAAACTTAATTGGGATGGATGTTACACAGCATGTGGGTAAAGATCAGCTGAATCCTCTCTGGGTAATTGGCAGCAAACTTGGTAGGATTCTGACTGATACCATCTTAAACATTTAAATGGAAGAAATAGTTGTGCTGGCACATCAGTACTGGTGGTGAAATAGCTTTGGCATGCATCATTAGCTTCTAAGAGCTGCTGTAAATTTGTCTTTGAATAAAGCAAATCCTTATATTGATGTTCTTGACACATGAGGTACAGATTGTCGCCGCTTGATACAGTGAGAAAACGTGCTGAGTATTTTAAAGTACCCCTGTTAACACGGGGGGTTATTGCCTTGCATTGGAGCAGAATTTCCTAGGTACCAGGCTTATCAGTACTCGACTTCAGAACCTAAAGATTTACTCTAGTGTTATTTGAGTGATTTCTTTGTGGTTTTTTAAGGAGCACTTCAAAGACCATAGTTCTTTATTGATTACCATTAAGCAGAAGTGGTTTAACACAAGAGTTGGGAGTGATTTTCCTTTTATTAACATCAACATTAAACTCCTGCTGTTAGTACAAGGCTGTTAAAATTTCCCAGTTGCTGCAGCCTGGAAGGTTGAGTGTGGTCACAGGCGATAGCCAGCGAGGCTGGGATAGTAGCTGCAAACAAATCTGCCATGGTTTCCTCTTACCAGGAAAACAGTGTTAAGAAAATGTCTGGCAATATCTTCGTAATGAGTGTTCTTATTAAGGTGACGTTTGTGAGATGTATCCCAGAGCCACAACACCTGGGTGAGCTTTGCAGTGAAGAGCATGCCTGGCTCCTTGGGGACCTCTGCAGGGATGGCCACAGGGATGCTGGTGGGTATTTGTCCCAGGAGACCAAGAGTTGATCCTGACATGCCTTGTTAGATTACAGGAAGAGAGGGATGTTTTTCTCCCCCAACTGAGGTTTTTTGCCTAGCTCTCCCCCTTGCATTCCTGATCCCTCCAGCCCAGCTAGGATCACACAAAGCTGCAGGTTTCGCAGACTGGCAGTGGCGTGATCCTGCCTGTGCAGCAGCAGGATGCTCTGCCTTGCCTTCCCCTGGTCGCTGCCTAGCACCTGGCAGCAGGCTTGTCTAGCTTCTGAAGATCCCAAGGAAACGCTGAGGAGATCTAGTGAGTTTTTTCCTTAAACTCCCAGTGCTGCAGCAATGAATAAAATCATATTTTTTTCCCCTGACCCTCCTCCCCACTATAATATATTAAAAAAGCAGGCTGCCATGCTGTGCTGCCTTCCAGGTATCTGCTGTCCAGACATGAGCATACTCCTCACAGGCCTGGCCTGAGATTTGTAGTGGAAAGCTTTATGGAAATTTGAAATACACTGGAGTTGGAACAGTGATTTTGTGTGTGTTTATATTGCTATTAAAATATTTCAGAAATTCCCATGCATATATGTGTGTTAAACTTTGGAACTTTGTTTCATTTGAATTGAGATAGGAGTTTGTATTTGTTTTACAGTTTCCTCAAAGATGGTGTTAATTGTTTCAAGACCTTTAACTTGCTAAGTTCTTTATATGTTTTAACAACATGTCAAATACTGATATAAGAGCGGCTGGATATAGGTTTCTATCATCTTCCTGCTCTTTCTTCTTGTGGAGTTGGAGTTTGTGTGAGGAGGGAACCTGACAGGTAATAAAATGAAGATGACAGCTCTGCAAGTGAGTTCTGAATTTATAGGCTAAAATGCAACAGGTCTCTCTCAGTGCCTATAGGGAAGCTGGACTTGGAGTAGCTTCTGAAAGATGAAAGAATTTAAATACATGCTGCAAGCTCTAATTTAAAGAACATATTTTTATCTTTAACATTTAAATGGAAAAGCATGGTCTTTGTAAAAGTTCAGTCCAAGTGAGGAATATTGCCTGTACTTTGCTGTCTGCTGGAACTAGTGAAGACTCTTTTAGCCTATCTTAAAGAAAAGGTGTGGTCCTTAGTTGTAATGTTTTGTGGAAGCTGTCAGATACTTCAGGTTTGCTTTTCTGTTGTTTTACAAAGTACCCTGTTGCGAGCACTTCACATTAAACAGAAGGAATACAGCTGGATCTTGTGGCGTGAACACAATGTAAAGAAGTTTGAACTATTTGGGAGAAAATAACTGTGGTACATCAGGCTTACACAGAGAGACATGAAGGAACCCAAAAAACGTGGATGAGAGAGAAATAACCAAGTTAGCTACAAATAAGTCTTGAGATAGGGGAACTAATAACAGATTATGCAGTGTCATATTGTGCGTGATCGCAGTGATATCCAGTATGGTTCTTTTGCTGCTGTGCTTGCTGCTATAACATTTGTAAATGACAGGTTTCCCCTTCAAAACTCTAAATGTAACTCAACCCAAAGTCCAGGCAAACCATTTGTTTTCGGTTGCTTTATTGATCTATCAGTTGGCCCCTGGGAAAACCTTGGGCTGCCCAGCAATCTACAGATGTAGAGATTGGGAAGTTGCTATGCAGAGGGAGAGTGGGAAACAAAAATAATTGCAACATCGTACCCCGTCTTTCTCCTTGACTCTGGCTTTATGATTTGGCATCAGTAATTACTTTCATCTCTATTCAGACACTGTGTTTATTAAGAGGATGACAGATGCCAGGCCTCTTTCACCTGCCAACCTCCCTGCTCAGTGCTAAAGGTGGGCAGTGGTCTTTTTCCACACCCCTCAGTTTTACTGCTGTGAGCAGAAGATTAACATGGCAGACTGGGTGGCTGCAGAGAGCCATCAGTTTAGGATGCAGTTATTTAGGAACTCAATCCGTTTGTGCCAGAGGATGGAGCTCTTGGTGAAGCAAGCTAGGGATGAAGAGTTGTCTGTGCCGTGATGTTCTTTGTTCTTCCCTTCTCCTTTGTCGTGTGTGTCCATCCTTCCTCTGGTCATCTTTGTTAATTGTGAGACAGGAGGAGCAGAGCCAGGGGCTTTGCTGTGTGGTTTGGTTTTCCAAAGTCTGCTTGAGTGAATGGAATCAAGTGAGGAGCGCAGGAGAATTGCAAACAGGTGTAGACAAGTAGTCACAGGGACTGAGGCCTGCCTCTGAAGGTATGCTGCTTCTCTTTAAAAAGAGGGAGGGAGAGAAATCAGTTGAAGAGAAGACTCGGATATGTTTATTCCACTGGAAAATAATTCTTTTGATCTTCAGGGAGGTGTGTGAATTTAGGAGAGAGAAGAAAGACAGGTAATTTCTTGTTATGTTTGTTTTTTCTGAAGCAGAGCCGCAGGCTTCCCCTCCCCCCCCCTTTTTTTTAATTATTATTATCATCAGACATTTAATTTCTCTGAAACGTTCCAGTCTCAGTGCAACCTAAAAGCATTCAAACAAAACAGCACACACACCTGTCAGACCATGGGGCAAATGATAAGGGAATGCCAGTGTATGAACCATAGGAATTAGCCTTTGATGTATAGCTTTAGAGCTAATGGCACCTCACTCAGGAAAGAGCCTTTGACTGCAGTTTTGTAAGTTCCCATGTGTATTGGTGTATTTGCTGCTTAATTTTATGTATTTCTTGATTTATTTTTTAATTACATTGAAATTCAGCTGTGACTTTTCCTAATAATTTGCAGTATTTCAGTCATGTCCATCAGAACAACACAAAGCTCTTTTGCAGAAATAGATCAAGTGCATTAATTCTTGATGAAGTTCTCTGTTTGAATTTGGCATGTCCTTTCAATGTCCGGAAGCTCTTTCACTGCTGTTGAAGCTGTTGTGACTGTGCCCTGGGACAGATGTAGTGCAGTCACTCGGTCCACTCTGCCAGTGCACAGAGGG
The DNA here is from genome assembly GCA_022605575.1 of Laterallus jamaicensis coturniculus. Lineage (NCBI taxonomy): Eukaryota > Metazoa > Chordata > Aves > Gruiformes > Rallidae > Laterallus > Laterallus jamaicensis. The sequence continues at coordinate 3,244,639 of JAKCOX010000048.1, forward strand.
ATAGGATGAACAGCTGGAGGCAACAACTCCATAAACTATAACCCAGCTAGACTTTTAAAGAGCATGTCTTTAGAAACATGTTTCATGGCTTTAGAAACATACTGAACCCAAGACCTGCACTGATTTGTATCATTAGGCTAATGGTGGAGCGTGTACCCGTTTTGTCTCCCCAGACAGCAGCACACATACCACGGCTGGTACACCAATCAGTTCAGAGCAGTTATGCAAGGTGTTTTTTCTTCATGTTTGCAGCAAAGTCACTGTAGTTCAGCTGTGGTGTGACCTAAAGAAGACAGCCTCTAGATCAGAGGACAGTCAAACATTGCCTGTTGCTCTCAGCCCTACACCAGCTTGGATTTGTTACCGTCCCTTTTTTGCATCTCGTGGGCTATTGCTGCTGACCATACTCCTCATCACCTTAAGAAGAACAGCATGTTCTTGATATTTTGCTACATCTATTGCCACTGCCTGTTGCTGGGGCTTCTGCCTGTGTAAATCCAAACCTGAGCTTTTAGTTTGGTTGCTTTTTTCACTTCTGTCCCCAGAGCATCTGGTGACAAACCAAACTTGAACCAGGCGTTTTGCCTGTCCTGGTTGCCAGTGATTGCTGTCCAGTGCTAACTTAGGAAGACGAAAAGACAAATCGGTTCATAGTGCATTGCATGAGAAACAAAGCAAATGCCATCACATGTGCGAGTGTGTTGTCACTACCAAAGCCATTGGACAAGGAGTGCAGTGTTGGGTTTGTCAGGCATCAGGACTGTGGGCTAGACTCGGACAGTAGCACCTGTGCATCCTGTCGTGAGGGCTTCACCTCTGGATCTGGAGCTGAGGACATGCATTGTAGCCTCCAAGGTTTACAGGGGCGGTTGTCGTTTTACGGTGCTTTGAAGCCTGAAGAAGTGGTGAAAGCCCACAGCATAGGTAAGCCGGTGGCTGTAGCAGAACTAATAGTCACAAGTGCTTTGCTGTTCTTTGTGAAAGGCGTCAGGTCACTCCCCACGTGCGCTACTGCTGCTGGTGTCTGCCATCGAAGTTCACCTGGGGAGAAAGCCTGATGGCAAAGCCAGTAACATATGGGAGTCAACAGTGCTAAAGTGCTTTTTCCCATTTCTTTTATAGAGCGTGTTAGAAAGGATCAGGTGCAAATGGGGAGGGTATTTATTTCTCACTTTGTGTTGCTAACATAATGTTTTATTTGCCAGGATCATTCACAACTGACTTTGTTCAAGAACTCCTTTTAATAATCCCCTTCTCTAAAGCAGCCGCTTAAAGTGTAGAGCAGTGCCACGAAATGAAGCATATAGCAGCAGGCAGTGCTATTGACAGTGTAGCTATAGGGATAATCAGTTCAAATGAGTTCTGCAATCTTACACCCTACCTCAAGCTACTGTTTTAGAGAGTTATTCCAGTATTAGCACCTGGGGGGGTGGGGTATGGGCGAGAAGTGTCTATATAGTTACTAATTCACTATAAGCACATGAAATTGTTAAAATGGTTTATTAAAAATGCCTGAGAGTGGTTTTTTTTTATGTGGCTGTCTTCTCTGGGCTCTTAATTTGCCTTTAAAGGTGTTGATGCGTCCTTCTGTAAACCTCCAAACTTTCCAATAATAAATTAATTCAGTAAAGCATATTTAAGCTTTAAAAAAATTCAGGAGTAATAGGACTTTAACTGATCATTTTACTTATTTGTACTTTGTAATTTAACCATGTGAATTCTTTCTGTTTCAATTTTAGGCGTTTAGATGCTAACCATATAACTGCCATACCAGAAGACAGTTTTGAGGGTCTGGTGCAGTTGCGTCACCTTTGGTTGGATGACAACAGCTTGACTGAAGTTCCCATCTACCCGCTCAGCAATCTTCCCTCCCTGCAGGCGTTAACACTGGCTCTTAACAAAATAACACACATTCCTGACTATGCGTTTACAAACCTTTCCAGTCTTGTTGTTCTGTGAGTATTGGTAACTGTATTTCCTAGGTAGCTTTGATTCTCTCCTCATCTCCAGTTTTGATTAATCTGGAATGGTGCTGAAAGAAGTATTTTGCTGTGTGGTAGCTCAGTTGTCTAGTACTAGCCTATAATGCCAACAGGAGATGAAGAGGAGGCTGAGGGAAGACCTTATTGCCTACAACTACCTGACAGGAGGGTGTAGAGAGGTAGCCAAGTGACAGGTGATAGGACACGGGGAAATGGCATGAAGCTGCAACAAGGCAGGGTCAGATTAGATGTTAGGAGAAAGTTCTTCACTGAAAGAGTTGTCTGAGCCTGGAACAGGCTGCCCAGGGAGGGGGTTGAGTCCCTGCCCCTGATTGTGTTTAGCAGACGGGTAGATGAGGTACTCAGGGATATGGTTTAGCATAGGACAGGAACGGTTGGACTTGATGATCTTAAAGGTCTTTTCCAACCTTGTAATTCTGTGTACTTGTAATTCATGTGTACTAGGTGACCTGCTGAAGGTTTGCTAAAACCTTTCTCCTAAACAGAAAGTCAGATGGGCTGTGGGTGGTAAGATTGATGCATTTCGTCTAGACATCTTGCTTTAGTAATGAATATTTCAAATCAACAGTTGTCAGAGAAAGCTTTTAGAGATGCTAAAAGAAGATAATGTTATCTGCCACAGAACTGTTTTGGTGTGCTCTTAAATATCTCAGGGATACATGGGAAAAAGTAGTTTGATTTACATGTTTAAATCCTATTTTTATCATGTTTTATTGGGTTTAAAATAGGTTGCCTTGACTGTGGGCAATCTTCTCTGTGACTGTTTGAGGATGTAATATTTTTGCCTGGAAGTGAGTCTTCTGCATAATCCACCCACGCAGTGTTTTTTCTGAATCATGTAACTGTCTTGATTTCATAGAAATATCTGCCAATTTATTAACTAATATGTAATCATTCACTGGTTTTCATACTTGTTTTGGTTTTTCAGACATCTTCATAACAATAAAATAAAAACTATAGGAAAACATTGTTTCAATGGATTAGACAACCTTGAAACCTTGTAAGTATGCTTCTTAAAGTAATTTTCTGTTCAGTGTTTGTCCCGTTCCCAGCCTAATTGAGGTTACCTTACTGGGATGATGAAGATTTTGCAAACAAGGTATGTGTGCACTGCACAGCACATACTACCAACGCTTAGGTCCAGCTCGGGTTTTGGAACTGAAGGCTAGTATCAGTGCAGTGCTCCACCAGAACTAATTAACTATGTTGAGAAGCAGGTAAATATTAGCCTGGGTGAAATGTCACGCTGGATGTTGTGGTTCTAATGTTTCTAGCCCCGGTGTACCATTGCATCAGGTGGATATATCAGGAGTGTTTGAGCAGCCCTGTGGGTGTTAAGGGACAAATATTTGTTTCTCAGATTTACTGTAGGATTAAGCATATTTAAAATACACTGCCAGAACTGTTGTGTGATGACAGGAGGGGCCCCAGCAGGCTGTTTCTTCGCTGCTCCTCCATTACTAGGTGGCCACTGCTGCCTGCCAGGGAGCCTGTTGCTCATGCATCCCTGCAGCTTCTGAACCGATTATCTGCAGGCTGATAGAAAACAGCCCAGCTCACAGTTCCCAGCCTCTCCTCTGGAGGTTCGCCCAAGCTCACTTCAAATGCTGCCAAAAATTGAGATGATGGTTTATCTAAACCAGAGCGCCTTGTGTTCCTTGGAATGAGGATGGGGGTGAGAAGCATCACATTCCCTTTGCCATGTGTCTGTCATTCCTGCTGACAGTTCCTAGAATTGAGTGCCCGCAGTGGTCAGATCCCAGTGCCACCATACTACTTGACCTCCAGAGTGCCTCCTTGGCAGGAATGGCTTTCATCCTCCTGGGCTACACTCCCCAGTTCGCTTCAACTTGCTCAGTGAATGTCTCACAAATCATATCTCCTTCAGCAGTGTGGTTTGGTATGCTGAGGAGAATGCTAAATAAATAAAACAAATAAAGGGAGATCAAGGGTATGTTAAAGCCAGTGATGACCTGTTAACATGTAGGGTTTGAAGGAGCCCGGGAATGCTGGGTACTCCAGCTATCTTGTAATTTTTTTAGAACCTCAGTTGGACATTGTGTAAAAATATGCAGAGCTGCTGTAAGACTCAGAATGTTTTTGCTGCTTGTAAGGAGCCCCTTTGGCAGAAAAAAGCCTGTAGGTGCTGACTTTTTCAAAGGGTAGACAATGGCAGGACAAGGGGGAATGGATTGAAGCTAAAGGAGGGAAGGTTTAGATTAGATATTAGGGGGAAGTTTTTTACAGAGAGAGTGGTGAGGTGCTGGAACAGGCTGCCCAGAGAGGTGGTGGGTGCCCCATCCCTGGAGGTGTTCAAGGCCAGGTTGGCTGCGGCCCTGGGCAACGTTGTGTAGATCCAGGCCTGGAGGTTGGTGGCCCTGCCTGTGGCAGGGGTGTTGGAACTGTATGATCCTTGGGGTCCCTTCCAACTCAGACCATTCTGTGATTCTATGACATTACTGCTAAAGCGGCAGCAGGTTAACAGATCCAAACAGATCCCTGTCACTGTCATGGAATACTTCAGTGGGATGAGTTTTTCCTCAGCTGCAGTTCAGTAGTTACAGTTGGTTTTGCTACAAGGTCTGCTATTACCTATCGGATTATTTGCTATTCATTTTATAACCCCCTCCAAAAAAAGTTTTCCAAGTAAGCTAATAAAGAGTACTCATTTGTATCTACTTTTTTTCTTATTTTTGAAATCTTAGTTCATTTCTGTTGAAGAAAAATCTGTGAGTTGTTGAGAAATACTGAGCTTTGCTTTCCCTAAGGAAAACCTCATTTGACTTGCTATCCATAGGAATATTCATATTATTAAATATGTTACCTAAGCTATTAGCTGGTTATAAATCATGTACAACATCAGAAGACTAAATCTAAGTTAAAAAACAGTTTTTCTATGGTCTAGTTAAAGATGTTCTGATAAATTTTTAACTTTCATTGAATTGTGTTGAAAAAAAAATTCTTTTAGCAGTTCATGATCACTGCTAAGAATTTTATAATCTTCCTGCTTTGTTCTTCTAGGGATTTGAACTATAACAACATGGTAGAGTTCCCTGAAGCCATAAAAGCACTCCCAAGTCTAAAGGAGTTGTGAGTATTACTTATGCTCCCCTTTTACTGGTTTTCTTTCTCCTTTCCATAAAGGGAGAGAAGAGATTTCCAGATTGTCTCATTATGCAGCAACCTGGATCAGACCAAGCTATGCTATGCAATGCTATAATTAAAGGAAAATATAATCATCAGTTAGAGAGGGAACCTATTGAAAATCATTTTGGAGTTATATAAGCAAGCAATCTACTCAAGAGAACGATGGGCAGAGATCTTAATCGTGAACTGGTTTTGGCCTCCAGTAGCAGAATTAAGTATTCACCAATCACATGTTTACTTTGTCCCATCCTTAAGAGGGGAGGAAGAAGGAAACAAGCATAGGGTTGTGTTTCCATGTAAGAATTCCTTTCTAATGAAATATTTTCAGGTTAGCTGCTGCGTGCTAGGCAGAACTCACGCCTTCAGAGTTATTCGTAGTTTGACTTCTGTTTTACTGCAGTCCCATTTTTGTCAGGATTGGTAAATGAGTAGGTGTGAGGAAAATTAGTATTGGTTTAATCTACTGGCAGTATGTTTGTAAATGTTGGTTTTCTTCTTTGCTAATATCTGTAGGGGATTTCACAGTAACTACATCTCCATAATTCCTGATGGTGCCTTTGCAGGAAACCCCCTTCTAAGAACGATGTAAGTAATTTTCATGCATCTATTCTTAGTCTTTTAGCAGATGGTGACTGTAAGAACAGTGATTGAAACATGTTTTTCATTTCCTAGACATTTGTATGATAATCCTTTGTCTTTTGTGGGGAACTCAGCATTTCAGAATCTGTCAGATCTGCATTCCCTGTAAGTATCTTCTCAGCTACATTACAATAAATGGATATGAAATGCTAAGAACTCAAAATTAACTGTATCTTCGGACCATCTCTTACCTTGTAATTCCTTTGCAATAAGCTTTAATAAACATTGTTACTATTGTGGATATCCAGTTTCCCAAGAAGCTCTAGTAAATATGCTCTATAAAGTATATATAAATTTTTTAAAAAGCCTTTATTACCTTACATAAGACACATAACCTCAGGCCAAATGCTCAGGTTCTTACTTAAACAAACTGCACGGTGTCCTACGTGGTTTTTGAACAGGGTTGTACATTGTGAGAATGTTTTGCAGGTTAGTACATGCGTGCTCTCCAAAGTTACCAGTTCTGGGGGTGACACAAAAGTAGAGTCAAACTTCAAATGCTGAACTACATACACGTTTATGCCTTTCTCATACATGTATTGATACAACTTTCCAGCGTGATGAATTCCACTTGTTTACTAATGGAGGAGTAATTTATTACGCAAATTATAAGAAGCAGTGAAAAGACTGTTCTCTTCGTGTATAAAATTTAAACAAAATCCAAAGGATGTTAGAATGTCTTAATGAAAATACCCACCTCTTAGCAAGATTGAATGTCACAATTCTTTGCATATAGTTCACAGGTATTTTTTGTGGGGTTTTTTTAGGGTTATTCGGGGTGCCAGCATGGTTCAGTGGTTTCCTAATTTGACAGGAACTGTTCATCTGGAGAGTTTGTAAGTATCTTCTACAGAAGTAATTTCCAGTATTTCCCTGTTTTGCTGCTTGTGAAGTGATTGATACATATGACTAGTGGATATGGAGGGAAACTGGATATATGTTCTCTTCCCGGCAAGAAATGTAATCATACAGTGTTCCTTACCATGATACCTGGGTGCCTTTTAATTTTGTTTTTAACAGGGTAAGCTGACTACAGCCTGTGAAAGGGCCATTGATACTAACAGTGCCACGCACCCCCCCTTCCCCTATCTCCCCACTCCTGCCCAAACTGAAAACCAAAGAAGTTGGCCTCTTTCCAGAAAAAATCCACAAAAAAACCCAAAACATAAAGACATTTTGGTGGGTGGGTGAATCTAGCATCCTCATAGCCGAGACACCACCCCCCTTCTGCTCTTATATATATATGTTACGCCATCTACCATCAGCAATGCAAATACTTATACGTGGTTTTTTTTTTCCCCCACAGAACTCTGACAGGGACCAAGATAAATAGTATTCCTGTTAATTTATGCCAAGAACAAAAGATGCTGCGAACTTTGTAAGTATGCATGTTGTGCTTCTATTCTCATCTGCATCAAAATGTTTTAAAAGTTTAAAACTAATTTGAAGCAAAACAATTATGTAGAGTTGCTCATCTTAGGAGTTCTATCACAGTTGGGAACATGATTTTCCTTTCTTGATTCTTCAAATCCAGATTCATGACAGAGTTGATGTAATGCCTGTTATTCCTGGAACGGGGTTCCCTTTATGCACTGTATTTCTTTCATGTTATAAAAGGTATGCGAGGTGGTGCTGCTGAACAGGTGTTTCATCTTCAAATTCAGGCTGCCGCCATTCATTCCTAACACAAAAGGAAGCATCTATGTTGCTTCACTACACACCCAGTGAAACCATTGCGGCGTGGGGAGGGGCAGGGAATGGGGGTTTTCAGTCCGTTTCTCCTGGGTTGTCTTCCTCCTTAGCTGGGGGGGCATTCCACACACCCCCCTTCCCCTGCGGTGTCACAGGGGTCCCATGCATGGCAGACAGTCCTCCATGGACTTCTCCAGCATGAGTCCTCTCTACTGGGGAGTCATCTCCTCACCACTTGCCTCAGCCTGGCTCCCTTCCATGGGTGCTGACCTTCAGGCCCAGACTGCTCTGGCCTGGTCGCCCCCAGAGTCACAAGTTCCCTGGCAAACCTGCTGTGGCATGGATCAATCTCTTCACAGGCTGTAGATGTCTCTGCTCCCTGTCCTTATCCATGGGCTGTGAGGGGACACCTGCTCCACCATGGTCTTCTCCAGGGGCTGCAGGGGAATCTCTCTCTCCCACACCCGGAGTGCCTCATTCTTCCCCCCCACACTCCTTCAGGCCTGGCCTTGGTGTCCGTGCAGCTCGTTACATCTTCTCACTCCCTTCTCTGGTGGCAAAACGCAGGTTTTTTTCTCCTACATGTGATTCACAGAGGTGCTGTGGCCATCCCTGATTGGCTTGGCCCTGGTCAGCAGCAACTCTGGCCTTGAATTGGCCAGGGCCTGCAGAGAGCTTCTAGCTGCTTCTCACAGCAGCCATCTCTGCAGCCCTCCCTTCTCAACCAGAACCCAGTTACGCAAAACTGTGACACCAGATTAAGGAAGTGTTTAGTTATAGTGCTTTGACTGCTTGTGTTTGGGAACACATGAGAGCATTCGGAACTGAGGGAAATGGAGATGAGGATTAGGAAGAGGATGCTAATACAGAAAAGCAAGACAGAAAAAGCAGTAAGGATGTGTTAAAATTAATGCAATAAAACAAACTGGAAACTGAAACCACTGGCGGGGGGGAGAAAGCAGAGCCATGTTTACAAAGCAGGAAAGTTTGGAACAAAAGCAAGTGTTGAAAAATGGAGGAGGAAAATGTGTTAGGTTTTATTGAAGAAAAGCTGTCAAGAAGGACAAGGTCAGATTTATTTTCCAATGACAGTTTATCTTTTGACTGAAAATTTGAAGATTGTTTGCAAGTGTCTAGTCTCCTTTTGGCTGCTGCATAGTTTCACAGAAAATTCTCAGCTTGGCTAGCTCTGCTTAGTGATGTACCAGCACACTACATCAAAAACTGCACCAGATTCCTGCATTGCACCGCATCTATCCAGTTTATTCTTTAAAAAGCAGATTATTGATAAACCTTTTCAGATTCCAACCCTCAGAATTCAGGGAATTTGTACAGTATGGTTTTGGTGGGGGTGAGGGTAGGGGGTATGTATACAGATGCAGAGCTGAATCAAAACCATTGGTTGGTCAGGATCTCATGAGCTGTTGCAGACACTGCAACATGTCCTATTTCTCCATTGCTTTTCCATTACAGAACACTAGTTTGAGTTGTAAATGTAGTTGACAACTAGTTTGAGTTACCAGATAGAGAGTAGTGCCTTTCCATGCTTGTTTGCTGTTGACTATTTCAGGAAAGTTTAAAAAAAAAATTAAATTAAAAATCACTGAATTCAGAGACAAAAAGGGGGAGAGAGAAATGTAGTTTTTAAAAGGATTGCAGGGATAAAGTGATTAAAAGGTAATGAACCTAACTTTTATAGAGTTATATAGACAGCCTTAATTTTGCTTTTTGCTGACTGATGCAAGCTTAACACAGTGGTCATGTATCTCTGTGCTTTTGGGTGTATATAATGCATATAACCAGAGCAGGACTAGCTGGGAAGACTCTGGAGAGACCACCCTTGTGATTCCATTCAAGATTTTCTATAAACTGCCCTTAGTTTTTTCACAGAATGTTACAGAATCACAGAATCAATGGGGTTGGAAGGGACCTCCAGAGATCGTTGGGTCCAACTGCCCTACCAAAGCAAGGGTCCCTAAGACAGGTTGCAAAGGGAGGTGTCCGGAAGGGGCTGGAATGTCTCCAGAGAGGGAGACTCCACACCCCCCCCCGGGCAGCCTGTCCCAGGGCTCCATCACTCTCACTGTGAAAAAGTTCTTCTGCATATTGGTGCAGAACTTCCTGTGCTCCAACTTGAGGTCATTGCCCCTTGTCCTGTCCCCACAGACCACTGAGAAGATGCTGGCCGTTTCCCCTTGTGCGCCACACTTCAGATATTGATAACCATTGATTAGATCCCCTCTCAGTCTTCTTTTCTCAAGGCTGAACAACCCCAGTTCTTTCAGCCTTTCCTCATAGGTGAGATGCTCCAGTCCTAGATCTCTGTTACGAACGGGAAGATGTTTTCTGCCAACCCGCTTAAGGGTTACAAGTGATGTTTCAAGTAGAAAAGTGTTGAACTAATCACCTATCTCACATTTTTCTGTTTTGAAGGGACTTGTCTTACAACAATATAAAGGACCTCCCAAGTTTTAAGGGCTGCCACTCCTTGGAAGAAATGTAAGTAGAAATACATGCTGTTCATTAGCTCCTTAGTATGCTAAGTCCAAGTCTCTAGAAACTTTTGCTTTGTGTTTGATCATAAGCTTCTACAGTTATGGGACAGAGAGATAATAGGACCATCTCATCATGTGAGGAGTGCTGGACATAGAATTCAACCACTTGTGTTTTCCTCAATTAGCTAAGGTTTAATTGTTCCTATGGCACAAAAAAGGATGAAGTAGACCTTAAGCCTGCATTTCGTAGTATTATTGCTATACACACAGATGGAACGAGCATTTGTGTGTTTGCCTTCCTGCCTTTTATCTCTTCCATTTTTCTTCAGTGCCCTCCAACCATCAGCTTATGCTAGCGTAAAATGTCTTTTCTTTTAGTCCCTGGTACAAAACTTTCAAAACCTTTGCTTTTCCTTACTTCATTGCTTTAAAGCTTAAGTTTAATTTCCAGACCTTACACAATCACGGTTTTTCTGCTTGCCTAAGTTCTTCCTTTGCCTCTTACCTCTATAGCTCTCAACCGTCTTTCCTCTTCACCAGAGTAGGGCTGATAGGCTTCATACAAGCCCTTGTTCTTACTCTTTTTACATCTTCAGGCTCATTGTACACATCGTTCATTGTAAAGAGAGCCAGGGAACTGGAAATATTATTTGTCCATTAATTCCTCTCAGCACTTTCATAAATCCATATTTTGAGAAATGGAAGTGCACCCAGGGGAAGAATATGGCCTAAAGATTCCTTCAGAATGAAGTCGATCTGTTTTAAATCTCACTGTGACTCTTTGATGTTCACAAAGTGTTACTTTTAGCTTGGAAAGTGTTCAGTCAATACATAACAGTCTCTTCGAAATGAAAAGATGAGTGACTTGGGGTTAGGCAGAGGCATCACAAAAGACCTTCATGGTTATATTAGCATTGCTAACGTGACACACAGAGCAGATACTTCAGCAGTTTTCCTGCAGGGAGAAACGAGGAAAAACCTTGCTGTTGGTAAGGCTCAGTGTATATATTGGCAGGCACCAGGCTGTCCTTGGTTTGAAGTCAGCCCAGTTTGCCAATAAAGTTCTGTTTCTATTTCTTCACTTGCAGTTCATTACAGCATAATCAAATCCATGAAATCACCGAGGATACCTTTCAAGGACTGTCCTCCCTTCGTATCCTGTAAGTGTTCATAGTTCGTATGCTGAGTAAAACAAGATGAGGCTTTTGATTCTGATGTCAGGGTTTGGGGTTACAAATCTGATGGATGGCAAAAGGCCAGTGTGGTGTGCTAGCTCCAACAGTGAAGCAAACCGTGTGCAAGAGGTACTAGCAGCAACCAGTTTCAGTCCTATTCTTTCTATTCTCCATTTTGCTTTTATAGACTGGAAAGATAGACTAGAAAGGAGATAATTTTTTTTAGTAGTCCACTATTTTGCAATATATTATTATTATGTTATTCCATTATATAGTATTTCTTGGAGAGATCCTACCTGTTTTCATCAGGAGGAACAGACCAGTCAACAAAGTTACTGCCTCCCCTTACATCTCTAGCTATATGAAGATTATATAGGAACTCTGAAGTTATCAGAGAAACTGGGAAAAAGATCAATGATCAAAAGGTGTTCTAAAAGAAATGTCTGTCATTAAATAAAGCACAGTGGTCCAGCAGGAGCTAGATCTGGCTTTTGAAATCCAACAAAGCAGATACCCTTCTGCTTTTCTTTTGTCATTTTCCCCCATCCTGCAAACATGCCCTGTTGCTGATGCAGTGATCACCAAAGGGATGGTCCTGCCACCTCCAACCTGGGAATATGTGCTGCCAGAACTGGCCTCTGCCTTGGGAGCACAGGCAAAGCTGCTAGCAGAAGGAAGGGGAAAGGGGGCAGGAATGGGAGATGGATTCTGCTTTGGAGGTGAAGCAGGATACAGCTGCCTCACCAAAGGGTTTCACTTCTGCACCTGGCTGACGGGAGGGAGTGGAAATGGCAGTGGTGTTTGGTTTTTCTGTCAAAGGCACTGTGTATTCGTCACCTTAGCTTTTTTTTAGTACAGTTACTACTACCATGTTTTAATGAAACTATTAAAATAATCTCATTACTCTTCATTGCAGTGACCTCAGTAGAAATCGGATCCATTGGATCCACAAGGAAGCTTTCACCACTGTTGGAGCTCTTCTTAACCTGTAAGTAGGTGATTCTGTGCAGTGACCTCCTCTCCCTATCATGAAAACACTGAGATAGCAAATGTTTCTAGCTTAAAAACTGGTATATGCCCATTCAGTGGTTCCATCTCTGTGGATCACAAAGCCTCTCACTAGCTGGATATAAGCAGAACAGACTTCTTGAAAGTCCCTGCTGCATTGATGGGCATTTGCCAGACCACAGCCTTGGTGTGAGACTTCGAAAAGCCTTCCTGCTCCAATGAAGTGTGTGCTATAGGATCTTCAAACTCATTTTGTTGTAACACTCTCTTAATGTTCATATTTCAGAGACCTGAGTTTCAACGAGCTCGGTTCAGTTCCAACTGAAGGATTGAGTGGACTGAACCAGCTTAAACTTGCAGGGAATCCTGAGCTGAAGGAAGCTTTGGCAGCAAAGAACTTTGCAAAGCTCCGGTAGGTTGCTAAATAAAGCTGCAGAGTGTTTTGCTTGGACAGTAACAAGTAACATGGCAGTAAATGAAGCCAGCCTAGATAACACACATGACAATTAATGGGGCCCTTTGCTGAGTCCTGAAGGGCCTTGGTGTTGGCACATGTGCAAGGGCATCTGACTGTTTTGGTGTCAAAGCCATTTGCAAACAGTTTTCTTGGAGCCTTTGATATTTTGCCTCGTCTGCTCTTCAGACAGGGTGTCACCTGGCTTTGGAGCAGTGCTTGGGTGGGTTCCATCTGTTACTGAACTGAGCACGTGCGTCTTCCAGAGTGTGGAAAATGGGAGCAGACGTGCAGGTTCTGATCCCATCATCGCTATGCTCCCTACATCTGGTTATTCTTGCAGGCAAATGATGAGAGTAACAGTAATCATTCCAGTGGAAACCTGGTATTGATTTCAATGGGAGGAGGATTGGATAGCGGTTAACTACTTTGCATTTTCAAAGACCTTTCTGCACATGAGTATTTCAGTCCTCAAGAAGCAGTTAGGAATTGTTTCCCGTGCTGTCTGATGGAAAAACTGGAAGTGCAGATACTGTTAATTTCTCTAAGACAGCAAAGGAATACACGTCAGGCCTCAGCAGTCCTGTGGAAATGGCAGATGAATTTTTAGGCTTTGATCTGCATTTGAGAACTAATGCATTGCAGGATCCTTTAGATTTATTTTCCTCCTGAATATTTATAAGAACAAAATTCAGGAACAATGCTGCAGATGGTTGATACTGCTGCCTTGAGTCAGAAAGATTAGCTTGCCTGCTGTCATGTCATTGTTTATGTGGACTTCTTATAACTCTGTATGCAACTGTTCTCCTCCAGCATTTACAGTAAGCACCAGTACTCTCAAAGGAGCACACAAAAATAGCACAAACACACCCACACCCCCCTTACTTAGATGCCACAAAATGAAGAGGGAGGAGCCTAGAGAAGGCTGCAGGGGGTCCTCATTGCAGCCTTTCAGTACCTGAAGGGAGCAGAGAAACAGGAGGGGAATCAACTTTTCAAAAGGGTAGACAATGGCTGGACAAGGGGGAATGGATTAAAGCTAAAGGAGGGAAGGTTTAAATCAGATATTAGGGGAAAGTTCTTTACAGAGTGAGTGGTGAGGTGCTGGAACAGGCTGCCCAGAGAGGTGGTGGATGCCCCATCCCTGGAGGCGTTTAAGGCCAGGTTGGCTGGGGCCCTGGGTGCCCTTGTGTAGATCCAGGCCTGGAGGTTGGTGGCCCTGCCTGTGGCAGGGGGAATGGGACTCTATGATTCTTGGGGTCTCTTCCAACTCAGACCGTTCTATGATTCTAAGGAAAGGTGTCATTTTAAACATTGTGGTTATCAGGAAATTAACTTTCTTCAGAAGTTAGTCTTTAATTAACTCACTTAATGAGTTTTCACTTTTATCTATACAGCAATGCCAGAAACATCGATCACAATTTGGTTTGTGTATGGGAGTAGAATGAGTAGTAAAGAACTGACATCACAAGAGTTTTCTTTGTACACCTTGCAGCAGACAAGACTTGGATACAGCACCTGTTCTTTATCGCAGTGCAAAAATTCATCCAAAGTGGTTACAACTGATCCAATTTGAAGTAGCTTATAAGTGGTCACTGTGAAAAAAGAAGTTTTAGTTTTAGTACTGAAGTATGCCACTTAAGTAACACGCTGTTGTTCTGCCTATGTTTCAGGTCACTCTCCGTACCATATGCTTACCAGTGCTGCGCATTTTGGGGTTGTGATTCTTACTTAAACTCTAACGCTGAAGATTCCATTCACCAAGATCAAGGAGTACTGATGGATCGTGAAAAAGGTCGGTGTTCTGTCATACTAAACTGGAAGTATTATTTTGGGCCAGACTAGATCAGTTAACAGGCTTTTTGTCTTTGCAAGGGAAATTTGGAAAATGTAAATTTTTATAGGGATACAAAAGTTGCCTCTGAACGTGCTTAGCGGCTCCTTAGAGATAGGCAGTGCCATGTTCTTTCTGAATGTGTAAGATATTCCTGTTTAAGGGAAAAAAAGACTTTTTTGTGTGTGTTTAAAATTCTAAACTGCCAGTATTGTTTCTGTCGTTTTCTGACAGAGTAAAAATCTTTTATGGTTCTCAGTATTTGCACCCTTCTTGTTCAGAAAGGGCTAGTCCTTCCTCTGATATCTGCAAGGCCCTAGTGAAGAAGGATGTTTCCTCTTTTGTTACAAAGCATTGTGAGTAGGTGAGACAGGCAGTAGTAACTCAAATTGCTACAGCAATTTCCGCACAGCGTTTGACCTTATGTGGCAAACCAGAACAACTCCACTTGTTAAAGGCTTGAATGTTGGGGAAGAGTTAGGCCTTTGATCTTTAAAAGGACTGCTTCCATCTGAGGCAGTTTCACTGCATTTCACTTTTTTCCTACCATAGACTAACCTGTTTTCCATTTTCTCTTGGCTCCAGCTGATGCAGATGTTGCAAGAAATGAGGAAAACGAGGAACTGGGACAGATTATTATTCACTGTACACCAGCAACAGGTAAACCTTACAATGTGCTTTAGCCACAGCGTGAATTCAGGCAAATAGCTGTCTGCAGAATTGCACGTTTCATTCCTCTTGGTTCCTCTGCAGTGCTTGGATGAGACTTCATTTGATGTGGATGTTGTTTTGGATGAGCAATCACAAAGCTCTGCCTCGTCTTTAGACGCACAGTGCTATACTGGAGGACCATGCTAGGAAAAAAACCTGAGATGTGTTTCCATAAGCAGAATGTACAAGACACTAATACTTGCTCAATGCACTGTCCCCTGATTCTGCGTCAGTCTTACTGAAGAGATGCCTGTGGATCAGACTGTATGGATGCTTATCTGTTTCAGTATGAAATCAGCCTGTGCTTTGGAAGCTTAACTCTTAACTGCTGTCACTGGTGTTTTAGCTCAGCCGGATGTCTTTGCAGGAGAGAGGATGAGGAACATTCACATGATCGGTTCCCCAGCCCTGCTGTAGCAGCATTAATTGATAGCACAGGGCTGTTACAAGTAGCTGGAGCAGGCAACATCTTAAACTGCTACAGGTATTTGTGCAATGAGTAGTCATATTGGTGTGCCAGAACTACTATGATTCAGGCTTGACAGTCCAAGAGTGTTGAAAGTCTTTGATCTTGCAAAAGAGTATTTCCATCCCAGGCAGCTTCATTGCTGCCATTGTGCTCATCTTCCTCAAGCTGTAAGTTTCCACATTCAGTTCCACTCAGCTCCTAAAGCACTTGCTGTGGTGCCCACTTGCCTTTGCCATGGGCTCTGGAGAATTCCTTCTATACATCCTTTACCCCCATCCTGTTCGCATAAACAAGAACACATCAATGGGGGGAACTTCTGGATGAGGAGGGGTTTTCTAAACTGGTATTTTACATCCATTTTGAAAATCTGTTTGCTCTTCATCTTTTGGGCTAGCTCCAGCTTTATTATACAGAATAGCACAAGGATTTCGTGATCACAGACCAAAAAAAATGGTGGTCAGAAAGTCAAATCTATTATTAATGCAACTGTACATGATCTGAGAATTAATTTGACCAATGCTGCTTATTTGCTTTTGATCTCTTGTTCACATGATGAGAATTAAGGCAGTGTGTTATATGGATTACATCTTTAAAGCCTTTAGCTCACTCTCTTTGCCCATGCCAGAGATGTTGTAGCTCTAAAAGGAACAGAAGAGCTTGTTTTGCAAGTTCATGATTTGCCTTGTTTTTCACCAGTCCCTCCCATACTAATGACTTGTTTTCTATGCAATGCTCTTGTCCGGTCATAAGTAGGACACTCCACCCACTGTGTAAATTCTGAGTCATTGCTCATCTCATAGAATCGCTTTCTGCTTTGCCTAATGGCAGGAATGGATTGCTGAATGGTGGCACTCAAGTACTATAGCTCTGCAAGCTGCAAAATCAACTCCTTCCGAGCATGAATTTCCCCCCAGTGGGCTGGGAATATTTGTGGGAGAGGAGGGTAACTTTTCATTCTAAGGATCACAGAATAACAAGGTTGGAAAAGACCTCTAAGATCATCAAGTCCAACTGTTCCTGTCCTGTGCTAAACCGTATCCCTGAGCACCTCATCTACCCATCTGTTAAACACATCCAGGGGCGGGGACTCAACCCTCTCCCTGGGCAGCCTGTTCCAGGCCCTGACAACTCTTTCAGTGAAGAACTTTTCTCCTAACATTTAATCTGACCCTGCCCTGTTGCAGATACGTGCCATTTCCCCTTGTTCCATCTCCTGTCAACTGGCTGAAGAGACCATTGCCCACCTCTCTACACCCTCCTGTCAGGTTGTGGTAGGCAGCAATAAGGTCTCCCCTCAGCCTCCTCTTCTCCAGGCTAAACACTCCCAGGTCCCTCAGCCTCTCCTCTGAGGATTTGCCTTCCAGCCCCTTCCCCAGCCTGGTTGCCCTTCTCTGGACTCGCTGGAGGACCTCAATGTCCTTCTTATGGTGAGGAGCCCAAAACTGGACACAGCACTCGAGGTACAGCCTCACCAATGCCGAGTACAGGGGCACAATCACCTCCCCAGACTTACTGGACACACTATTTTTGATACAAGCCAGGAAATTGTTCGTCCTGGGGATGAAGACAGGAAAGTGTGGTGGGTTTTCTTTGTGTAAAGATACCTTGCTGTACAGCAACTAGAAAGCAGACTTAAAATTGATTTTAGAAGCACAGCATTGAGATTTTCAAATTTCCCAAATAGGAAGGGGGTTCTGTTTTTAATTAGCTTCAAGCTTAGCAGGTATCGTTGCATAATGTAATAGTAGCTATTCTGGCAAGGGTGTCTTACCTGAGTAAAAAAAGGCTGTTCTGGGTGTGTTGCTGCTGATTTTACTGGTCTGATAGTCCAGTTAGCACTGTTATTTCTTGCCCAGAAATGATGCTTGTTCATTTAAACAAAGATTGAGTTTTTTCACTTGTCAGTTAAGTAATTCCGTGAAGTTGGCATAGGCCTTGGGAGTTTTCTGCACTGACATTTTGAATCGTTCTCCGCAGTGGCTCCAGCTAGCGTTAAGGATGGGCTGTAGCTATCTTTCACTTGCTTAAAGGCAGGCCATGAGCTGAGGGGAGCCACAGGCTGGATCCAGCTGAGAAGCTCCAGCCTGAGGTGGCAGCACACTCTGGTGTTTCTCTGCTCTGCCTTCAGCTCCCCAGGGCCTGGCTGCAGGGAGACATCCCCCCAGCTCTTGGTCTTGGCACAACTGGTAGTGTCTACTGGGGATGTAGCAGAGGTTAAACTCTCCTAATTGTTGTTTAAAATCAGTAGGATTTTCCCCATGGAATAAATAGCGATTAGAAGGATAAGCAGTGACCTTTTATCCTTGTCTTGGCTCCTACTAGTTTGCTTGTTGGATGCTTTTTATTCTTTAAGCTTTTAAAAGTGTTAAAAGAAGTAAAAAAATTGCTTTCTGTGTCTGACTTTCCAAACTCACAGTGCCTTTCAGTGATGAGGGTGGGCAAGAGGACTTGCAGTCAATTCCTGTCCCTATTAAAGCTGATAATTTTTTGAATTTCTTGACTGTTTTAGGGATGTTTCCTTGTGACCAAAAGTTATACCAGAAGGGCTGTGCATGTGAATCATTTTTGAGAGAACATGTTAATTCTAAAAAATCCTTTCTCCTTATAAATTGGTTCTGAATATTTGCTTTTCATTTAAAAAGTTGGGTAAAAAAAATTTATGAAATCTAAAGAAAATAAGGATTTGGGTGGCACTAATAAAAGGTAGTTTGAATAGCTAAAAGGTAAATAAGTTTGTTTAGCTAGCTTGTTTTTACAAAATATTCTCAAGTGACCATTCAGCTCAGTAATTATTATTTCAGGCATAATTAATTAGTAAATAGCTTCAGCAGAATAGTTTACTTTCAGCAGTTCATCTGTGTACCCTATTCATGAATTAATGAGGAGTGCTCTTGAAATATCTTTTTTTCCTAAACTGGTCCTGTGTTTTTTCTTTTTTTTCTTTTAGGTGCTTTTAAGCCTTGTGAATATTTATTGGGAAGCTGGATGATTCGACTTACTGTCTGGTTTATTTTTTTGGTTGCTTTGTTCTTCAACCTGCTTGTCATGTTAACAATATTTGCATCCTGTACTCCATTGCCATCTTCCAAACTGTTCATAGGTCTCATTTCTGTCTCTAACTTATTTATGGGAGTCTATACTGGTATTTTAACTTTCTTGGATGCTGTCTCTTGGGGAAGGTTTGCTGAATTTGGCATATGGTGGGAGACTGGCAGTGGTTGCAGAGTTGCTGGGTTTCTTGCAGTCTTTTCATCAGAAAGTGCCATTTTTTTCCTGATGCTGGCAGCTGTTGAGCGGACCTGCTCTGCAAAGGAGATCCTGACAAAGGGGAAAAGCAATCGCCAAAAACAATTCCGAATGGCAGCGTGTTTTGCTTTCCTCTGTGCCGTGGTAGCAGGATGCTTACCTCTTTTTTATAAAGCGGAGTACTCAGCGTCACCCCTTTGCTTGCCCTTCCCCACTGGAGAGACACCTTTGTTAGGCTTCACGGTAACTTTAGTGCTCCTGAATTCATTAGCATTTTTGCTAATGGCTGTTATCTACACTAAACTCTATTGCAACTTGGAAAAGGAGGACCTCTCAGAGAACTCGCAATCCAACACGATTAAGCATGTGGCTTGGCTCATCTTCATGAACTGCATCTTCTTCTGCCCTGTGGCATTTTTCTCCTTCGCACCACTGATCACAGCAATCTCCATCAGCCCCGAAATCATGAAGTCTGTTACTTTGATATTTTTCCCATTACCTGCTTGCCTGAACCCAGTTCTGTACGTATTCTTTAACCCAAAGTTCAAGGAAGACTGGAAGCTACTCAGGCGCCATGTGACCAGGAGAAATGGAGCGGTAGCGATTGCTGTGAACGCTCAAGGGAGCTGTGTGACGCAGGATTTTTACTATGACTGTGGCGCGTACACCCACTTAGAGGGTAACATTGCTATGTGCGAATGCTGCAAGTCGCTCCTCTTATCCAAGCCCGTCCCCTGTAAACACTTAATCAAATCTCACAGCTGCCCCACGCTGGCAGTGGTGCCTTGCCAAAAGTCTGATGGCTATTGGTCAGACTGTGGCACCCAGTCAGCCCACTCTGACTACGCGGACGAGGATGACTCCTTTGTGTCGGACAGCTCAGACCAAGTGCAGGCCTGTGGCCGGGCATGTTTTTACCAAAGCCGAGGGTTCCCTTTGGTTCGTTATGCCTACAACATCCCAAGAATTAAAGACTGAAAATCAGGCTCTTTGCCATCAGCTGGTCTAATAAAGAGATGTAATGCTTCGCAAGCCATTGCCTGTTTTGACCTTTCAAGCACTTTTGTAATCGTTGTCTAGTGTTGTTTGTAAAGAAGGGAAGCGGGCAGTAGCTTCTTGAGCCATACCTTTAAAAATAATTAAACAAATCAATCAATTGCCCTGACCGTAAATAATTGGTAAACCAAATTTGTTACCTAATATTTTTACTCTGTCCACACAATAGTGGTTTCTTTTTATACAGCTTTTTACATGCTAATGGTGTGTTTCCACATTGTACTCCAGTTGTACTTTCCTTCTGCTGTTGGAGAGGTAAGTTCCGTTGATTTGCCTTTGTCCTGCCAAAGTACAATATCAAGGACAGCTCTACTATTAAAAGAGATTATTTTTAAATGCGACTTTTCTATAAATAAGCAAAACGCCTCTCTTGCTAGCTTTGTATAGTGTATTCAGCATTAAATCTCAGGATTAATTTTACTGCAGGGCCAAAAAAGGGATTAATTCTCCCATATTTAACTGTGACAGCAATACAGGAGTACCGTGTTTGTTTTGTATTTCAAGCCAATGTTCAATTTTTTTAAGGTTTTGTTAGAACCAAAGTACTTGTAATCCGCTGTATCTCTAGGCTGTGAGCTGAGAACCTTGAACAGCTGTCAGGAGTAACAAGTTGAACACATTTTTCCAGTGGTGATGCATCACTTCAGGTGAACCACAGCAGTTTTCTTCAGTATTATGCAGTTGGGTCACGCTGTTGGAAGGAATATCGATGCATCGGGGGGGTGTTAGCAGTGCTGTCAGTGTCCTTGCAGGAAGACTGGCTAGTACCCTGCAGCCTGTTGAAAGTTACAGTACCCAAATACTATCTGCAAATAGACTGAGATTGGAGGGGAAACAGAAAGATTTTGCAATAAAGAAAAGCATTTTTCTGATTATTTTACTGAGAGAGAAGTACACTGTGCAAGGTCACCGATGTTCATGTAAATCAGTGCAGTATTTTTAAACCATTCAAGTCCTGAGACCCAAGTCATTTAAGTACAATCGGTGATCCATTTATCTATATTTAGTTTGAAATCTGATCGATATAAAGCTATAAATGCATGATTAAGTAAATATGTTTCTTGAACAACACGCTAAATCAAGAGCAAATCCACTGCCATCCTGGTCACTCTGGAGACATTCTTGTTAAGATTTAAAGCTAGATTGCTGTTTTGAGAATTAAACTGTATATACTGTTCATACAATGAATTTTTATCTTTGTATTATAAATTATTTGATAGAACACATGATGGGAAATGTGGCTTCAGTTCATTTTGTTAATTAAAGCTACCTCCTAAACAATAGTGGCTGCCAGTAGCAGAATGTTTAAAGTGTGGTTTATATACTTTTTTGCATTGTAAATAGACATGGTTGTATATTATCACTGTAATAAAAACAGAATCCTTGTATATCAAAATCATGTAGTTTGTACAAAATATGGGAGGATTATTTACTGTACGCTGTTAATTTTGTAAGCCAAAATACCCATGTGTAAAAACAAAGAGGAGAAAACCAACCCAAAGTTGTTAATCCTTATATACGCTCATGAATATTACATCTGCAATTAGCATGGAATGTCTCACTGAGAGGAAATAAAGGGTACATGAATATCTGTTGTTATTTATCTCTGTTTGTCAAAAGTTAGGGCTGGAAGTGGTGCACATGTAACAATCCTGGGCATGGCTAATGCTGTGTGCTCCCTGCTGCATGTGGCGAGCACGTCAGGAAAGGATTGCCAGAGGAATAAGCAAGCTGCTGGTTTACCAGTGGGTTTATGATCTCAGAGTAGTGCTGACTCTTGGCATGCAAAAGGTTAACACCTTCAGAGACGTGCTTGCCCTCTTACAAAGCAGTCTTTATGAAAGATGTTATTATGTGTTGTGTTTGAATTGAAATGGTTTTGGTATGGCTTGGACAGTCAGGCAGATGGCGATTTGTTTTGGATACTGTTCCTGTGCTGGGAGTTGTGGGGTGTTTGGTTTTTTGGGTTGGTTTTTTTTTTAAAGCCATAATTTTGTAAGAGGTCCCAGTCTATCCCATATTCCCTCTGCTGGCCAACCAGTCAGAGGTAATGAGAATTCTTCTAGTGAGAGTGCTGCTCAGAAAGGGCAGCTGCTGCCTCATCATCTGTAGGGAAGGAAAAACCCAACCATCAAGTTTCCAGAAAGTCCATTGTGTTTTCAAACAATGCTTTTGAGCGTGGATTGTTTTCTTCTGTTTCACAAACAAGTTCTCACTGAAATGCTATTAAAACGGTCAGCTGTGATCTGTTTGCAGTTGTGGAATTTGGCTGCACATCAGCATACATCAGTATGCTTCAGGAGTTGTGATTATGCTAATGGTTACCTCATTGTGCTACCAGCCCCGTGTCTTCTGACACACACAGGTTCTATCTGCTGGTAGAGGTGGAAGTCCAGGTAGTGAGGAGCTGATCAACCTGTCAAGCAGCCTTGGTGCTGCCACCTGCCCAGCACGTGTGGATGGATGATCACACCAGGGGAACCCAGAGAAATCCAGGCACTGGGTACTTAACGCTCCCTTGGTTGGGTCTTCACCAGACAGGCTGACGTCAGCAGCTAGGCAATGTGAGGTTCAGATGTCCACAGCTGCAATTGGAAAGCTGTCTCCTGAAAACTTGCTCCCTCTCCTACCAAACAGCAGTGTCAAATACATGGGGACAATTTGCCTTAAAAGCAGTGCTGTGAGGAATGTGTGACGTTTTTCGGTTACCTCTGTGAGTGGCTTTCAGAGCTGCCACCACAGCTAGGCAGAGCTTCCTAATTCTAGTTCTGGGATGCAAGGTGGCTGAAACCTCACAGGTTACACCCTTCTGGGGTGCCCCTCAATTCTCTGGAGTCTAAAGGTAGGTGAAGCTCTTCTTACAGTGACGATGTTACGTACTTTGCTTCTAAACACCTGTAGTACTAAGCTCCAGCACTGGATTTAGCAGACAAAAAGAAATTGCTGTTGACCTTAAATAAAGGAAAACCTTCTAGCAAGGAGAGCATTTTTTGGTTGGGTTTTTTGGTGCTCACCTCCTGCTGTTGCGAAGCAGTAGCTTTCTGCAGGAGGACAGAATGACAAATAAAAGTATTCCCTAACTTTACTGCCCCTGAAGAGTAGTTTCTTGTGGACAGATTTGGCCTGCTGTCTGGCAATATGCTGTGAGATTGCTTAATTTGAAGCAGAGCCTTTTTATCCCCTTACAAAAATAAGGGGATAGTTAGCAACTTTCTGGTCTAGATCTATTTCCCCCTTTTTTTTTCCTTTCTTTTCCTGCAGAATTTCCTGTGCTTAATCATAAATTTACTTAGAAATTTAAAAGATATACAAAGATACTTTTTCTCCAAGAATTCTTTTCACCTTGATTGCTACTTTTTGATCCTTCAGTTTTAATTTACAGGGTAATATTTTTAATTAAAAGCTCAGTGTGGAGTTTGCTTCACACGCAATATTTTTTAATAATTTTTAATTATGTAGGTGCTTTTGATCTTTTACTGCTAGCATGAGAAGTTTATTTTTAGTAAGAGTTGTTTTGGGTTGTTTTTAAAAATATTTTCTGTATATCATGCAGTAGAATTTGATTGACTTTTGGCACTAGACTTCAGCTGAAGACAGTAAATGAGGAGATGAATGTGAAACAGGGTAATAAAGTATACAACAGTAAAGAAAATGGGGATTTGTGGAGAGTGACTGGACACACGTCATGTGTTGCATTCATGGCAGTATAGTGCTGTACAATATTTAAGTTTTCCCTAAGAAACACTATAGCTTAATGGTCATGATATCTACAGGGCAGAAGGCTCCTCATCGCAGCCAGTGGAGCCTGGACTAGCACTAGCAGTGGATGCAGCGTATTGTACCATGAAGGGAAGCGGGAACAATCCAAAACCTAGGATTTCACCACCTCTAATCAAGCAGAACTACAAATACGAGCACAAAAATAGCCACTCGACAAGTACAGGCAGCACTCATCCAGCTCGGATGCCAAACATGGAGCCAGGTACCTTACTTTCTTCCTCACTCCCACGCCTGCCCCATTGTCTTCCCTCACACTGGAAGGTCTGAAGGCTCAGGAAGGCTTCTTAAATCTGATTATATTTGGTTAGAATTTTCTCATATTTATTCCCACGTTGCAAATAAATTAAGAGATGTGCATTCTTTTCTGCAAGCTTAAGGTATGTTGGCTGAGCCTTAGTTTGTGCATAGATTTAGTAAGGGTTTTTTCATGTTTGGTTGGGGTTTTTTTCAGTAGGATTATTTCAATAATTTTTTTAATTTAAAAATAACTTTTTCTATGCAGGGGTGGAACCAGACATCTGAAAGCAATCTTACCTGATGCTTTTCATGAAATCTGGCTAAAATTAAGTAGAACTGAGAGGTTTCCTTCTGAAAGTTCTTAGTTTTCAGAGACTGAGCTGATCAGGTTACAGTTGAATTTCTAAAATCGAACTGTTTCATAAAGAAGAGCGGGCAAATTAAAATATTTCATGGAGTTGTCATATCAGGGTAGTTAGTGGTTCAGGGTAGCTGATTCATGCTTAGAATTTAATAAATTCCTGTGTTTGCTACCTGTCACTTTCTTGACATTTTGAGCAATCTATCAGCAGCACTTGGATGCGCAGGCACACCAATTGGTGTGACTGAACAGACAGACAGTACAAGTCTGTGACTGTATCACTCTGATTACTCTGAGTTTAACTCCCTGTGGGAAGGGAGCATGAAGTACTTACTCCACAGTCAGTCGTGGTGTTGGTTCAGTTGGTGCTGGCAGACTGAATGTAGTTTTTGTTGTTTCTTTGGTGAGAAATTAGGCTGATTTTTCCCAGTGGTGACAACTGTGAGGGGTGTGCATGTGTATTTATTCGCTACACTCAAGTTGTTCGAGGCAGCTTCTGTCCTTCCTTGTGTCTTTGATTTTCCCCTTAGGTTTTAGGAGTGTTGGTGCTAAATTCCTGCCAGGGCAGATGCCTTTTAGATGCAGTCTTTCCTATCATGGCACTAAGGTCATGGAATGAAGGTTTTGCCATAATGCCTGTCTTTGCAATGTGCCATTTGTCTGCTTGTCTGTCCTGCGGCCTCAGGAGCTGTGTACCTGAGCCAATGGGACTCTTGTTTCAATCCGTGGTGTTTTCCAAAATTACATTGTCTGGGCTCTTACCTTGGCTGTGGGTCTGTCTTGACGAGTTGGGCAGAACAGTAACAGATAGGATAACAATGATGTTATTTTGTATTTTCACTTAAAGTTGGATGCTTCGGCTGTTCCAGGAACGATCCTTTAATTCCTAGGAAGGTGGACTGGTTTTTGCTGCCCTCTGTATAGGCAGCCTCGATGCTTAAACTCTTGTACATTGTCACAATACCAAGGTTTGTTGATGTAAGCTGTTTGCCCAATTCCTATTCCAGATTCCCCAAGGAATTAAATTGCTATCTATGCTAACACAGAGGGGAAGAGAAAGGCTCAACTGTTTGTGTCATTGGCCAGATTGCTGCCTTGCCTTTTGACATCCCTTTTGGCCATCCCAGATGAGCAGCTGTGGGGCTTCATCAGAAGCAAGAGATGCCCATGGCAGTGAGCTCCTGAATTCTGCAATTAAATGAAATGGAAGGGGTGGGTTTTTTTCTTTTTCCTTGTCATTTTAGACTGCTGCCAGTCGTCCCTGTGAGCCTTTAAGGTCAGGGGAAGTTTTCAAGCCTTCCTTATATGTACTTGGTCTGCAGGCTGCAGAAATAGAAGTTTTCCTGCCCACCGTGATGCGAAGCTTTACTCACAGTGCTTCTCTATGACTTTTACTTCTTAAGCTGCAAGCGGTACACAGACAGATGTTCATGTGAAACCAGAGGTGCTTTGTGTGCAGAAAGCTGAGGCATTGCATTGTGCACCTTGTATCCTAGGAATTCTGTCTGATTGGAAATGTTCTCATTGGTGTACCTTCAGTCATCAAGAAATTGAGGTTCTAGTGATACTCTTATCTCCAATTCCTGAATTGTCAGTTTGAATGATTTAAAGAGGTGTAATTTATTGCCTGTTAGCTAGTAATTCTTGAGTCTTTGGTGATGATGATTGGCTCAACAATCTACTGCACATGGCCGGAGTCATGTTAACATCATGACAATCAGTCTGCTGCATAGTCATGTGGTCAGTATTACAGGAGTGTCTAGGTCAGAGATGCATTCAAGCAATTTTTTGTATTTTTGGTCTTGCTGGTAAACTGTTCTAGATGATGAGTTGATTATCAGCACGTGATGTCAGCAACAGGATAACATTTGTTTTTTCTGTACAGGAACCGTAACGGTGTTTCCCCGAGCTGCCAAGCCTGCAGCTCCCATGAGATGGTAAGCCAAATCAAGAAGCTCCACCACTGAAAGGGGGGAAGTCCCTTGCACCTCACCTTTGCCTTTCTTGTTTTGGCCTCAGCACTTGCCTGACATCTCCCTGACCTTTAACTAACTCAGACCACAAGTTACTTGGCCAAAGAGTCAGATGGTTTTCTACTACATTAGTGAGGTAATGTGGCTTGGTGAAGGGTCTGGTGAGAAAAGGAAAGGTATATGCTCCTGAGAGGCAGGAGAGGTGCAGCTCCTTTGGGATGGAGTCCACAGTCTGAGTGCCAGACAGCCCATCTCACAGTGCCCAAGTATGACTGCTTCATCAGTTATCGTCTTGGCAGGTGAAATTCAAGGGGAAACAAAAGCTTTGGGGATGTATATGACTGCTACTGATTCTGCTTAGGATTTAGCTAAAAGGCAGTTGAGGTGCCCCAACATTGGCCGTGAAGAGGGACTGTGTTCCCAGGATTTGGAACCACCGCCAAGTATTGGCAAAGGACAAGAGCATATATAAAACATAGTGTGTTTTGCTTGTAACAACAGGTTTACTAGACTTAGCAAGGAGTTAAGGGGAATGGAAAGGGTGCCCTTAGCCTAGCAGAGGCACATGAAAAAAAAGCCTTTAGAGCTTCAAATCAGAAACAAGGTTCTCACAGCCAGACTGAGAGGGGATGCTGTAGTCTTATCCCAGGACTGGTTACAGACCTCGGCAGTGCCTCCCCTGCAGCTGAGGTGGGTGTTCTCTATTGGTCAAACTGGTAACAGTGCAGGCCCGTTCCAGGGTGAGAAGCACACACCACCAAGGGCTTCCCACAGGCACCCAGGGGAGAGGGCTGGTTATCACCGCCGAGATAGATGGCCTGGGCCCGGCAGGCGCGTCCCTGGGCCGGGGCTCCTCCCTTCGTCCTGGGAGGCCTAGCCTGGCCGCCGTTTCTCAGCCGGTGCCTTCCCGGTGCCCGCCCGCTCTCCCATGAGCGGAGGGACGGGACGGGGCGGGGCGAGGCGAGGCGAGGCGATGGGCGGTGCGGCGTCCCGGTTGTCGTGGCGGCGGGAGGCGGAGAGGCGAACGGGCTGCCGGGAGCGTGGGCTGTGCCGCAGCGTGCAGCCTGTGTTAAGCTGCAGGCCGCTGCGCTGTAGTGGCGGACGGGCATTAACCGCCGTTAGCCGCCGCTCTTTCTCTCCCTGCCCTCTCCGTAACGTGCCGCCCACCGGCATGAGCAGCGGCGCCCGGGCCCGCGGAAGGAGGGGAAGGGCCGCCCGCCTCAGCCCGCCGACTTCCGCCAGCTCCGAGGGCGAGGAGCTCCTCAGTCTCTCCGGTTCCTCCCCGCTCTCCCTCGCGTCCTGCCCCAGCTCCCCGAGCGGCGAGGAGGAGCGGGCGACGGCCTGCCGGAGCCGGCGAGGCGATAGGTAACCGCTGAGTCTGGACCCGGGTCCGCCCCTTGCTGAGGAGCCAGACTCCTGTGCTCGCCTCCGCCCGCCTGAGGCCTTTGCGGGGGGGATGGAAGGTTCTTCCATATAAATGTAGATTTGTTGGCGTAGATAGGCACTTCGTGCGCTTCATTCTCTTCTGATGATACCTCGGGAAGTCGCAGGTTGCAGCAGTCTTTTTGCAGGCAACTGCCTGTGTGTTCGTGGGTTTGTAAAATGCCTGCGATGTGCCTACCTGAGGCTTGGGCCTTTACTGGTTAAAAAGGTACAGCTGTTCCTTTTAAATGCTCTGAGGGGAAGAAGGGTTGTTTGGGCTAGTGTGTGCAGTTATGCTCTGAGTCAAGTTCAGGTGTGCGCATGGCACAGTTCTTGTTCCTATGGGTTAGCTTCGCTACCTTTTAATTAATATGGAAACAATATGGCTTTTTTCCCCCTTAGGACTGCCTCTTCTGACAGGAGAATAAATAATCCTCGTCTCAGCCTTTAAATTAGAAGTGGGAAGAGCAGAGTGCAAAGGATATTAGCCTGTTTTATGGTTCCTCCTGTCTCAGGTCTTCTGTTAATCTCTCCTTTTACTCCTTCTGAATAAGCAGTTTTGTTCACACACCTCAGCAGTTCTGTAACACCCGGTTCAAACCACTATATGTCTTTGCAGCTTGAGATGCTACTTGAAATGGCTCTTGATTTCTGGGCCTTTTGCTGCAGTGTTCCCTGGCAGTGGTAAGATGCACCTGAAGACCACCTCTATTAGGGCCCAAGTTGGAACAATCTCATTAAACTCTGCAGGCACGACATATGCTTTGCTTATGGAGGCACTGCATTTGAGTAATACTGCGGGTGTGTTGTAGTAAGTGTCTAGCAAAGGTTTGTGTAGCAGCTTCCATGTATAACTGCCAAGATCTCAAAGGTATAATAATAAAAACCACTTCTTACACAGCCAGCAGCCACCCCCCATATGCACATGCTCTCTCAAAGAGTCTTTATGTTGTTGTTGTTCTCTTAAAACTACCAAAAAATCAGCCGGAGGATTTGCAAAAGAGAAGAGCTGTAAACAAGGCCTTGTGAACTGGTGTTAGGCATTTTCATTACGAATCAGTGTTAAGTTTGATGGCATGACTTAAGTGAATATATGGTAAATGATAATCACAGTGTTTCCTATGAATCAAACTTCAGTTCCAATGCTAAGCATATCTAATTCACTTTAAGGTACTTATTTAAATACATATGTGCACTTGAGAACATGGTACTTTGAGAAGTCTGGTTTTTTAATTATTCAAAGGAGGGTCATAGCTGTAAAGGCGCTAGCATTTCAGAAAATGGTTGCATGAAATTCAAGGTATGGGTTGCTTAAAATTCATAATCAGAGAACCAGGAAGAGGCTGGGATGCACACCGAGAAGGGCTGGGTTCCAGTATATGAGCTTTCAGCCCAGTACTGCAGAAGTACTGTTTCTCCTACTAGTTCTTTGTGTTCAGCTTGGGTTTTTTCTCAGTTTAAACTCCTTTTTCTGTTGTTTCTTATGCGTATACAATACGTTTTTATTGCCATGACTTTTTTTATTTTGGAAGTTAACAGCTTGAACTTTAGAATTACTGATACAAGAGAATATGTAGTAAACATTTTTTTTAAATTTTCATTCCTTCTAAGTAGTACATCTTTCTAGGTTGGTCAAATATGTCAGTATTATTCTAGTACAAAGTGCCATTATGAAAAGCATGCATAGCAAAAGAATGTATTGAGGAAGCTTCCCTGCTCAAAATGTCAAGTCTGGACAAAGTTGTGTTAGGTTCCTGGGTTTGAACACATAATACTTTCATCCTTATCTTTAATAAACTTTCAGAGAGCTACTTTCTAAGAATATATGTTGTTACACATTCTTAAGTTGCATCCCTTATTACATGTACCTGTTTAAAGACTGTTTGTGTTAACGCTGTCATATAAAAGCCCTAGAGTGAGCAGAGTGTTGGGCCAGACTGGTTTGGGAGTGCTTGGCTTGTGCTGCTTCTGTCTGTGTGTGTCAGGGTGTTGTCCATTCCCTTCTGCTGCCACAGAATAAAGAGATTTTGGGGATGATTTTGTGTGGGAAAGCAGCGCTTTTCCGGGTTAGTTTTAGCAGGACTCTGTTCCCCTGGATGTGTCATGGTCATGTTAGTGAATACACGTGGGTGACAACAGTGGAGAATAGTAGGACTGAACTGAGCCCTGACGTCCCCAAATGCTTTGGATCACAGAAATATATTCTAAAGATTAATGGAGCATAAAATGTTTTGTAGCAGAGTATTCCTGTTCCCTATGAACACTTAAGTACTGGGTGTCTTGGCTGTTTTATTTCAGCAGCATTAACATCATAATGCTTGTTTGGATGCCTCTTCTTCAAGCTCTGCAGCTTGATTTCAACAAACAGAATTAGTCACTGTAGTGAAGTATGTATGTAGATACTTCCAGAGCTCATAGGTCCATGTAAAATACTAATGTTAAGTCTAGTTTCACTGTTTTGTTGTTAAAAAATTCCATCTAAGATAGGAGAAATCTTCTAAAGAAATCTATTGGCATGTTTTCAATTTTTGTTGACTTGGAACCTAATATACTGTCTAACTTATGACAGTATAGTATATGACTGTATAGTATATAGTATCTGACTGGAGCTAGGATTCCTGCCTTATTAATGAGTAAAGAAGTTACGAGTTATGCAAGGTATGCTATTAAAAGTCTGATAGAACCTTGTTAATACCATTAAGCATTGTATGCAAGCCATATTTCTCAAGTTTGTTTCCTGTGAAAGCTTTTTAGGGTAGAGAGCTGTACCTATTGGAGTGAATGGATTCTTCATACTGAGGTTGTTTGATATCATGAATCCAATTCTATAGGACTTGAAAGAAGAATAATATTCTTGATTATCCTTTGCTTATGGTAGAGGTCACTTGGACCCTCCCTGTGACCAAGGACAGGATGTTAATGTAAAATCTCTGATTTCCCATGGTTTCCATGTGGGAGAAGGAAGGTGGTGTTTTGATGTTTCTGGTATTTGGTTTTGTTTAGTTCATAAAAGGTAATGGTTGAATCTGTTCCGCAGTTTGGAGTGAGGTGGCGAGGGGCGGGGGGGATGTGTTTGGGAAAGAACTAGCAAGCTAGAATTTCATAAGTAAAACAAGAGGGACGTATGGTCAGAGATACACTACAAATGCTGTGTGTCCATT
Organism: Laterallus jamaicensis coturniculus; assembly: GCA_022605575.1. Taxonomy (NCBI): domain Eukaryota; kingdom Metazoa; phylum Chordata; class Aves; order Gruiformes; family Rallidae; genus Laterallus; species Laterallus jamaicensis. The sequence goes on from JAKCOX010000048.1 coordinate 3,275,502, forward strand.
CCGGAGGTTGCTAACTAAGTAGGAAAGTAGTGTCACATGGCAATACCTAGTAAATGTCATTTTTCAAGGAAGTAGCACTGTTTCATTTTTCCATCAAACGTATTACAGATAACATTCACATTTTTTGTTTTTAATTCAGGAAGGCTGGAGAGACTGAAATAGCAGGGGGAAAAAAAGAGTCACCTTTGAAAGATAATCTTTCACCATGGGAAGAATGGTTCATTGGCAAAGAGAAGGAACTACGTGCCCGCTTACAAGCTAGTGCTGCAGAGGTGAATACACCTGATTAGCTTGATGTTGAGTCTAATAGAAGACAGCAAGCACCAAAATACAGGACTTGTTTTTCTTTCTTTTGGCTGTGGGAAGACAAGTAGCTTTGTTCATTATTTTTGGTGTCTTGGGCCTCCATAGTGTGTACTTGACAGTACTGAAATGGTTCATGCTATATCCATTCTCTTTTGCTAAATGTTAGGCTTTGTTGAAGTGGTGCTGTATAATATTTTGCTTATCCACCTGTCAAGTAATGGTTCAAGTTTAAAGAATTAAAATACAGTTATATAATGGGTAAGTTGATTTTCATCATGGGTACGTACACCTGCATGTAGGTAGAAGAACATGACAGGGCATATACTGGATGTAAGCATGCCTGGCTGCTTGCTTAGATGTGAGGCACGGTGCTGCTACCCACTTAGTGTATAATTACAGATCTGTCGGGTGTCCTTCCCTGGGGTAGGTTGGTTTCCCTGTTCCGACATTTCTTTCCCTCTATTTTATTGCCTTGCAAATAAACAGTTGAATACTGGGGCTGGGGCAGAATTAAGTGAGAATGCTGTATCTTTTCCTGATTAATATGTTTGTAGTTGCAGTTGATTAAATGATACTGTGGTTTAAAATAAAATTGGAAGTATTGGGTAGGGGTTGGAACAATGACATCAAAGTTAAATCATTCCTCACCTTAGTTACTGATTTACCGTTTGACCTTGAGCAATGTCCTAACCTTTCTGTGATTTGCTTTGTCTGCAAAGTGAATATAGCATACAGCTGGTTTACATGGGTTATCTCATGCTATTTATAAAACACTGGAAGGTTCTGGAATAGTCTCTTAGAGGTCAGCCTAATACCAAAATAGTTTGTTAAACTAGAGGAATACATTCTGATCTGTTAATACTCATCACACATTTTATTACTTCCCCTTTAGATTCCAGTTTGGTAGCTAGCTCTCCCTGTTTTGATTTTTTAAAGTTCAAAAAGTGAGCAAAAGTAATTTCTGGTGTCATGTAGAAAATATTGTGAGGTCCTGATGAGGAGCCTAAGCAATTTATTCTTGTGTATCACACAATAGCATTTATACAGTAGTAAAAATTATCTAGATGTCTCTCTTAAATATAAAGAGCAGTCATAAGACAAGCGTTACTTAAAGCAGTGTAGAAAACAGTGGAATAGGTAAATATTTGAATTTGTAAGATTTTTGAGAACATTAGGTGTTAACTGCAATGTAGGCAATGGAAATAGGTTGTATTGGGGAAAAATACAATCAACCTTTTTGTGGGATGCCAAAAGAGAACAAAGTATGTGGTATAAAACTGTAGTACTACATTTGTATATAAAATTATTCTAAACAGATATCCTAGAGTCCCAAATCTTTTGGTGACAGCAGCACCAAGTCTACCCTGAATGTCAGAAATGGGTATAAATATTTGGAGTGAATTGTGGATGGGATCTTCTGAGGTACTCACAGTGCCATCCCATTTTAGAGAGACCAAGACCCTTGCGATACAGATGTCTCAGAACTCAAAGGAGGTGTTAGTTGCTCTAACTTTGCCTCAGTACAGCAACAGTTGTATTTTCAAACTCTGCCTGTATTGTGTTTTCTTTGAGCTCTCTGTAGGCTCCTGTTTTTTTTCTTGGTGTCTTACCAAGTTGAAATTCAGTGTCGTAAGAAAAAGGGGGTTCTCTCTGAAACCCACTGTAGTGTAGGTACCAGAAAATGAGTTTCATGGAAAGAATTCCATCTCCCGTTTTTTGAAGGTAGAATTTTCGTAGAAGAACAGCACTTTGTGCTAATGCCACTGATAGAGAAGCTAGAGATCCCAAATTGTTATATTACTAAACTTTCTGCTTTACTGCTTCATTTCCTTGGAGATGTGATTGCATATATACTTTATGTTCTATAAAGATAAAATACTTTGTAATTTCTTCTCTCATCTTCAAAATTCCTATTTCAAAGTTTTCTAAAGTGTGTTAAACCCTAAGGTTTCTGTAGTTCTGGTACTAAAAATCAGAAGTGAGTAATATAATCTCTTGCTTAGCTTTTGAGGTCTTTCTGATTGCAGAGGTGTGTAAATTTTAGGTATTGTAGAAAAGTACTGCTGCAAATTAAGATTCCACTTACGGGCAGGGCATTAAAACAATCCTAAGAGAGATTTTATATGTTAAATTGTTTCTAAAACTGAATTAAAATATTAATTTCAACATTATATTCTAAAATTTTGCATTTCCTTTTATTTAATGTTTCTGTGTTGACTGTCATGGCTATTTTCCAAAATCATAATGGAAACTAAAATTTCAAACTCAAGTACTTCCATTGGTTTAACTGCAGCACTGTTCCCAGTATTGAGTGTATTGGTATAAATGGTCACTACAGGCTGAAGATGTATGCTTTTTCTTTAATTAGGAAATGAATATACAGCTTGAGAAGATGAAGCAAAAGCAAGAATGTGAGAGGAGGAAAAGGATAGCTGAAGAGAAGCATAAGGAATGGGTACAAAAAAAAAGAGAAGAGGTAAATATTTATTTGCCTGCAAATATTCTGGCCCATACCATGCTTAAGTAAATTGACTTAAATTGTTTGGACAACCATGTTTCTAGTTTGCTGAATGAATGGCTGTTTTAACTGACAATTCTAAAATCACACCAACACAGTTTAACAATTTTCCAAGACTGTATCTTTTTTTACCCTCTAAGATACAAAGAGATTTTTTTCTGAATAGTCAGATAACTGATAACTGGCCTACATCTTCTGCAACAACCATCTGTTAATTATAGCTGGGGTTCTGGTCTTCAGCATATTCTACTCTTCCTGACTTCCCAGGTTCAATGGCCAAGCATTTTGGGTAAAATGTACATCCTAACTGTGTGCAGTGTCTTGGACTGCAAACAGAGCCCGAAGAAGAACTTGGTGCAAGTGCTACTGTGGAAAGGCAAATAGTATGGTAGAGTGTAGGGGGTTAATTGAGGTGTGAGGCCAGATTCAGGAAATTCTCTGTAGACTGCATTTAGCAGTTGGGAATTCCTTCATCCAAAAAGTCATTTCTGAGTGGGATCAAAATGTTTTTAAGCTCTTTTGAGAGGGATGGCTAAGCCCAGGGTCAGAACCAGAAGGCATCCTGACCTTAATGAGGCTCTGTACAGCTCTGTGTCACACCGAGCAAGCGTGCGTACTGGGTGGTAACAATGGGCTTGGGCTTGTTCAGCCGCTGATAGTTCATGGGCATATGTGCTCATTGTCTGTAGAAATACCAGTTGCTTACTGTTCTGTACTTTCTGTTTTGAATAAAATCAGATGAAAAGTGATTAAAAATATCACAGTGGCACTAGCTGGGTTAGACATCCAGGGGCCTCATACATTTGTCTTCGCCATTTCAGTTCTCCTTCAGATTTGGTCTAGAACCACTGGAACAAACCTGTGTTTGGATCTTAGCCTCTACACTGACTGGCTGATTGGCATAAACCCACCCCCAAACCAATCCTGCTTTTAAGCATTTATTACAGTGTATCAAGGGTCCTCCTGTACTACAGTGCACAGCAAAAAGTAGCTCAAATAATGCTCTTTTCCTCTTGCCTGTTAAAAATTGACAGTTCAAGCCAGTGAAGGTTCTTCTTCCTTCCCCCCCCCCCCCCTCCAATTTCTGTAAACTTCTGCCTATTTGACCTATTTGAGTCTTCCAAAGACCTTTGTCTAGGTGGATTTACTGAGTAACCTCTTTTTTTTTCCTATAGTTGATGGGAATAGTAGGTCCCTTTTATGGTAATCACATCAGCCCAGAGGACAGGGGAAAAATATTTATGTTTGGACTTTATCATATTATATTTTGGAAGGATAAGGTCATCCTTAGGCCACGTCCCAAGCTTTTACCAAAAGTAATCTGATTTTCATTTAAATCAGATGATTCATTGGCTAGTGTTTTCTGTACACCACACTCAAATCAAGAACAAACTCAGCAGCTTAATCGTGTGTAGGCTGTTAACACTTTTGTAGCGTATAACTTACCACTTCAAGTTTTCACAAGATTATCTGTGGATCTGTGCACAGACTGAAGGATAAAATGTCTAAGAATGCCTTCAAAGTTGTGTTAAGATTTCATGTGAAGTTTAAGGTTAGATCCCAGTGGGCAGTGTGTATACATCTCCGATTTGAGAAAGCTCACGTCATTTTCTCTTAGACTTACAAAAAGGTGAAGCAAAATGTTCAGTATTCCTCACAAATATATGTGTTAAGCACTCACCTTCTTCATATCCAGTTACTGATTCTGAGCCCCTCTGTGTAGATCACAGAAAAGACTTGACAGGAGGCAGTACCTTCAGGGATGTTACCTCTGTGATCTCCACAGTCATTAGTACCCTTGCTCATTGCTGAATTCTGTACTGGTGAAGGAAGTAAGCCATGGGAAAGTATACTTCTTACTTCATCTTTAGCATTCTTGGGGCTTCGGGCAACTTGGGCTAGTGGAGGGTGGCCTGGCTAGGGGCAGGAGATTTGGAACCCAAGCCATTCTATGAGTCTGTTTTGTTGTTCAATATACAGTTAAAACCGTATGCTGTGAAGGTTTGTTCTGTTTAAAATAATTCTACGTAAAGTGTTTTTGAAAATAAAGGTATCATAACCATCTTCTTCATAACTGTCTTCTATGTAAATAGCTTTTGTGATTTTAAAAGCTGTAAATGAACTAGAAGTAATATTTTGAAACATGAGCTATCAAGCAACGTTTTAAGCTGTGAAATATGTTTATACAAATATGGAAAAAAAAGTGCAGCTTACTGGGAATAAAAAGCTTATTAAAGTCAACTGTCAGCAGTTATTCTGGTCCAACTAATGCCTTTTAAATTTTCAGTGAGATACCAGATCTCTGCTAGACAAAAATAATTATACTTTATCTCTCTCAGAAGGTTGAGTCATTTGTAGGCCAACAGAAAATTGTCTGTTTCATTTTAGATAGAGTGCTATTTTTAGCACTTTTTTAACAAGTCACAGGAATATCAATGAAAATATTTTAACTCTAAAAGTATCTTCAGTACCTCCAAACATGCTTTTGATTCCGGAAGAAAATTTGCAACATGATTTTGTATGTATCTAAAACTTTTAATTCTGATTTACTAACAGATAGATTGATAAAAATGAGGTGGGCATAATTATAAATGTTGAGCAAGCAAAGGTAGTGTTCAGTGTCATGTTTTCATTAATAAGTAGCCTCGATTTGAGTGGTATGCAGAACTGGACATAGGTCAGCAAACCCATTGTAATCTGTCCTAATTTTTTTTTAATGTTTCAGTGTTTGCTTGCACTTAGACTCCAGTTGGGCAAGGAGCTCTTTATAGGCAACTCTTAGCAGAACCGTGAGGTTTAAAAAGAAGGGAATTGATGTCCTTGATTCCCGTCTCATCATAGAACTAAATCTTGAATAGATACTGAAAGCTAACTTTGTCTTATTTCTTCAGGTTAGAATTAATGCTTGTGAAAGCTTATTTGCTCTGTGTCTGTTCATTCTAGCACTTTATGTGGGTTTGGGGTTTTTTTTGGCCAAGAAAGGACTTGTTCTTAGGGGAATGATGTTTTGTTTTGTTTTGTTTTTTTTAAATAAAACCAAGAGATAAAGAATGGCTTGAGTTTGTCATTAAAAAGATACCTTCAAAGTCTATAATTTCATATTTATATGCTGACTTCCTGCTGTAGATACTGAGAGGGTCAGTTAACTTCACTCATTGTTCTCCACTGAGTAAGTTTTAAAAAACCCTAAACAACAGCCAATACGATCCTTACTTCATGCCTTCCAAACTTTATCTTGAAATTATTCAGATTGGGATGTGTGCGATGCATTTTGAAAATCTCCTTTCCTTGCTGGTATCTTTGTGATTTGTGTCTTGCCAAATACAGTCTTGCTTAACAAATAAAGATTTTCTGACTCTTTGGCTTAGCAGGCTCTAAATGATGTGGAGACTGACAGACTTGGGTGAATTATAGTTTAAGGATGAAGATTAAAAAGTACTGCTTAACATCTTCAGAATATTTGGGAATTAATTTCTGGTTGCTTCCAAGGATTTTTTCTCTCATCTAAATTCTAATGGATTACTATGTGATGACAAAACTCTGGCTTGGTATAAAATCTGAAAAGAAAAAACGAAGTGATTGGTGGTGAGGTCATAGATATTCAGGGTTGATCACTCATTCATCTTTTGTTTTGTAGTGTTTCCTTTGAAGATCATTACTGTTCAGAATTCATCCAATATGGTTCAATTCCAAGCTCCTTCATGGTTTGACCAGGCACTGGTTCAACACTTACTGTGTTGCACTCAGTGGAACCTTCTGGCAATACTAGCAAACTCTTCTGGTTTGGAAAATGTGTAATCTGTTGTCTGAAACCATTTTGCGTTCTTTGCCCTCATGTGCCCTTAAGGTAATTAATTCAGGACTTGTGTAGCCTTCTTCCAGGAAGACTTTACCCTTACAATCTCGTTTCCCAGGAATGAGGTGCAGTATGGAGAACTCCTTGCTGGAGTTTGGCTTTTAAACCCTTTGTCTTTCCAGATTCTCTTTCTGCCTTGGTCTGTGTCCTTCTAGTGGTATTTCTCAAAAGAATCGAGGATGGTTTTGACATTTATGTAGTCTCATGTGAAATATTATCTTTATGTAAATAGGGACCCAGCCCCTGTCTTTATAGTTTGTAAGCATCGTTTGGGTCTGACTTGCCCACCTATCTCGAGTACTGAAGACCCTCAGTTACGTGACTGACTTCCCAATGTTTTGCTATAGGATGCTTGTTGACAGTTATGAAGGGTTGTTTTTTTTTTGTTTCCTGTTTTACATGACCTTTTGATCCTGAGATGTGGAGTCTCTTTTATTCCTATTAACAGCTATGGGATTAAACGCTTAAGTGAGGTATATGTAACTGCTAAATTACTTAATAATTGCCTTTAAACCAAAATACCAAACGCTTTGGGAAATGCATTGTGGATGCAGAAACTCTGAAGTATATGTAAACTGATGTGACTGTTGAATTCTTTAAAATTTCTTATGAATTAATGCTGAATAAACAGCTTTTTGATTAAACATTTTAAAAAATTAACACCGATGCAGCACACTCCACCCTTTAAGCTGTTTAATGTGGTATCTTTCAATCATATTTAATCCACCTTTACTGACTTAGCAAAGCTACTTCATTCCTAGAACACCAATAGAATATGAACTTAGAAATACCTAGAGTATTCAATTCATGCCTATGCATATGTGTACTTACATATTGTTGTGGGTTTGTCCCAGTGGGCAGCTAAATCCCACACAGCTGCTTCCTCACTCACAATGGTATGGAGAAGAGAATAGGAAGACTAAAAGTGAGAAAACTTGGGTTGAGATAAAGACAGTTTAGTAGGCAAAGCAAAAGCCACACATGCCAGTGGAGCAAACCAAGGAATTCATCCACCACTTCCCATGGGCAAGCAGGTGTTCAGCCATCCCCAGGAAAGCAGGGCTCCATCACACATAGCCATTACTTGGGAAGACAAATGCCATCACTCCAAACATTGCCCTGTTCAAGCAGACTTTAATTATAGAGCTGTCATGTTCAACTTTTTATTTTTTTGTTTCAGTAAGTTTCCATTTCTTACTGAAAAATACAGTTTTTAAAACTGAAAATTTTGATCTTACAGTTTACTTGCTATTGGCTGATAGCCTTTATAAGAGGGCAGAAGCAGTAAGAAATATGAAAGCGTAGAACCAATACAACATAAAATAATGAATTGCAATGTTGTTGGAGCAGATTTCCCTTTCTTGGTGTGCTGCATGATTCCTTCCAGAAGAGAGATTTAATTTCCTACTCTTACCCCAAAGAGTTTTCTTTTAATGCATACTTTATCTCACCATTGTTTATATACAACACAGATTGTGCAACAGCTTGAGCATCACTTTGAAGTTAAAAAGTCATGCTCACTCGTGTATTTTTCCTGTCATTCAATGAATTGTTAATTATTTTGTGAGGTGTGGTACCCCTTCAACAGAAGGGATGGAGAATGCTGTCATTCCAGCTTGTAACCTGCTAGATGGACTCTTCTCCCCACAGTGAGACATGTTGATTTGAATCCCCTCAGGTAGAAAGGTAATGAAATCCAGATGTTCCCTGTCCTAGGCTGATGGTCTAACAGCTAAACTACTGTCCTGAGTCAAAGCAGTGGCTGCTGCTATGTTTTTTATAGAACATGATGTGCTGTGAATTTTGCTGATAGCTTAGTCTGGAAAAAGACACTGAGACACCTCTTTCAAGACTGAACCCTTTCAAGAAATGTATTTGTGAGGGGAGTGTAAATATCTAGCATACCTACCTTCCAACCTTGAGAACCAACATCATTTAAGAATTTAAATTTTCTGTTTATGTGCCCAAGTCTGTTTTTACATTTCTAAACTTTTTTTGGTAACTCTGGGCTTAATTTTTTAAGGGGTTTTGTGGTGTTTTTTTCCAAATCTGGAGTACTTTAGTACTTTACAAAGCAGTTGTGGGTTTTTTTGTTTGTTTGTTTGTTTGGGGGGGGTTTAGCACAGTGTTTGTGTTTGCACAAACCTTGGCCAGTGCCATGGGTAATGTGTCTGGACTTACCTGTAGGATTCTGTAAGTAGAATGAAGCTAGTTTCTCTTGCTTAGTGTTAGAATGAGTTTTAGATAGACTTGTGGAGGAGGAATTCAGGGTTGCAGCTAATTCAAATATAAGTGCTTGTGTATTTCAGCAGTATTTGTGGAGCCTGTGTTCTGACACCCTGGGAGTGTTCAGGGACCAAACATACTAAGAGCTGTACGTAACCATCTTACGATTCTCCAGTTACTGCACTGCAGCGGAGTCTCCATTGCCTTTGTGTGAACTTGAGCAGTAAGTCCTTGTAAGCCGGCCTGTCAGTAGGCAACTGCATTTCACTGATCTCCTTTCTAGCCTCTTGTTCTTTTTACATGCCAGTTCTGGAGAGATTAAAGAAGTGTTTCTGTGGGCTAGGCTTGGTGACTGAGCTGTGTAACGAGGCTAAATTAAAAAGATAACAACAATTGGCTGAACAACCCAGTTTTCTGTGGCTGTTAAATGGGTTTGACATTCAAGATTATTATAAGGATAAAGGAGGAAGTTTGGATGTATCTTCTGATCTTGCCATTGTGGACGTTTCCTATATTTCACCATCAGTCAGCATAAAATGATGCTAGAGTATGGTAGCTAAGATGTCAGAGCAAACAGCTGTGAAAATGAACCATGAGTTACATATTAAAAGAAAAGTGTTGTCATATTCTCATGGCCAGAAAATGGGAAAATACCCTAAAAACGTAAACCACAACATTCATTTGTGGAAACATTTTTATTGAGTAGCACTCTACGTAGAAAATGCAGAACAGAAGGCAACTCTGCAGTTGACCCTTTCTAGTCTCTCATTTAATCATTAATATGCAAATACAGAAATATGTTTTATATTAATTTTCTTCTGGTTGGATATAGTGTCTCTGTTTTGATGACAGTTGGGCTGTTTTCTGCCTGGAATATTATTTAATTATTCAACCTTCTGTCAGGAAGAAAGTGGGATGCTTCTTCCAATTTTAAACTCCTTTGACAATTCTCCACGTACACATAAGCCTGATTTTTCTTGCAAAGTTAGTAGTTCTGCTGATGAGACATTGGTTTGGTACTGACTCAGTGAGACACATGCTGCCTCCTGAGTCACCATCTCTGCATTGTGGGATGGCTGGATTTGTTTTGGGCAGGGGATTTCCATGTACTGACCTAGCCCAGGCTTCATCAGGTTTGCAGGCTTGATAGGATCACAGCCCAGAGCAGTGAACCCCCCAGGGAAGATTTGTATCCTTTCTCTGTAGTAACATGTATGGGTGGGGTGGCAGGAGAACAAGCCTTTCTTGGAATGAGTAATTGGATGGTTTACAATCAATACCTTAATTTATGTAATACCTGTAATCATATTTTAAAGTGTATGTAAATTTGCTAGTGGTTTAGTGAATAGATCATGTCTGTTTTGAACACGAGATCAAAGAGAATTTTTAAAACCCAATCTGACAACTTCAAGAATAAATAAGTTACATAATTTCCCTCCCCCCATATGTATGTGGAAGGAGAGTGAAAGGAAGGTTGAAGAACGTGAGCCTTAATATGCGCATTCCTAACATTTTTAGTAGACTGTATAAAGGAATGTAATGAGGCTGGGGGGAAGCGGGGAAGGCCAGGCTGACAGAAGCTTGACACGAAACAGTTTATTAAAGCAGCTGGAGTGTACACTAACATTGTGAATGAAGAACTGTTCTGTGTGTGAAAGAAGGAGGAAGTGTTCCTGATTTGTCTGCAGAATAATTTCTAGGCAGCTGCATAGTCTGCAATTCTGCAGGGAGTCTCCCTGTTTTAAGGATGTAAATAAAGCCTGGCAATAGTTATTGCATGCCATATCACTGTTTACAGAGGACATCATTTAACTTTGGGTCAGCCTAGATGGTAGCTAAACTCATCTGAAGTATTGTGATTAAAGATACATAATTTTAAAGAAACTTTCCTGCCTTTTAATTGCAGTCTTTAGAAAGGCTTTTAGTGTATTTACTGCTTGAAATTGCTGTCAGTTATTGAACAATTCCCCTTGGTATTGAAGGGGCCCATTTTTAAATTTTTCTCCCATATTTCTTTTCATGCTCTTCATATGTGATAAGACTCTTGGCCAGAGACTGGGGCTTTGAAAGATCCTTAGTTTTGGAACTTACTTTCATGTACAATGGAGAAAACCCAACAAACAGCAAAAGATTTGGAATCTTTGTAAGCCTTCTTTGCCAGTGGCTTTCACTCACTGTTTTACCATATATCTCTTGTCTACATTTATGTTTTTTGTGTGTCCTGGACTACCATTGTCTCAAAACAGGAGCTGTTGAGGGATGCATGTGAGGAATATGCAGTAATGATAATATTCAGACAGATGATACTTAGGATCAGCATAATTTGCCAAAAATGGATTATTTTTCCTTTTTTAACATATGTAAGCGTGGAAGGGTTTGTTTCATGCTAGGAAGGGTCTTGTATCCCTTCTTTACGAGTTCAAAAACATTTCAGAATCTCAAGTTTTTTATTTTGCTGAATGAAATGTCCAATATAAGATCAATTTCATTGGTCTTAGTTGTAAAAGTTCAATCGCATGTACAGGCCTTAGTGTTGTGAAATCACATGAATAAGACTTCCATCATTTTGCAGCTCTGTGGAGTTTTACATTCCAGCATATGCATTGAAATTCAAGTGTGTTCATATCTATCCGTTTTTCCTACACTGGAGAACGATTCAGCTGGTGTTCACTAGGATGTATTAAAAGTTAATTGGAAAAAAAAATGAGGATAACTACTTGTTTTGTGAAATTGTGTGCAGGATGTACACAAATAATTCTTTGTCGTGAGATAAGAATATTTGACAAGAGTATACCAAAACAGTGATCCTGAAAGTATTGTTGTGGTTTAAACAAAGAAACCTCCACCTTGGAGATAATGGTAAATACAATGAATAAGGCATACCTTGTAAAAGGGGAGAAACCTCCCCACCTCCAGTTAATACTTAATTTAGCTGCCAATGTTAAAATTGTAATTCTTCTAGTGTTGGCAGACAGAGAATGGGGACACTAACTCTGGCAGTTCTGTTTAGCATTGTGACATGCTCAGAGAATACGAATGCCAAGAGTAGGTTTAGATTATGCTTACAATTATTTCTTTATCAAAACTATTTCATGTAGTATGGATAAGGATTGAAACATGAAAGCATTTATTATCCAGTACTGTGTCTTACAAAAAAAACGGCAAATGTTTTAATGTGAAAGCAATTTATTTTCTCTTTATTGGCCCTGTTTTTGCAGAAATGAGTTAGTGTTTTGCAGGGCAATATAAACTAACGTTTTTATTTGGAATCATGCTGATTTATTGGATTACTGGTAAATTTTGATATGAAGGACAAGGATTGAACCAGCAGAAACCCTGTTTAAACCAGATGAAGAGAATCCAGTATTTTGGTTTCTGCTTCATTATGAAAAAATTGGATTTTTCCAGAAGTGCAGTAAATCTGGAAAAGGGGTCAGGAACAGTGGGATGAGTAGGGTGGAGCTCTAGCTTTCTGCCTTTCTCTGCTTATAAGAGGTAAAATGGGAAGGAAAATGTATTCCTGGTCTTCTTGTAAACGTGTTTCTCCCTTTTCCCATTTACTATATTTTGCAGTTTGTAGTTCTAGGCACTATAATAATTCTGAGTCAGCATAAGCTCCTGCTAAACTACGTATTTCCTCCGATCAAGAGGAGTATGCAGGGGAGCATACAAGAATAAGATTTCTTGAAAGTAAACCAACATTTTCATTCAACAGTTCCTTTCTATAAAGTAGAAAATGTTTAATCTTAGGTATTCTACCTTCCTCCCAGCCACGTGCATAGCTTGTCTATGAAAGACTTTTGCCTCAACGTGTGTATGCAGGTTCTTCAGAGCCAAGCAAGCTAAGCAGAATTAGTACTGAATCAGTAGAATCTCAGATATTTCATAAAGGTTACAGGGAAGGGAGTGCTATTGTTAGTCTTCAAATGAAAATATCTCCCTCTTCAGATCAAGAAAAGCCATCCATGTGTGCTTGTTGTATAGAGACTTGTGCCTGATATGTTGTGCACCATTAGAAGCACACACACTGAAAAGACATAGAAGTGAGTGACATCTATGTGATTGCATCTTCCAGATTATACAGGTTGCAATTTCACTTTAAGCTACCACTTTTTTGTCTACACTAGAATGTTTTCTCATTTCCCTTCCATCATTTGAAGAGGAGAAATGTGTAGATTGATTCATATCTGTATGATCTGATACGTAGATTGATTTGTTCGAATGCAAATTAACTAAATTACATAAACCATGTAGAGAATGCCACAAAACATGAACCAGATTCTCATGGAAACTTACTTTGTTATCAGTTTATGCTGAAGTGTGCTGAACAAGCTGCGTATCTCAATGAATCCTAGAAGGGGGCAGTTTCCCTGACTTCCTTTGAAACTGTGATGTCCTCTGGATCCACTGCAAAATCAAACTAAGACACCATTGTCGAGAATTACAATAGGTGTTTCCTGTCGAGAAGTGCTTTCAAAAATGTCTGAATAAATAAACCAGAACAGTATACATAAGAGCATGAGGAGCCCTGAAAGCAAGTTTTTTATCATGTTTATATGTTTAAAACTATTTCATGCGGAACCTAGCTATGAACAGGTTCTGTCATCAAAACACTTACAATGTTGAGGTTTTATCGGGGTTATGATAATTTCTTTGTAATTATGTAATAAAATTAACTGTATTCCTCTAAAGAATTGCCTGAAAAGTTTCTGTTCTGTTGTTTTTGTCTGTGTCATGTAGGAAAAAAGGGAAAGGGAACGAAAGCTGAGCAAAGAAATGGCAGAAAAAGCCACAAGGGAACTAGAAAAAATGCAGTTACAAGAAAGGGCTGAAGTAAAGTATAAAGAATGGTTAAAGAAGAAGAGAGCTGAAGAGGCAAAAAAGAGGAAGAAAGAGAAGGTATTAATCCTTATCTCTAAATTGGAGAGGCATGGATTTGATGGGTGGACCATCCAGTGCATAAGAAACTGGTTAACAGACCATAGCCAAAGGGTGGTGGTCAATGGGTCTATGTCCAGGTGGAGGCTGGTGACAAGCAGGGTCCCCCAGGGGTCTGTCTTGGGACCGGTTCTCGTTAACATCTTTATCAATGACATCGATGATGGGATTGAGTGCACCCTCAGCAAGTTTGCTGATGACACCAAGCTGAGTGGTGTCGTTGACACACTACAAAGAAAGGAAGCCATCCAGAGGGATCTTGACAGACTGGAAATATGGGCCCGTGTGAACCTAATGAGGTTCAACACTGCCAAGTATAAGGTGTTGCACTTGGGCCGGAAGAATCCCAGACATAGATACAGACTGGGAGAAGAGCTTCTTGAGAGTGGCCCTGCTGAGAAGGACTTGGGGATTCTGGTGGATGAGAAACTTAACACGAGCCAGGAGGGTGCTCTTGCAGCTCGCAAGGCCAATGGTACCCTGGGCTCCATTAGAAGAACGGTGGCCAGCAGGGACAGGGAAGTGATTGTCCCCCTCTATTCTGCCCTTGGGAGATCCCACCTGGAGTCCTGTGTCCAGATCTGGGGCCCCCAATACAAGAAAGATGTAGAACTGTTGGGGAGGGTTCAGAGAAGGACCACGAAAATGATTAGAGGGCTGGAGCACCTGCCCTACAAAGAGAGGCTGAGGGAGCTGGGCTTGTTCAGCCTGGAGAAGGCTGTGGGGGGACCTCATTGCAGCCTTCCAGTACCAGAAGGGTGCTTATAAGCAGGAGGGGATTCAACTTTTTAAAAGGATAGACAATAGCAAGACAAGGGGGAATGGATTAAAGCTAAAGGAAAGAAGGTTTAAATTAGATATTAGGGGGAAGTTTTTTACAGAGAGAGTGGTGAGGTGCTGGAACAGGCTGCCCAGAGAGGTAGTGGATGCCCCATCCCTGGCAGTGTTCAAGGCCAGGTTGGATGGGGCCCTGGGCACTCTTGTGTATATCCAGGCCTGAGGTTGGTGGCCCTGCCTGTGGCAGGGGGGTTGGAGCTATATGATCCTTGGGGTCCCTTCCAACCCATGCCATTCTATGACTCTGATTCTAATCATCAAACTGTTTATCTGGATAGGGTTACTTAATCTGTAATTGATATTAAATATATTGGTTGATTAAATTGTTTAGAGTTTGTCAAATGGCAGTGTTATACATGAAAAAACTTTCAGAAGTTGTAATGTTAGTGCATTGAGGCCATTGAGGAATGCTCAGCAAAGCAAAATGTACATGAATGCATTGTTGTTAACAGACTTTGCAAACCTGCTGCAACTGTGACACGATAAGGGAAGGAGAAATAGAAACCACACACAGTACCTTTATTGCTCAGTCCATTATAGGGTGATCCAGGCAGAAAATAGACAGCATCATGTGCATTTTTCTTGCAGCACCACTATTGTATTATATATATTATTGTACATATATATGTAATTAAAAGCATTTTTCTTTGTACCAATCTGATGCTAGGAGTTCTAATTTTAACATTATCTCATATTATTAGTCACCTATGCATTTTTAGAGTGAGCTTCAGAAGCCCTTTTATTTACTGTAAGCTTCCTAACGTATAGGTTTTGGCATCCTCTGATTCACTAGAATAAATTCTCTAACAAGGCTACACTTGCAGGAACCATTCAGAATTCCTCTGAAATATCACATATTGGTAATGATTATGCCTGAAAACTATGAAATGTGTGACCATAGAGACATCTGTGAAGTCGATGGGTGTATTTTAATTTAATTAATGTTACAGTGTAATTTTCTTTAGAATATGTAGTATTATAGGAGTAAACACTTGTTAAATGAAAGTGTAAGGGAGGGTTGTGGTGAGAATTTCTCTCTATTACCCCGTAGTGACAGCAGTTGTTCTTAAAAGTGCAGAATACATTTGTAAGTATTTCATTAGTACATATATTCATTTCCTTGGATTCACTTTAAAATACTGTAAGCTGTATCAGATCAATTTCCAGGCCTTAATGACCTTAACTTCTTTCAAAATCTCCTGTATAATTAAAACACACTTAAATATTCTGTACTTGTAGTGATTATTTGCTGCTTAAAAAGTGGTTCTGTGTCTCTGCTGAGCTGCTGAAATGCACCTTGAAACCCGAGAAGAAGAAAGTCATGAGACATACAAATGTTGTGCATTCTTTTAATCGTGTTCTCATTATACAGGTTCTTATCAATTAAACTTAGGCCATGCCTAGACGTGCTGTTTTCCTTCTGATTAAATATATTTGAAATCATATATTCATCAGCTTATTGCAACCTGCAAAATATCTATTTACCTATTGTACAGTGCATTGGCTAGAAGCATCTTAGATTTGTTTTATTTATTTTTAGGAAAAAGAAAAAGAAAGGGAAGCTGAACTACAGGAGAAGAGAGAGAGATCAGAGAAGATCTTTAAGGAATGGCTACATAATACTAGAAATAAACCACGCCCTGTTTTAAACGGTAATGGTTTCCCACATGGGAAGTCTACAAGTTTGTACTTCTGCTACACATATATAGTGACTTAGGTTTGTGGTTCCTTCCCTCTAATCTTTTAGTGTAAAATGAAGACTGTTTGAGATTTTCATCCACTATCAAATTTTGGCACATGGGAATGAATGTTTCATCTGCTGTAAGTCAGAGACTTTTACTCACTGTCACTACAGACAAAAGACCAATAAAGCAACACATTCCCTCTCTTGCCTTTTAGGTTTTCTGATATTCCATTATGGGCTCTAGGTTATTCATTACAAATTATTAGTATATATGTGGATAATTAGTGTATTTTTCTCCTCAATCAACTGAAGAATAACAGTTAAGCAAAGATGGAAAAATGTGAGCTTTGCATTTGTGGTGACACTTTTATTTATAAATGCTTTGAAATAATGCAAAGTAGCCAATTTGGAGACATTTACAGCTTTTAAGTATACAGAACTGAACATTCTGAGTATTACCTGCTTAATACTTTAGAGATAAAGAACACGCCAGTTATTGGTAAAAAAAAGGAAGTTCTATTACTTTAACTCATTTAATGTACCTATGCTGTCATCATCCAAAGATGCTGCCATATCTTTGTTAGTCCAGAGAATTGCATTATTAAAGCTTGTAGTCTGAATATTCCTTTTCAGTTATGTGCATTTTCTAAACATTCTAGGGTCTGCTGGTGGAAATTCATATCCAGCTCCAGCATATTATAACCCCATTCCTTGGAAACCTATACATGTGCCTTCTCCAGAGGAAGACAGTGTTCCTACCATAAAGAAGAGTAAGAAACCTGTATCTCGTCAGTCCCCTGCTTCTTTGCCTACGGTAATTTGTAAGCCCAAGAACAACCCTTGTATTGGATCCTTGTGCAGAAAGCAGCTATAGTACTGAAAACAAAACTATTCCTATGATCTTGCGTGAACTGGGGCATAAATAGAAGTTATATGTAATTACATGCCTGACACAGGCTGGATTTTTATTTATTTTTGTGAAGAGGTTTTCTATTTACAGCTAACTGTAAATCAACTTTTTATGGGTTTTTTATATGTTGCATTATAGTTAAAAAAAAAGGGTAATTGTAATGGGACTGTATCTCAATACCAATAAAATGCATGGGATTGTTTCTTGCTTTCCTCTTTTGTTGTTGAAGGAGTTCTTTTGTGTAAGTTCTTATTCTTTTGGGCAACGGTATTACTGGGTTATTTTAAAGAAGCAAATTGTAATGGATTTTAAAACAATTCTTGGCTTAATGCGGAAGGAATTCAATGGCTGCGTACAGTTGGGATAGCAGAGATGTAGCGGGACAGCTTTCACCTCTGGAATGTTTCAATGGATGGATACAGGCTATTTGAGGAATCACAAGGTGGGATGGTGAGGATGAGAGAGAGCAGGGGGAACCTACAAAGTTTTGCCTGAGGACCAATGATTAAACAGCTGAGACCTAATGAGTTAAGATGAAAAGCAAGACCAAGGTGGGAAATACTGTGTGATACATCTGCTACAGACCACACATTTGGAAAGAAGTGTGTGAAATACTTCATATGGTTAAAAAAACCCTTATTCTTGCAGACCCTGGTCTCAAAGGGAGACTTGAAACACCCTGAAATCTACTGGAAGGGCAACAAAGCAGGGCGCAAGAAGTCAGGGGGGTTTCTGGAGAGCATGAGTAACTTTCCTGATACAGCTGATAGAGCAGCTGGTAAGGGAGGCTCTTTGCTGGACCTGATATGTTAAAACAAGGGAGACCTGGTCAGGGACGTGAAGGCTGAGAGCAGCTTTCCTGCAATGATCATGGGGTGGTGGAAATCAAGATCCTAAGAGGGAACATAACAGGATCACAGCCCTGAACTTCAGGAGAGCGGGTTTTTTCCTGTTCAGGAACTTGCTTGGAAAAACCTGGCTCGGAGAGAAGAGAGATCCAGGAGAGCTGATGATTTTCAAGGATTGCTTCCTCCAAGCTCAAGGATGGTCTATCCCATGAGCGCAGAGTCATGCAGGAGTGGCAGAAGATATGCATACGTGAACAAGGAACCCCTGACTACAACTAAATATAGAAAGGAAGCATACAAGAGGTGGATGCAGGAACGGGTGACCCTGGTGGAATATAGAAACAATGTCCAAATGTGCAGGAAGGGTATTAGGAAGCCAAAGCCGTTCTGGAGTTGAAGCTAGCAAGGAATATGAAGGCCAACAAGAAGGGCTTTTCTGATTTAGTCTAATACATAAATAAAGACATCTAACACAGCTTCCATCAGAGACAATAAAAACTCTTAGCAGGGCCACTGCCATGATTTACTAGAATGTTCTCTTAATGCTGTTTATAGGTTTTCACAATCTAAAGTACATAAAGCTTTGGGTTCACTGCAAGCTTTTTGTTGTTTCTTGGCTTTTTTTTAAAGGCAGCAAATTATAGTTCATGCATGATTTTCTTCTGAATGTTTATTTAATATTAATTTGTCCATACACACTTAGGACAAGTCTGAACTCCATAAAATATGTGGAGTGTCAAACTCCACATTTTTTGTTTCTGTTATGCAGGAGAACATGGGCTTTACAATGATGGTCAGGGGACCAGAGCACCTCTCCTATGAAGACAGGCTGCAAGAATTGGGCTTGTCCAGCGTGGAGAAGAGAAGGCTCCGGGGAGACCTTCTGGCAGCCTTCCAGTACCTAAAGGGGCTACAGGAAAGGTGGAGAGAGACTGTTTACAAGGGCATGGAGTGACAGGGCAAGGGGTAATGGATTTCAACTAAATGGGGGTAGATTTAGATTAGACATTAGGAAGAAATTCTTCCCTGTGAAGGTGGTGAGACTCTGGAAGAGGTTACCGAGGGAAGCTGTGGCTGCCCCTCCCTTGCAGTGCTCAAGGCCAAGTTGGATGGGGCTTTGGGCAACCTGGGGTAGTGGAAGGTGCCCCTGCCCACGGCAGGAGGTTGGAACTAGATGGTCTTTAAGATTCTTGACAACCTAAACCATTCTGTGACTTAGAGACTCACAAAAGCCTGCGCATTATCTTCAGTCCAGCTTTTTCTATAAGGACCTCAGCGATGGATTAGTTGTTAACCCAGCTGACCTTTTCATGTGGAGATGTCTTAATGTGAATCAGAAGTTTGATGGTTTTGTAAACTACCAGAAGCTTACTGTTTAGATGAAGGCACAGCATTTTACTGTAATGTAAATTATTAATTTTGGTTTAGCTTAAAGAGGTTTTTTGGGACTCTGATATACTTGAAGAGCCATACACCTGGACAGGCTGGAGAGCTGGGCTGGGAGAAATCTAATGAAATTCAACAAGTGCAAGTGTAAAGTCTTGCACCTGGGGAGGAATAACCGACTGTATCAGTACAGGCTGGGGGATGACCTGTTGGAAAAGAGCTCTGTGGAGAAGGACCTGGGGGTCCTGGTTGATGACAGGTTGGCCATGAGCCAGCAGTGTGCCCTGGTGGCCAAGAGAGCCAATGGGATCCTGGGATGCATCAGGAAGAGTGTGTCCAGCAGGTCGAAGGAAGTGATCCTCCCCCTCTACTCTGCGTTGGTCAGGCCCCACCTGGAATACTGTGTCCAGTTCTGGGCTCCCTGGTATAAAAAAGACAGGGAGCTCCTGGAGAGAGTCCAGAGAAGGGCGACAAAGTTGATTAGGAGTTTGGAACATCTCCCCTATGAGGAAAGGCTGAGTGAGCTGGGTCTGTTCAGCCTGGAGAAAAGAAGACTTAGGGGGAACCTAATTAGTGTTTATAAATATCTTAGACATGGGTTGCAGAGGGAATTGGCCAGCCCCCTTTCAGTGGTCTGTGGGGACAGGACAAGGGGCAATGGCTGTAAGCTGGAGCACAGGAAGTTCTGCGCCAACATGCGGAAGAACTTTTTCGCAGTGAGGGTGACAGAGCCCTGGAATAAGATGCCCAGGGAGGTGGTGGAGTCTCCTTCTCTGGAGATACTCAAGTCTCGTCTGGACGCCTATCTATGTAATATGAGATAGGGAGCCTGCTTTGGCAGGGGGGTTGGACCCGATGATCTCTTGAGGTCCCTTCCAACCCCTAAGATTCTGTGATTCTCTGATTCTGTGATATTAGGGTTTTCTGTAGTAGTTGTTCTGAAATAGCATGTAGCTACCAGTAAGGTGTGTTGACCTAGTTACCTGTGTGTATATTATGACTTTGTTTTAGTATTTATTTGCTTGTAGTGACATGAAATGGCCTGTCATCTGAAGATAGGCATTGGCAGTATTTATATTTAATGAGTGTGAAAGAATCTATGGCTTGATGCTGCTATTTCACACTGGAGACAAGATTATTTTTGGCTTGAACAGTAACTAATAACAATTGAAGAGGGATTCTTATGCTAACCCAAATAGTGTTGGTCTTCAGGATTGCATGTCTGTACCTAGGGTGAAGGGCTAAATAAGTCTTAAGTGTGTATTTGGTTCAGGAATGTGAATATAGTGATAAATGTTGAAGTCTAGTAATTTTCTCTTGGGTGCCTCAGCTAGAATACCTGAACTGTGTACATACAGGAATTTTGGTTAGAGATTTTAGAAAATACTAAGAAGTATCTAAAGCCTTTTTTTCTTCTTTTTTGTTTCAGCTGAAGATACTATTTTTTTTTCCTCCAACAAAGTTTCTGTGCAAAAATGTTTGGGTTTTTTCTTCAGAATCAGAACAATATTTCATTTTGAGACAGCCAGATTTAAGTGGA
Source organism: Laterallus jamaicensis coturniculus (assembly GCA_022605575.1). NCBI lineage: Eukaryota > Metazoa > Chordata > Aves > Gruiformes > Rallidae > Laterallus > Laterallus jamaicensis. The sequence continues at coordinate 3,296,551 of JAKCOX010000048.1, forward strand.
CTTAGCACTCCTCCTAAAGTAGCAGCTTTAAGATGAGGCCCTCGCTGTAGTTTATCTATAGCACTGTAAATACAGTTCTGTCCTAACTAAATTACAAATAAAGTTCAGGCAAGACAGCTCATGAGTAGTGTACATGTTGGCTTCAATTCAATCAACATAATGGCTTTGCTGAAAATATTGTCTGGATTTTTTCCAACAGGATATCAGCTACATGATAAAATGATTTGGCCTTGTAGTGTAATTTAGTATTGTATGCTACAGAAAGTTATAATGTCATGGTGTTGCAGCAAATAACTAATTTACACCATTCTTTCTTAGATACTAGAAAGATAAAATCTTACTAGTTAAGCTACTTTGTTGTAGCTTAAACAGCATTCTCTAGTCTTATATTAAGTTCTTTCCTGGGTTTCTCTGCTCATGAAATTTCACAGTAGATCAAGTTCAGAATCTAGTATTACTCACTAAAAACAATCCAAGATCTTGCATCTTCATGTCTATGCTGCTAAAATGAGACTCAACATCAGCTTATTTTCAGTCCCTTGTTTTTGCAGAATTTTTGGTTGTGCACATTCATAGACCACTTCAAAATCCTGGCTGCTTCATCCTTGCACGATTCACAGTCTTTACTCCTCTCCATCTCTCAGTCATAAATAGAACACCATGTTGAACCTCACTGAGGAGGATTAAATCACCTATGAGTTTTTACTGGTTTTGAAAATGTATGTGTATGTAAAGTAGCATGGCTTTCCAGTAATTTGCAGTGGAATTTCACACAGATGTTTCAGGGTTAAAAGTCTACAAGCAGTAAAGTGGATCAAAAGAAAGTCATAGAAGAGCTTGTGATGTGTAAGAGGTCAGTATTATTATAGACAACCTTGCATTCTTAAGAAGTAGCCTGGTTAATGTAACATAATGCAACTTGACTGGTTGAAGGTTTGTTACTGGTTCTAATGTGGAGTCATGGCTTTGCCTGAATCCAGTAATTGCATTGGATTCTAATAAAGTCCTTGACAGTGTAATGTTTAATTCTAAATATAATTTCTTAATTTGTACCATTTTGGAAAACAGATTAAAGAGGAATCAGTTGTTCCAATATAATATTCACTGGGATATTTTTGTGAGTAAATATGGGAGACTTCATGCTTTATTGCTGTGGTCAAAAGGTGAGTCTTTAAGGCTCCTTTCCTCTGGGCAACATCACGGGGTGTGTTTAAACTCAATAACGAAACGGAAATATTAGCACCCTGATCTGATAAAACACATAAAGACTTGATTAGCTTGAAATGTGTTAGGGAGATCATTGATAAAGCAGGGCTAAAATAGGCCTGTATTTGAGGCCTAGGCCTTAAAGCCTATTCAGCTAGCATAGCCTCCATTTCATATACAATATTATATCTGTATTTCTACGTGTGTAACTCATTGTATAATGATCTATTATACAATACTCTAAAACTGTACTTAACTAAGAGTAAATTTTTGCAAAATGTGAAGACTCTTTTCTTACTATCTGGACTTAAATGTTTGCTTGGTCTAACAATGACTCAAGCAGGGACTGCAGGTATTTCATTCCCATACAAAACTGAATTTACAGAAAATGGGCAGGATGGGTGATTTGAAAAGTGAGATACTTGAAGCTTTTAAAATCAAAATCCATTGAACTGTGTTGTGGCCAGAAGCAAGGGTGGATTCAATTATGTTGATGATAATACTGTTACAGAGGACTCAGATTTTGATTTCTTTAACTGAACTCACAACTTAAATAATTTCATTATTAACACTAAACAAAGATAAGTAATTGTCCCAGCTAGAAAAATATTTGTAGCACTTTTGTGTAGCTGGGTGCAGGCAGAGAAAGGGGGGGCTGCAAAGATGGCGTCTGCAGGAAGCAGCTAGAAGCTCTTTTCAGGCCCTAGAGAGTAAACATCATCCGATTCAAGGCCAGAGTTGCTGCTGACCAAGGCTGAGCCAATTGGTGATGGTCACAGCGCCTCTGTGAATCACATTTAGGAGAAAAAAAAAATGTAAGCAGGTGCATTTTGCCACCAGAGAAGGGAGTGAGAATATTTGTGTAGACACTAAGGCCAGGGAAGAAAGAGGGGGTGGGAAGAACGAGGCGCTTCAGGTGCCAGAGAGAGATTCCCCTGCAATAGTAGGTACTTTTGTGTGTAGCTTCTGTGGAACATGGGTCTTTGACTTTCACAGGTAATTTGTTTAAACAGTGCAAGGTTCTGTATTTTGGGATTAAGGCAACATGTTGGTAATAAGTAACCCAGCAACACCAAAAATGTTAATAGATGCTAGAATGTTTTCTTTATAACTCAAATCTGACTTTCTTTTGCACATGTATGTCTTTGTACTGCTGGTAACTGAGGAAGAATGTTCTCTATACATTGTTGGAAAAATCCCAACCCTCATCATTCCCTTAAGAGATGACAAGGAGAGTTTAGTGGGGCATCCTTCCTGTAAGTTTTTGGAGCCATCAGATTCAGAGTTTGAAGAGGCTGATAGGGAAAATACTTAGTATTGGACTTGACAGTGAGTCTTGTACTTAACATATATAACCTGTGGATTACATATGCAGAGTGGAAGGGAGGATGTTTTGAATGAGCACTGTTGCCTTTACTTTACATAGATGTTCATGCTTTGTTTGACATTGACCTCTGCTCTGTGTTAAACTTAGTATGGCACAACTAAGTAACCATCTACAACTTTTATTATACCAGGCCCCTATGTATGGTGGCATGAATATGAAATCCATAAGGTAGAGGTCCTTTTTGTTAAGGTGATGATCAGGGCAAGAAGAAAACTCTTCAGTTCCCCCTTTCCATTGACACACGTGCATCCATCTTAAAATAACAATGTCCTGGGTTCAGCCCAGCAACAGGCTATGTTATCCCTGAGAGTATTCCATACCAATTGCATCATGACCAGGCAGTCCGGCCTCCCCCGCAGGGGCGACTCCGGACCCATCAGAAACTGCTCCGGACCCGGGCACGGGAAGTTCCGGTCCGGGCGGGCGCAGTGCCAGTTCCGGGTGCTTCCTCTTTCTCTTTTTGGGATCGGCGCGGCAGGCGGCGGTGAGGGGGGCTGGCAGCGCCGGTTGGGAGTGCCGCGTTCGGGGCTCTGAATCGGCAGCGGTTCGGGCACGGCTCAAATTACATAGTGTGGTGAGAGGTTTGCACTGTATATAATAGCACTGTAGCTAGTTGTTTTCATATCTTTTCCTGTTGTTTAGTAAACTATCCTTATCCCAACCCGTGGGGCTTTGTTTTTTTTTTCCTTCCTCGCGGCTCCCTCCGTTCGCCCATCCCCCACCTCTTAAAGAGGCAGGGGACTTTTTTTCTAGCTTTTGTGGGACCCAGCTTTTCAGCTGAGTTTTAAACCACAACAAACAGTTACTGAAAGCTATGTAGAATATTTATTAGTACCCAGGAGGAAAGGAAGAGGACTGTGCTGTGCCTGAGTTCAAAGAGCCCTTAAGATACCAATATAAATTCACACGTCAGCCTGTGCTAACAAAATTGTGATGAAGTTATAGAGAATGGGTCCCAGGAATTCCTGTGGTGTTCTTGCTGAGTGCACTAGTTTAAAGGGCTAACACCAATGGTTTTCTTTCCGCTGTTCAGATGTGATTTCTCTCTCTGTTAGGATGTCTCTTCCAGTTGGGCTTAGCTCACAGCGTGTTGAGTTAGGCAATGACAAATGTATAAAAAGACATATAAAGTTTACAAAACCAATTTGTACATCAGATATAGCTGCTGGGGATGCAGGCAACAAAGATGAAGGGCAGATGGCAGCTGAGATTGCAGCTGTGAATGGGCAGAATATGGCACCTGTGTTGCATTATTTATTTCACATGACATAGAAATGTATGCAAAATTGAACAAGTGAGTTATTGTGCTTACCCAGCACTTTTTTGCTATGCCACCCTATGCACAGTTTGTCAGAGGTATATAAAAATTAACCCAAACCAAGTGTCACTAACAACAGGTGGAGGTATCCTCATCATTAGAAGCTAGGCAGTGTGATATTTATTAAGCTAATTGCCAAAGATGCTGCACTGATGCAGAGTTGAACATGAAAGCTTTTGGCTAGCACTTGTTTATAATTTTCCAGGCTACTGCAGCTGATAGAAACGGCACAGAACTTCCTTGTTTCCTTGTGTGTAGGGACCTTCAACCTCAAATGTCTTTCCAGAATTTAGTACTGCTTCATATCCAAATTCTTGTACTTCTCAGGAAGGAAAATGGGAAGGTAAGTTTTTTGTACCAAGATTCTTGGTACAGGGGAAATGGATAATATGACCCTAATGAAGTTATTGAGGAAAGTATTCTCATACTGGTTTAATCTGCTAGTGATACAGAAAGTTGCAGGAATGACAATTTGAAGAAACTCTAGGATCCAGGTGCTGCTGATGGGTTTTTCTGATTTTTTTTTGTTTTCTTTTTTCTTGTTTTTTGAGTATGAAGATCTTACTGAACTACTTGTAAAGGTGGTGATTAAATGCTCCCCATGGAATTATTTTCACTTCCATGCTGGTTAAACTGAACAGCTTTGAAAATCAGTAGGATTTTATGTAATCACCTTAATGTAGTGGATGTGCTGATCATGTTTCATGAGATTCCAACACAAACAAATCTTTGAAAAAAACTCTTCACCTTTTTGTTATTTCAGGTGGTCTGGGTGTGTTGCTTCTGTAAAATTGTTGGGGTTCTCCTAAGACTTCTTCAGAGAGATAATATTTCAGGATTAAAATGCTAAAACAGGAGTAAGGCAAGAAAGCATCAACGTTATGCCTTTTAAAAATATTGAAAAGTGGTACCGCACCTTCCAACTTACCTTTAAGCCTTTGATACTTTTACAGTATAATCTTCTTGTAAAGCAGTTCAAATGTTTGGTATAGTCACTCAAAATACTAATCTACTTTATGCCTAGTTCAGTGTTTTGAATGGTGATCATTAAAATCACTGATTTAACATTAAACTAGGGACAGTTTTAGCTTCGGTTTGAATACAACTTGGAAAATATTTTTGGAAAAAGATTTAGGTGGGAAAATGTTATTCCTCTACATATGCTAAAACCCTAATTGTTTTTTCAACTGTGTCCCTGAGCATCCAAGTTACAGTTAAGGTTTTGCCACACAGAGTGGGTTGGCAGGATACAGACACGTTAATGGTGACTCATAATTGTGCACTGCAGCTTGTGTTTCCCTGTGTGGTCTAAGGAGAGGCCAGCTAGGAACAGAAATAGGATTAATTAGAATTTTGACTTGATTTGTAATACAAGTATTGCAATACTGTGCTACTGTTTCCTTTTAATTTTGCGCATATTCAATTTTAAATTTTTTAAGTCCTATATAAAAACAGTTTGCAATGTAGACCTTCTAGGCCAAATCACTGGTAAACAAAAGACACACCTCACAAATTAATGATATGATCTACAAAACGTATCCAGGGGTTGGTTTGTTTTCTTCTTCCTTCTAACACTACGAAGCATTTTCATTCTGTTTTATCTTGGGACTTTTTCAAGAGTAGAAACATGTATGAAAGTATATTTTTATTTGCATGGAGATTTCAAATGCCCTGCTCTTGGAGTCTTTTTATATATTATATGTGATTTTTTAAATATATATATATGAAAAACATTTGGCTAAGTTTTATTGTTGCTTCCAATTTTAACAGAAAAGGGAAGTAAAATGAATAATCATAAATTTTGAATCATGATCTCAAAAAAATAATTCCTGTCTGGCAGCATGTTGTTTTGTAGAGCTATTCAGTGTAGTCTTTAACATTGAGACAATATCTAGTGGATAAAGAATGCTTCTGATTGTTAGATCTAGGACAAGGTAAGTAACTTCTCTCTGCCAAAGTTAGAGCATGTCTGAAAGCTACTAGCTTTCATAAATTTGCCCTTTTGGCTGCCAGGTAAAAAACCCACACGTATGAAATGGTGTAGGAGGCTCAGTTGCACTGAATAGCTGAGTGGTATGAAGACTTTCGGTTGTGTGGCTTTTTGTAATGGCTAGCAGGTACAGGATTTAGCTGCACTGATGAGCCGTTGCTGATGATCAGGCACTGACTCAAACAGATGCAGTTAAATATTATCTAAAAACCAGATCACTACATGTTTTCCGCGCCTTTGTTTTAATTTTATTTCTGTCTGCTTGCCATGTTGTTGTTCTTGATTAGGACTTAAAAGGTATACTTAAATGGCTAAGCACCTCAATGCACTTTGGCAATAGGAACTTTTCAAAAAGCCAAAATGTGTAATAAAAGCTTACTGGTAGAGCAGAAACCAAGCAGAAAGAATGTCTGGAACTAACATTTCAAGCCAGAAGTGCTTACCCTTTCAGAAAAAAATCCTCCACCACCCCCCCCAAAAACAAGCAATACCAAAAAACCCTTTAGCAATAAAGGAAATTAGAAAATTATAACCAATTGTCATGTCCAGTGCTGCACAAATATGTACTATATACAGAGCAGTTATTACTTAGGAAAAGTTTTCTTCTCTGTTACCAGCTATAAAACATGGTAGCTTTTCCTCATTTTAAGTCTACTCCAGATCCCTTTGCTACTTTTGTAGGGGAAGAAGAGACAAAACCCACAGGGCAAAAAAGAAACAAACTAATCCCATATGAAACCTTGACTCACTGCAGCCTAAGGCATAGTTTAGAAGTCAGATTTTTGGAAAGACAAGTTCTTCCTGTTGCTGGAGAAGGGAGGGGAGGGATGAAAGTCAGTGTCATGGTTTTCAAATGCAACTTGATTTGCAGCATCAAGAATTGGTTGCAGTGCTGTGTACTTTCAAGTGTGTTTTTAAAGCGCTTTTTTTTCCTGAGATTGTCAACTTTTGATATGCCTCAAAGTGGGTGAATTTTGGAAATTGCTCATCAATTCACATCAGATACACATTTCCTAAAATTTATCTCAAATAATCGGAGACAAAGGAAAAGTGAAAGTATTTGGGTTCAACTTCATCTCCCCTAACTTCAGATAACTTACCTTGTCAGCTACTCCCACTATGGTGTTTTATATCAATGAATAGACACTGGCATGCTCAAGGTGCACCAAATTAACCTGCAGAAGTGTGTTTCTTTCCACGGTATATAACTACTGCCTTGGAGGTTATTTATCCTACAGGTCTCTGCTGCTTGGTCAGGTTTATCCTGTACATGCCATTTCTGGTCACAGCTTTCATAACATTAGCTGTCTTGATATAAAACGTGTCTATTATTTTTGTCACTGTCACAACTTTATTCTGGGTCCTGTCTTTGGTATTTTTTCATTAAAATCCTGTATTGAATGATAATCTCGCTCCCATTAAAAATAAAACACCCCACGTCAAAATGCTATGAAAACAGCGAAAGCTTAGAGTTGTCCCTTGTCAACTGATGTCCCAGTAATTTACTGGGACTTATCTCAAGCTTTTTGTGGCTTTTCGTGAGTAACAATACTGGTGAATCCAAACTACATTTCTAATTGTTTGGGTTCTAGTTCCTCCCAGGCATCAGGGTGATGACAGCACGCAAATTTTTCAGTACAGATCATGATATTTAAGTTGCACCTATCAGATTCAAGCTGTTAGTGTGTCTGGTGGAGAAAACAAACAAGCAGATCGTAGAAGTGTAGAGGCATAATCCATCTCTATGGTTGTGTAAATTTCTCCTTCTGGAGTTCCCAGCATCACTGGGGCAGGACCCATATGTATCACAAGTGAAGAGTGTGGGTTAGTGCATCTGGGGGGATAGCAATATTATGTCTTACAAGAAAAGCAATGTAACAAAAGCAAAAAAATAATGCTATTCACTCTGTAAAATTGAGCACCCTGCAAATTGCCTGGAAGATCATTCCAAAGAGTAGACTTGGGAATCCTATGTGGTTGTTGCAATGATGAGGTAGTCAGGTGGTGATACGCATAAGTTCTCAGCATACAGTTTAGTACTGCAATATTGAAAATTGTGATATGTGAAAAACATCAGGGTTTTTATAAAACCTAATTAACCTACTTTGGGGAAAAAAAAAATCTTTTACAAGCAGCAGTAAAATACTCCATATATAACCCTTAATTCCGTGTTCACTGTCACTAGGACTGTTACCAGTCCTTCCAGATTAGCTAACTATCCATTTCTTAGTGCTTTCCAGCAGTTCAGTAAGCACCTTTAAAAATCCTGACATGCTGCAACTAGTGAAATGATCGGAAATTTTGGAGAAACCCTGGTTTAGGAACCTCTGCATTGATTGTGATGCAAGAGATTTGTCAAAAGTAGTATCACAGAATCATAGGGGTTGGAAGGGACCTTGAGAGATCATCAGGTCCAACCCCCCTGCCAAAGCAGGGTCCCTTGGACAGGTCGCAGAGGTCAGCGTCCAGATGGGTCTTGAATCTATCCAGAGAAGGAGACTCCACACCCCCTGGGCAGCCTGTCCCAGGGCTCTGTCACCCTCACTGTGAAAAAGTTCTTCCACATGTTAGTGTGGAACTTCCTGTGCTCCAACTTGAGGCCATCACCCTTTGTCCTGTGTCCACAGACCACTGAAAAGGGGCTGGCCATTTCCCCCTGCATTCCATACTTAAGATATTTATAAGTTTGGTATGTAACCGTAATTAATGATGGAATTGTAATCAGTGTGAAGGAGAAACTCCTAAAGATAGCTGAAGTCAGTCTGAAGTCAAGATTTATGGGATTCCCTTTTCTTCCAGTCCAAAGTTTTCTCACCACATAACAAAAAGCAAAGTTCACATACCAAAAAATCTGACAATACCAGGTCAAACTTAAGCAATTAAAACCTAAGCAGTTTAGTAGGTCAGGGATGTTTGACCCAGCAAAAAGGGCAGCCAATGGGTAGGTAATACCAGATCTGTTTCCATCTCAGCAGACCACTGCATAAAATGTAGGAGTAAAGACTGAGGGGTCTGTTTTCAAGGGGCTCTGACAAACAGAAATTCCCACTATGCCTTTCCCTTGGTTCTAACATGGTCAGTGTCAAACGTAACAGGGATTGTAATAGTGTGGTTGGAAAAGACTTTTTTTCTCAAGTTCTTGAGGGGAAAAAATAAAAAGGAATCCTGTCCAACTGCTTTTTAAGACATATTTTTAGTTTGTGGAAGATACATAGGGATACAAATACAGATGTAGTACATGTACAAGATGCGCTGTTTATTGAGTATAAAGGTGACTATTTGCTTAGATGAAATAAAAAAAAAACCCCAAACCCAAACAACGAAACAGAATTGACAAATAAGAAAATTACATAAACAAGAGAATTTGACCTAATTTCTAATCTATTGGAATTTGAACGTTTCTTATTGTTACCAACCCTTGCAATTTATAGTCAGTCTATTACAATGCACTGGGGGGAGGTCTTTGGTTTGTTTTGATTTTTTTTTTTTTTTTAAAGTCTCCCTTTTTGGTTATAATTATATGATAATTTGTCCATCAATTTGAAGGAAAGAGAGTGTTCTGTTTCTCAAATGTGATTATATTTTGGCATTACACCTGTCCTACATCTTCCATATATGGCTTCACGGCAGAGTGTCTGGGGTTCTGCTCTCTGAACTAATTTGCTTGCTCTCTATTTTATGAATGTCAAGAAGCAATTCTGATGTATTTGAAGCTGATGACAATAGATGGCTTGAACTGTGTTGTCCAGGCCCATAGGGAGAATAATTAGCTCGATGTTTTTATTGATTCAGGAATGAAGTCATTCCAGGATTTTCTCATACTACTTTATGTCAATCCAGTTGTGCAAAACTTGGTTTCCTTCAAAGTGAAAAGAGAGCTCAGGTCCTTTGTGCCATGTGCCTTGTCACAGTTTCTGACTTCAATTTAAATAAATCTGGTCTCTAGTGGTAATTAGGCCAGGTATCTGCTTAGTGGACTGGACTTAATTCCAAGCCTCTACTATTGGTCAAACAAGTAAACATTATTTCTCTGAGTTCTTTATGGAACCAGGTCTTTAGGAAAGCAAGAACCTGATAAAAGACCAGGGCATTGCAATGCCAAAAACCCCCAGTATAACAAAAATTACTGAATAAAACTTTAAACAACATCCAGAGACCCAGATAAAAGGATTTGCTTCAACCATTTTAAGGGAAGTGGGAAATGATAATTGCAAAACCACCCATGGAGGTACGCCTTTCCTGCTGGAACCTGAGATGTTCCTTTCATAACTGAGCGGAGGATGCAGTATATGAATACAGTTGGGTGTCGGAGATCTCACATAGGTGGCTTTTGATGCAGAATCTTTCCACTCATTTTTTCCTGGGAACTTTGGGAATTGTAGTAAATACATTGTAATGATACTCCTATAGCACTTTTCCTATAGACTTCTTATGTCTAATAATGAAACAAACCACTGTTAGTTTACATAATGTAAAGTAATTTTACTTGCAATATATTTTTCACTCACTAGATGTCTTGGTACTCTAATATTCTGGACATGGTATGATTGTTGGTAAACTGAGTCTTGGAAAAAAAGCCTGAGAGGTAGCTGGATTCATGATTTTTATTCTTTTTTTTGGTACTATACATGTCAGCACAAAAATTGTTCCACGCATTTGAGAGCCTTGTCTGGATTTTAGTATCTAGAGTGTATGTTCTTCACTGCCTGCTATGTGATGAGAGTGATTACACGATATACCATATAACACCAATTTTCTTCTTAAGAAGGAATGGGTACTTTTTCAATGTGAAAATAATTCTGACATCCTTGCATCAGTGAAAGGTTTGCAACATTTTTCCAGTTCTTAACCCAGGGGAAAAATGAATATTACTGCTGCTATTATCTTGAGATTTTTTTTTATCATGTAATTTTTCAGCTTGATTTAAATAATAAAGTGATTGCAAAGCAGATAATTCAAAGAAAATATCAGTTAATCAGTGCATTAGGCAAATGGCAAGGAGTTTGGATTTAAATACATTTTCAATATATTCTATTTAGATGGAAGTGCTGATAGAAAGGAGTGGGATTTTTCTTTCATCTAGTTGAACTTAAGCTCCTAATGGATCTCTAGCTTCTCTTGTCATTGTCAGATGCTCATTCTCAACTGCTTTGAAAAGCAAATGCTTCATCTTTAGGACACAGCACATTGCATGCCTTACAGGTCTTGCCTTGTGGATTTGACTTCTTAACCCTCTAATCATAATTTCTTTATCTCTTATTTTTCCTCCTACATCTAAGTCTTGATAGCACCAGCAGGTTACAGAAAGGTGAGGGAATATGGGGACCTACCTTTCCTCCTTGTATCCCCAGATCAGTATAAGGAGGGGTGCATCAATTAATCTATGGTCAGTCACGAGATATGAAATAATCTGGATGTTCTGAACTACACGTGTAACTGAAACAGTTATGGGCTTCCTTTTGAGTTATTCAGGAAAGTAATGTGCTTCTGAGAGACATTCCATGCAAACTGTTATATTGGTATATGCCCATTCACCAAAACTTTTCCAGACTTCTTCAGACTAAGATGGCAACTGTTCAACACTGCAGGAGTTTTCTTTAATCACTTCCATAAATCTCAACCTGTGTGTTTTAATCTAAGGCTAAGTTTTGACATTTAATTAGATTGTCAGATGCTTGATTTTCACAAAATATTTAATAAAATGTTATGGGAAGAGTAAAGTGTTATGGAAAGCAAGAATTTGACCTTACTGTTCTTTATAATGCTGAATATTTAGAACTGGTTAAAGTCTTTACAAAAGAGTGAAACTGCACATTTTGAAGTGTTCCAAAAATTGAAAGCAGCTGAAGAGAAGAATTCAATATCTGGCAAAGGATCTGGCTGTATTTTCCGAAGTATATCTTGAATATACCATATACATGTGAAATACTTAGAATATAAGTTTTTGTATTATATCTGTGTGATGAAGATAAAATGTCAAATTCCATGTCTAAATTTTTACCTTTGTCATTGAATTACAAATGTTCAGGCTCTGGCTGGTAAGAACATGAGTTTGTTAACATAGGCATTAATTGTTCATCCTGGTTTTCAAGGTTTATATCCTTGTCTTGCATTGGCATCATTTAGAAGGGTGCTCTATCTATAAGGAAAACAATGTTGTGGAGCTAGGTATCTAACCTTTGGCACACAGATTCAGGTGACAGAGGGCACGAGATTGTTTTGACACTCAACATTTTAGGGTAAACCCATGCTCTGCAGCATCCTCTGCTAGCGTAGCTATACATTGTAGCTTCCTGGAAGAGCTCAATGGTTGTGAAGCTCAGAAAACTCAGGTTAATGAAGACTTTTGTAAATTTCTTTGGGTGCTTGCCTGGTTGATCAAAGAAGAAAGGAAACTACAAGCATGCACCTCTTTATTGTGTTCCCCAAATCCTTGGGCCTCTGTCAGCCCTCAGAATTGCTTGTATCTTGCTTTGTGTATTTCTCACTCTGCTTTCCAGTTGTTGTCATGAACTAGGTACAAGAATCCATAACAGAAGATGGTATTACTAAAAAGATTAATTGTTTGAGGGAAAGGAATAATTTTTGTCTTTGATATCTGTGCTGTAAGCACATCTTTATATCTGATATCTCTAGGAAGAATTAACACGTGTGATTTCTGAGATCCAAGTACCTCAGCAAAAGAGAGGCTCATGTAGGAGAATGAGAGAGTCTGCTCTGACATTTTGCATTTTAGGGGAACCACATGGTCTGCAATGGGCTCTTTCCTGGCAGAACTGCATTACAAGTTCCCACTTGGATCTCTTCTGGACAAGATAATTAAGATGCTACAGGGGGAAACATACACACACACCCCACCCATAATTCTGGGTGACTTGGGTCTGAACAGGCAGACAATTCTAACCAAGTTACACAAAACCAGGCACACTGTGAAAGTCTGTGAAAGAAAAGGGCTGGGATACTGTTGTATGTACGAGCTGATGTTATTGCAGGATAGTTTCTGCAGTCACAACACAGTCTTCAAATATGATGAACAAAGTCAAATGTTGACACAACAACCCATGTTTCTTCTCTGAGGAGTGCCCTATCTATTAGGAAAAGGCATGGCTGTCCAAATTTCAAGACATGTTTCTTGACATGCCAAAACCGGAGTTGTCTTTCATTCCCTAACCCATCTTGTTTAGCAACATCCCATCCTGAACGTGTGAAAGGGTAGTGTTTTTTGTTTGTTAATAGTCATACAATGTGTGACTCTCACCTGCATTATTGTTAATTTTTAGTTCAGAAGATACAGCTATAATAAAAAATATGATGAAGAATGGCAGTGTTATTTGTTGCCCTCTAGCACTTGTGAAAGTGTCAGATGAGCAGACGAAAAATTTTCCAAATCACCATCTTTCTGTGACTGAAAGCAGACAGATTTTTTAAGACAGGAAACTCCAATTATTTTTAGAAAGAGGACACAGTGTACAGAAGACCTAAAATATTTTGCTGAAATAAGACATTACAGTTTTTTAAATCTTGTGTAGATAACAAGTAAGACCCCTTTGCATGACCTACTTTGGAGTAAGCTATAAATTAACCCTGAATGTTAAGAATTAAGGTTAGGCAGAGCCTACAAGCGTTGTTACATTTCATTCTTCATCAGGACTCAGAAGGTAGCAAACAATACAGTACATGGGAGCCTCCTCATTTTTGAAAATGAGGAAGTTAGTGTGAGTGCAGTTTCCTCTTCCTGTTTGTAAGAGTGTTTGAGAATAGCTCAATGGTTGGATGGGATGAGAGAGGAGGCAGATGAAGAGATGTTTAGGATCATCCTTCATGTCATAGGATAAAGCAGATGTCAGAGCTGAAGGATTTCTGTCATGATGATATAAAATACTTTTATTTTTCATTGTAACTACGGACTTTAGAAGAAAGATATTGCAGCAGCTGTTTTGGGTTGGGTTTTTTTTCCCTGCAGAGACATATTTTTCAAAGTAAGCATTTTGAACGGTGCCAGTAGAAGATACAATACAAGCTGGTGGAACAAGTATGTTGGTGTTAGCTGTCATCACCTAGAGTCAGCCTGCTGTAAGTGCTACACCTTCTTGTTGGAGCCACCATTAGCTCTGTGTATTCATCTTTTCTCTTGAGGTTGTAACCAACAGAGAAGAAAGAAATCATTGTTTTGGATGGATGATACTAAAACCCAAAACCAGAAGTATCCCTGGTAAGAATTAGGACCATCTCGTTTTCTGATATCCATAGATTTTAAATGAGGTCCTGGTCCTACAAAGAAGGTGTTTCCGTACGGTGATCTTGTTTTCTGAGGCCCGTAGGAAGTGGTGGCTTCTATTTTTAGTTGTTTCTTAGTCTGAATGATCTCATTGCAATCACGGAGACGTGGTGGGACAGCTTGGATGACTGGCATGCTGTCATGGATGGCTATGTGCTTTTCAGGAAAGACAGGCTAGGGAGGCGAGGTGGAGGAGTTGCTCTTTATGTCAGAAAGCAGCTGGGATGTATTGAGCTCCACCTGGGGAAAGATGAACCATCAGTCGAGTGCTTGTGGGTGAGAATCAAGGGTCACGCTAGTATGAGTGACACTGTTGTGGGTGTGTACTATAGACCCCCTGATCAAAAGGAGTGGGCTGATAGTGCTTTCTATAAGCAACTAGAAGTAGCCTCGAGATCCCAGGCGCTTGTCCTTATGGGGGACTTCAATTACCCAGATATTTGCTGGGCAAGCAATACGGCCAGTCGTATGCAGTCCAGGCAATTTCTGCAATGTGTAGAAGACAATTTCCTGCTACAGATGGTGCAGGAACCTACAAGGGGAGGGCGGGTGCTGGACCTTGTTCTTACTAACAAGGATGGGCTTGTTAGGGAGGTGAATGTCGGGGGCAGCTTAGGACAAAGTGACCACGAAATGATATTTAAAATCCTGGGTGGAAGAAGCAAGCCAAAAAGCAGGATAGCTACCCTGAATTTTGGAAGAGCTAACTTTGATCTCCTCCGCAACCTATTAGGAACTATCCCGTGGGCTATGCTGTTAGAAGGAAAGGGGGCCTGTGAGAGCTGGGTAACATTTAAACAGCACTTCTTTCAAGTGCAGGACAGGTGCATCCCTTTGAGTAAGAAATCAGGAGAGGCAGAAGACCCACGTGGATGAGCAGGGAGCTCATGAGTAAACTCAAAGGGAAGCAAAAGGTTTATAAACTGTGGAAACAGGGTCTGAGCACCTGGGAAGAATATAGGGATGTTGTCAGGGCCTGTAGGGATGCGACTAGGAAGGCTAAAGCCAACCTGGAAAAGAAACTGGCAAGGGACATAAAGGGCAATAAAAAGAGAGTTTTTCAGGTATGTGAATAGTAAGAGGATGACCAGGGATAATGTAGGTCCCTTGCTGAATAAGTTCTGGTAATGGGGGATGATGAGAAGGTGGAGATACTAAATGCCTTCCTTCTTTGCCTCAGTCTTCACTCCAAAGGCCCCTTGGGACCCACAGATCCTGGATGAAAATAGGAGTGTCTGGGGAATGAAGACCTTCCCTCTAGTTGAGGTAGGGGAGGTCCAGGAGCGGCTCAAAGGGATTAATGCACACAAATCGATGGGAGCTGGTGGAAGTGATTGCGGAACCGCTCTCTATCATCTTCGACAGGTCTTGGTGAACAGGAGAAGTGCCTGAGGATTGGAGGATAACAAATATCACTCCAGTCTTTAAAAAGGGCAAGAAGGAGGATCCCAGCAACTGTAGGCCAGTCAGCCTCACTTCTGTCCCTGGAAAAGTTATGGAACAGCTTGTTCTGGATGCCATCACCAAACAACTGGAAGAGAAGAAGGTCATGAGGAGTAGTCAGCATGGATTCACCAAGGGGAGATCGTGCTCGACCAATCTCATCGCCTTCTATGATCTCATAACAGGCTGGGTAGATGGAGGGAGAGCAGTGGATGTCATCTACCTTGACTTCAGGAAGGCTTTCATTACTGTCTCCCATGATATCCTGATAGAAAAGCTGAGAGAGTATGGGATAGATGAGTGAACAGTGAGGTGGGTCAAGAACTGACTGTTGGACCGGGCTCAGAGGGTGGTGATCAGTGGAGCAGAATCTGAATGGAGGCCTGTGACTAGCGGTGTTCCCCAGGGCTTGGTGTTGGGTCCAGTCCTGTTTAATATCTTCATTGATGACCTTGATGAGGGAAAAGCATCCACCCTCAGCAAGTATGCCGATGATACAAAGCTGGGAGGGGTGGCTGACACGCAGGAACACTGCGCTGCCATCCAGCGAGACCTGGACAGGCTGGAAAGCTGGGCTGGGAGAAACCTGATGAAATTCAACAAGTGCAAGTGTAAAGTCTTGCACCTGGGGAGGAACAACTGCATGTATCAGTGCAGGCTGGGGGTTGACCTGCTGGAGAAGAGCTCTATGGAGAAGGACCTGGGGGTCCTGGTAGACAACAGGTTGGCTATGAGCCATCAATGTGCCCTGGTGGCTAAGAGAGCCAATGGGATCCTGGGGTGCATCAGGAAGAGTGTGGCCAGCAGGTCTAAGGAAGTGATCCTCCCCCTTTCCTCTGCCCTGATCAGGCCCCACCTGGAGTCTTGTGTCCAGTTCTGGGCTCCCTGGTATAAAAAAGACAGGGAGCTCCTGGAGAGAGTCCAGAGAAGGGCTACGAAGATGATTAAGGGCCTGGAACATCTATCCTATGAGGAAAGGCTGAGAGAGCTGGGGCTGTTCAGCCTGGAGAAAAGAAGACTGAGGGGGGACCTAATCAATGTTTATAAATATCTTAAGTATGGAATGCAGGGGGAATTGGCCTGCCCCTATTCTTTGGTCTGTGGAGATAGGACAAGGGGCAATGGCTGCAAGTTGGAGCATGAGAGGTTCCACACCAACATACAGAAGAACTTTATCACAGTAAGGGTGACAGAGCAGTGGAACAGGCTGCCCAGGGAGGTGGTAGAGTCTCCTTCTCTGGAGATATTCAAGACTTGTCTGGCTGCCTATCTGTGCAGTATGAGCTAGGGAGCCTGCTTTGGCATGGGGGTTCGACCCGATGATCTCTCGAGGTCCCTTCCAACCCCTACAACTCTGTGATTCTGTGATCTCTGCTTGTGCTTGGTGATTTTGGTCAGATGAAAGTTTGGATTTTGCCCAGCAGTATTTCTGGCAGAAGTTCACCTGAAGGAAGTAGTAGGGCGAAATCTAATCAAATCAAACATTGTAACAGTTCATCCCCTGCCCACTCTACCCTATATGTGTACAGTAAGTCCTTCCATTTTAATTCTGGTGTTTTTCATGCACTGAGAGACGTTTTACTGTACCCCTTTTCTCCGTAGTCTACCTACCACATCTCCCCTTTATTGTCAAAAGTGTTTATTTCAGATAACTACTTAGCAAGCAAAGCATGGCTGAGTTGCACCGTTTTGGTATCTTTTACCTGTTGATTTGCCTGTGTCTGCCACGATCTTTGGTAGCCTCTGCTGCAAGCATCTTGTAAGCATGGGTATGCAGGTAGGTACATACTCAAGACTTAGAAGGAGGGAAAGACAAAACTGTCTTACGTAGTTCTTGTAATGCTTTTCTCTTTATTCATATGAAACATTTTAATGAAGCAAAGGTATGCTTAAAAAGAAAAATCCTATCTGTGTTGCTGTCAGGAGTAGAAGGGCTGTCAGCTACAATGGGATCAGGAGTCATTGTATGTGTGTAGCATAAAGGCTATAAGCAGTGTGAGCAGTGTTAGTTGGCAGTGCTGCTCTTCTGACTGTGCCTGTCTGGAAGGCCAAGGGTTGTAAGCTTTGCTGCAGGGAAGAAAGTGTGGCTGTGGCTTGAGTAGTCTCTAAAACAATCCTGTTCATTTTCAAAGAAAGTAGGACCATCAGTTTCCCTGAAAACAGGACAGGAATAATAACAAAAGCTTTCCTTGCTTTCAATTTTCACCCAGCAACTTTCGCAAATGTTTTCATTTTTATTCATGCTACCAAGACTTCAGTGACTTCCTAGATGTCATCATCTTTGATGCATCTGTCCCTTTCCTTTTCTGGTGCCACAGCTGCACATCCTGTAAAAAATATTTCCCAGGAAGCACCTTTATTAATCCCTGAGTAAACCTGAAGATGCTTTCTTTGGGGTGTAGATGATGTCTCTGAGGTTTGGTTTTGTGTCTGGCCATCTCAGATATTGAGGTCAGAAAGAGGGGTAGTGTTTACATACATAGTTTGGTCAGAGATTTAACTCAGCTCGTAACAGTAACAGCTCCTGACCATCTTGAGTGACTTTATGTGCATCTTGAATAGCCATGGCCATTATACCCACACTGCCATAGCTTTGTTGCCTGAGCTTATTGTTTATTGATGCATCATGGCTTGTTTACCTTCACAAAGATTACTTTTTCATGTTAGTAAGTATCGTGCTGGCATTATGGTCTGCATAGGGATGTATACAAAGGGCTCCTGTCATCTTTGTCAGCAGCAATATAATTTGCATTTTAGGTTACTGGGATTGCACAGGCTCATTTTCTACAGGGATGCTCTAAGTGTAATTGATAGACATTATCACTTGAGTTAAGAGCTGGGTGCAGATCTGAACAGGCTGATAACATCTCTATAAGATATTTCATGTTAAAGTTGTGGTGCCTGTATACTTTAAATAAAGATTCTCAAACTGCTAGTTTCAGACCAGCCAGAATAATTCAGTATAGCAAAGATGTTTAGACCAGAAAATTTTTGGGTGGAAACATGAAAGGAGAAAGAGGGCATATCTGCAGCCATTGAAACTGCCTGCTGAACTGATTTTGACCATATAAGCTAATAAAGTTCTACTGTGACCTTATTTAAGATTCCAAAAGTGAAGTCATTTCTGGCACCTAAACCAAGTCCTTGAAGCTTTAAAATCATGGTTCTGTAAACTGGTTTCTTCTGCATTGCAAATAAGCTATTAGTATGCACCATATAAGATGTGAATATGGGCTGTTTTGCTTCAACCCATATGCACAGTTCAGAAGGTCAGGCATTACCGCAGTATCTCTCCTGTTATTTTAGGGCTTTCGTGTGTTATGGTTGGCCCCATCACATGGCATTTGGTTTTAGTTATTTTTCCATGGGTTTGGCTTTTAAGAATAGACACATCTTAAGAAAAATACAACAAGTTGTAAAGTTCACAAAGGCTGAGGACTCTGATTGCTTTTAGGCTAGAGCAGTTGAAAGGAGATAAGCATCTTGTTCTAAGGACTATGACTGTTAAATCTAAATATAGTGTATCCAAGTTATGGGCAAGGAATAGAGCAAAACTTGGTGTGGATTATGGGGTAAGGGAGAGGCAAAAAGAAAATAGAGCTAGTTAATGTTGTAGTAGTCCTTAGCAGCTTTCTTACTTAGATCAACTGTTGCTAAATTACTTGAAATATAGAGGCAAATAAAGCTCAAAGTAGCAAAACAATGCTTTTTGTTGAAGTAAAGCCCAGTAATGAGTTTGATAAATAATACACAGAGTGGAAGAGGGATTCCCTTCTGGTAAAAATGCTGACCCTTTGATCCCCAGCTGTGGCTCATCATTTAAACTGATGGTTTTCTTGTTTCTGTGGTTTTTACTGAAAGAAGTTTTTCCTAACCTCTGTGTAAAGACCTGTACAGCAAATGTAGGCACTCTTTGTTTAAAGAGTGCCTGGGGGGTAGAGTAAAACTTCCAAGGACTGCATTTCAAAATGTATGTGGCTGTTTAAATGATCAAATACTAGTAGTATTAAAAAGAGTGTTTGTCTTCTCTGTTGTCTCAGTGCTGAAAATTTCCCTCAGGGCTTATAGACTAGCCATCTAAATGACGCAGTAAGATTTTCAAACCCAGGAACTGCTTAATGCTTGAGAGAATTTGTTTGCCTCAAACTCATTCCTAAAAATGCTTTGGAAAACAGAGTGAAATGCCAGCCTGAAAGAAGTGCATTTTGTGTGGCTGTGGATTGGTAGAAACTCTAGCTGCTGCTAGGGAAATACTAGAAGGCAAAGGGGACCTGAAGGAATGTGTGCTTAGGACTTTCAGTCATAAAGAATAGCGTTATATACACGTAAATCCAGAGAACGCACAGTGGTGTAAGGAACTGTGGATGTGGAGTCCTGAAAGATGACTGCAATGTGGCAGGATTTATTTAAACTTTTCAGACTCTACAAATAAACAACTCAGCAGAAGTTTGATGCTTGCAGGCCTAACACTCATGGTTCGTTTTTTTTTCTCACAGGAACACACCTGAAGGTCAATGAAAGGCTGAAAAGCTTTGTGAAAAGCCACAGAATAAGATGACAGGTAAGAGCTCTCTCTCCACTCCCTCCTGCACCTCCTAGAGTACTTGTTGCTCATGTTACAGGAAAGGTGTGTTCTTAACTTTGACTCTTTTAGCATAGCTAATTTTGTTTAAATACACATGACAATATCAGGACCTGAGATTTGTGGTTTTTTGCAAAATTTGCCGCTTTTGTCACTGTTCTAATCCAAAATAAAACTCATTCTTTAATTAGGAATGCACTGTTTTGGTTATGTAGATTTATCATATTAGCAAGAGTTCAGATGCATGAAAATTGAAGTTTACAATGCTACTAACAGAAGTTTTTGAAGACATCTGCTGTCTTACGTATTTGTTCTATGCACTTGTTTTGAAATGGCTAGAGTAGCCATACAGTTAGACATAATACAACTTCAGAGAAAACAACTTCTAGAGAAAAGCACAACAGAGATAGGGTAATTCCTCTACTGTGATATCTCTGGCTTCTCTCATTGCAGCATTGAACTGAAATGAGAGATTAAAAAGCTGCTGTTCAGGTGGAATAGAGAGACATATTCTTACCTTCTTTTTACATTAAAACCAACTTTGATGTGTTCCTTACCAATCCTCCTCACTTCTAAGTGTTGCTCATGGGACTTGTGTAACCATCAAAGGGAATTACTGAGTGAAAATCAGAAGCATGTGTTGAATACTTTAGCAGGGTACCAGGACCTCATCTGCTATGGTGCTGGAGGAGTACAGCCATAAACCCAAATTTCACTGCTGTTTAATGAACAGTAGCTGTGCTCTTTGAGTAATGCTGGTTAGCTCTACAGTAAAGCAAGGATTAAAACTGGGTATGTAACTGTTTCCTTGCTCTTTAAGGAAAGGAAAATAAGAACCAAGAGTCCAAAAAGAAACAAGACTCTTTTTCCAATTTTTTTCTTTTTTTTTTTTTTTAAAATTTCTGCACAGTGTTGCCTAGTTCAACAAGGACTCAGTTGACTGGTTTAACCGAGACCCCATTAAAATGGATTTTACTCTGGGTCACCTAGAGTTTAAGAAGTTCAGAAAGAGAGCAGAAGAAATATTTTTCTGTGTGCTTTCAGCATGCCTCTGCAGGAGCTCTGCAGCAACGAGCTGTTGTGTGCAAAGGGCCAGATCTCTTGGACAGACCCACTTAACCTGGGAGGGGAGAGGGGAACCTTGTTGTTAGTGGCAGGAAACCTGTTATTTATTATCAGTCCTGATTCGTATTCACCTTAAGAGAAGTCCACCAAAAATAAAATACAAAAAGACAAAAGGAGGAAAGAAATAGGATGCTATATTCTCACCGCCACCTTCAGTTTCTGGAAGAATATGTACCTATGTAACTGGTTGCCTTATACTTGTGGGAACTTCTGCCTGTTTAGTGTGTATCTGCAGTGGATGAGTGTTCTAACGGTTCTAACGGTCTTCAAAATGAAATATAAGGAATAAAAGCAACTTGAATTCATAGCAGAGGCCATGGAATTTTAGACTTTGTTCTTGACCAGGAACCACTTGGATTTGTCATTATGTAATATGGTTGAGATGGAAGTGTAATAAATGAATTCGTATGGAATTTGTTCTCAAACCGGCAGATAGGAAAGGAGGAGAGGCTTCTTTTATTTTTCTCCTTGTGTCTTTGTTTAAAATCATTCACTGAACTGGAATTGCTGCCAAGAGAGATTCAGCTAGCTGAGTATCCTGCTTAGAGGCTTTTTTTGTGTGTGTGTGTGGAGGGGGCAGTGGGTGGAGGGAAGACCCTTTGACATTCCCATTCTGACATTTTCTCTTCTTTCTATTCCAGTGTTGAAATGCTGCTTTCAGTCAGATAAAGGAGGTCAGAATCTGAAGGAAACATTTTAAAAAGTGTGGAAAGCGTAGCTGCTCTCTCCAGCCAGTCTGTTCTGCATATGCTCAGTTTGTGGGCATTTTTCCCTCCAAATTTTCAGATCCTTTTGTGGTAAGGAAAAATGTTTGAGTTCTTAAACACTGACAGGTTAGGAAAACTGTTTTCCCTCGCTGCTCCCCCTGTAACTGCGCAGCCCCTGTTGGAGGGCTGATAGGGCTGGGACGGCAGCCAGGACCCAGGCATATCGGTGGGGCTCTGGCTGGCAGCAGCGCTGACACAGGAGCTGCTGCTCTGAGATGCCTTTGTTTGCTGCCATCAATGTCCCATTGTCTGCCAGGATAATTGCCCAGTTAATTCTAAATGGTAGGATAATTATATAAAGCTTATGTCCAGTGTAAACAGGAAACAATATACTTTTCTTATCTTTGCCAGGCATTAATTTCCCTGGACTCCCATCAACCTTCCAAGATGTGCCCTTAATAGTTGACTGCTAGGCAATATAGGGTAACAAATTAACATCAGGGACATGGGATCAAATCCTAATCTTCTCATTATTCAGGTGAAGTCCCTGGTTTTAGGTCTTAATTTTACTGAATATGGGGGATTACCCCTAGTTAGATTGTGTCCTAGATGTATAGCCATCCAGCTGGTTTTTCTAACTTGGAAACAAAGAGTTCCAAAAGTTCATGCTTTAACAAAACTTTTCTCAGCTCTAATAGTAGTTCTGCTACTGTGAAAAGGTTGAAAAGTAAGTTTTTTTATGCTCACAATAAAGAGAACAATTGCTGAGTAGTAATACAGCTCACTGTATAAAAATTTGACTGACTAGCAAATTATTGAACACTTTACCTGTTTTAATAACGATTTTAAGCCAGTAATATAACTGATTACAGTTAGGCAAAGCAGATCTAAAAGAAAAGTATCTTATAGTAACTGAAGAAAGAATCATATTTAGTTTTTCTCCTACTTTTAATCCTTGATATTTAGGAACAGTTGGCATTCTCATGTTGAATCCTCGTGAGTTACAGTGTGAGTGGGGCTGTTTGCTTCCCTGTAACTGTACTGGTGAGTGTATTGACACATGGCTCATAAGTAATAACTGATTCATTAGTTGGTGTGTGTGAACTGGTAAAATATTGGTGGAGGAGTGCACTAGAAAGACAAAAAAGTCTCACTTAGATTTCAAAGTCATCAGTAGCACAGAAGCCCATGAGTGCATATTGTATCATTAGATATTGGTCTAAATTTTGTAAGTGCAGGGAGTGCAATAAATGCTGCCTGTGTACCTTTCCTGCTGCCAGCTGCTTTGCTTCATAAAATCTCTTGTATTTCCTAGGCTTGCTAACCACCAGGTAACCATCCTGGGAAGTACTGGTGGTAAATCAGGCTCTGAAAATAGCATTTTGGCACTGGGTGCTCTAGCCTTGAGCAGCAGACCCCTGTACACTCTGATTTAGGTGCTTGCAGTGTGCACAAGGTCACTGGTGCTTTCTTTATTCCAGTTCTCCCACTGCAGGTTTTGCAGTGGATGAAGCTAAGCCAGTGGTGGAAATAGCAGGAACAGTCCCGACAGTAACCCAAGGGGATTATTTTAATTTGCCTGCATTTCCCACTTATGTTAATGGGAAAGCCGTGTCAAAAACTGCTAAAGAAAAGGCATTTTTGGGTGGTATGTAACACTTTCTAATGATCTGGTATGTTAGGAAAGACTTTGGGGAGTAGCATAGAAGTATATCCTTCTGACCTCAAACACTCTCTCCTTTCCCATCCATATAACATCTTGTGGGTCCACAGACAGAACTCCACTATTTTAACATTTATTAGTTTTGATTTTTCTTGACAGTGCTATCCTCTGTTCCCTCTAAATTTCTAGCTGGAAGCTCTGTATGGTCCTTCATACAATGCAGCTTGTTTGTTCCCATAAATCTTTCTACCACCTTTTAACCATCAAAATTTTGACTTGTCAAGTCATCTTACAAAATTCCAAAAGTGTGTCCAGGAAAATCAGTGAATCCACATTCCTTTCATCTGTCTTTTTTTTTAAATTTTTTTTTAATTTATTTTGCTGTACATGACTAATAGCTTTTGAAATTTGTAGTACTGGGCAGGCCAACAAATCAGATCAACACCTTTTGTCATTTGGCTCATTCTCAATCACTGTTGAGAAAACAAGAGAGTGAATTGCTACTTGTTTGTTAACTTTCTGGAATAGGATGGATTTTGGAATAAATGAAGGGAGTTTTAGCCAGCAGCACAACTCCAGTAAAACACCGTCTGTCAGGTAGGTTTCTAATGGACTATGCCCTCGTTCTCTTTATCTGGCCAGCTTCTCCATGACCTTTCCCACACTGTAGAAGCTGCATCTCCAGGGATGTCCAGGAGACAAGACCTTAGAACCCCATGGCCTGGGCTGAGCCAAGGGTCCCAGCTGAAGCAGTAAGGGAACTGGGGGTCCAGAAACTTCCAGTGGCCACTGAACAGCTCTGAAAGGACAGTTTATTAAAGCATCTGGGTTCCTCAGCCAGCAGGCAACAAAACTGCATATGCAGTAACAATCTTGTTTTGGAAAACAAATGCTGTGCCATCATATGTATGTGCTTTTTCAGATTTCTGGAAATCTTTTATTTAAAAAGCAGTGTAGATTGAAAGTCTTGGAATTTGGAGACATACAGCAGTAACTAAGTGGGGAAAACACTGCAAGATGCACTTCAACTTAAATTTCTGAAGTAGAATTTGCTGTACTAGCTTATGTTTAAAAGTAAGATTTGTGCTGTTCATCAGCCAACCTACTTTTCCTCATTCAAACTGTGAATAAATGAAGTATTCCATTGCCATCACTTCTGAGAAGGACACACAGTGAATTAAGATTGTCAGTGTCACAATATTTGCTGCTATCAGTTTCCTCACTTTTCCTTTTCTGTTCTTTGTCTTTTCTGTGACCTGGGAACCTGCTCTGTACAAGCTCTGACAGTGCTGTATCTGCAAACCTTCCCCAAAATGAACGTTCTGGGAAAGACAGTGTGATTTCTGAAGACCTTCTATAGGGTTCCTCCATGAAAGCAAAGATATTAGCACTGAACAGTGAACCCGTAGAGATGTTGAATGATATCCTGAAGCATGTCCATCTCCTGTTGCCATCAGGGGTAGGTCTGAATTTGCATCCCCAGGACTGTGCTCACACCTCCACAGTGCAATGAGACAGAAGGAAAACAAGGTTTGCCATTTTGCCTCATGAATGACTTTCAGATTTGACTCAGAAAGGTGCCTCCTAGAACATGACTTGTGGAGCCTTATAAATAGAGTGAGGTTGTACCTGACCGCAGTTGCCAGTGGAACAACTGCTCTGTCCTGATCTGCAGGTGTGGTTGTAATTTCCAACTGCCAGTTGCTGATGGAGCTACTACTTCCTCAATGCAACTGTTTAAGACTTGTTTTCCATGATGATGTTCTTGGGTTCAAGCCCTTAACTGGAAGTCAGACAGCAAATGTGTAAGAGGAAGGACCTGTTGTGCTAGTGCTGTAATTGTACGCAGGAGATGTAGGTTCAAATTCTGGCTTTGCCCCAGGTTTCCTATGTGACCTTGCGCAAACATCACGGTGCATCAGTTGCCATAGCAAAACAGAGATATCGTTTCCTTCCTTCCACTGCATGTCTCACATACAAGCTTTAGAGACAAACATTTGTACTTGGGATTTGTGGAACAGCACTCGATGCAGTATGGTCCTGACTTTTGGCTGAGGCCATTGACTGCCTCCACATTACCAATAATAAATAAAAACAAAGCAGCCTTCTTCTGCAGCAATGACAGCCCTGGACTCCTGTCTGGGCAAGCCTGACCAGAAGCGTATGAACTGCCTAAAACCATATTTTATCTCTTATTACCAGTTCCCTGGTAATAAGCTTTCCAGTTATCCAAAGCCAAAAGTGAATGAGTAAAGCTGTAGTTTCCTACCTTCACTTCTTGAGTGCGACATGGAGAAGTAGCAGCTGCCTCTCATGTTCCATCATTGTGTTGATGCCTATGTGCCCCTGGTGAGAATAGTCCCCAAGGGGTGAAAGTGGGACCAGTGTCTCTTCCTTCAGCCTGTGCTAACAGACGTGATGGGAGGTTCATCCCAACCACCTCTCTGCCATATGCTGGGTGTCATCTGTGAGGTGGGGACCAGGAATGGGATAATCTCTTATGATGCTGCCCTAAAGGCTGCTTTAGGCATCAGCTGCGGGTGCATTTCCCGTAAGGTATGTGTCAGAGTCTGTAATGTCTTAAACTGCTACAGGAAAACAGCCTTAAAAAATATCATCACATATTTATCCGAGAAAGAGCTTTAAAAACAGGATGTTATGGGCAAGTCTTTCCAGCCACCAGTCTATGAGAGTGGAAAATGGCAACTGAACCATTCATCCCTATCAGTAGCTCTGCCCTGGAGGTAGATGAAAATGCCCTGAACTCTCAGGAAACAGCTTAAGAAACACGTCAGCATGTCTATACTGGGCCAGGGTTCAACTGCTCACTTCTGTGGAAGTTTGCAGGGGTCTGGGACTTTTGTGGTGCATAATGCAAAACTTTGAGAGATGTATAGTAGTTGGGGAGTAGAAAGGGGGTACTTATGCTGGTGTGGTGATGCCTTAGCAAATATACTTTGTTGTAAACAAGCCCGAGGACAGCTACCGCTGGTGTCAGAGAGGTGTCTCCTAATGGTATGGTGGGATGCTAACGGAACAATAATTCACAGGGAGGAGTGCCCTCTACAAAATTACAATGTATCCCTTTTAAGCTACTGGCATGTTTCTGGAGGTTTTCATCAGTCAGACATTGGCACAATGTTGTTTATCCTAACTGAGGAGACCACTTGAGCTTGAAGTGATTGTAGACTATTAGAGTTATAGCAAAGGAGAATATTTTAGGCACATTTGGGAACTTCAAGAAATATACTGACTAGGGAGGTGACACTTTGATCAGATTCCAAGAAGAGCATATAAAAATCCTTTTTTGATTAGAATGAATTTCAATTCTATAGTAAGGTGAAAGGGAAAAATGTTTGCTAAAATAATTCCTGTCAGATACTCCTGCTTCCTTTCCAACCTGTGTTCTCCAACAGGTAAGAGATCTTTTGCACCTGCCTCCTGTCTGAGAACTCATCACATCAGTGACGTTCCCTTTTAACTTTCTGCCATTTTCCTCCCTTTTCAGTCCCTGTCCTCCTTTTTCTTTCTGGTTCCTCTGTTTCTTGTCCTTTTCTGCCTCACCCTGTATGTCCATCACCAGGTTGTTTATTTTGATTCTCCCTCTCTGAATGCAAGGGAATTTTTTCCACTTTGGTCATTTTGCATCTACCTATGAATAAGTGCGCTCTCATAAAGGAGTAGTATTCCAGAGCATTTGGTGTGCTGCCACTGTTCTATTAATTGAGGTTTCTCTAAAAGTTGTTGAAGGTCGGTTCCGTGCCCCAACATTTGTGACATGTACAAAATGTTCTTAGTCTGTCAAGCTTGTATGATTCTAAAAATATATTGTTAAAGGTGTTTGTAGGATCCATGGGGAGTCCTAGCCAAACATAGACTTGCAGTGGTTGTCAAAAGTGCCAAAGTGTTTAAGACCAGATTTCTGGAGGCCCCTTTAGTTGTCTAAGCGTCTCCGAAGTGGGAGTTTGCCCTTGATGCTTGCTGCAGTGCAGGTCAGTTTGGTTACCCAGTTTTTCAAGCTCTATCAGGAACCTCTGATTCTGTGTTTGTCAGAAAATCCAAACTTGGGCAGAAACTGTAGGAAAAGCAGGATAACAAGCAGGTAGTCACATGTTAGCAAAGGAAGAAGGCAGCATGTGCAACTGTGCTCTTGACAATCAGCCAACCATACAGGTTATCTGGGGCTCTTCTGTCATATTTCACAAGCAGAAACTGTGTGTATTTACATGTTGGGTAAATACTTGCAGGAGAGTATGTATATTTATGTGTCTTGATAAATACTAACCAGCTTCCTGCAGAAGACCTATTACTCCCAAAGAAGCACCAAGGTCAACTTTCCTTATTCACAAAGAGAAGCACCAAGAAGCACCAACTTTCTTTACTCCCAAAGAGAGACTTTTAACAATAATTTAATGTTTACAAGATGGCAATCATTCTGAAGTGGGAAGAATTAGATTTATGGCACATCCATGGGAGGATTCTTTTCAGCTTTGAATGTGTTTTGCTATAAGATGAAATTTATGACTTTTTATAAGGAGAGCTGTCAGTTAACACTGGATCAGTGGTAATTTTATTAACTTCAGAACCATCCAGTGTTATTTGGAAGAATCTGCTTCATTTTCTATCTGCACATCTGCGTAGCAGCTGCAGGCACATACTTCCCAGGGACTTAGTCTAATTTGTAGAATTAGCGGGGTTGTGCCTGGCTATAGAAAAGGTCTATTAGAGTTGCTCATGTTGAAAATTTAGGCTTGATGCCTTCCGCATGGTTGTTTTAATTTATTTTGTTTTGTTAGTGTTTTCTGGTTCTGTAATTAACCCTTTGGAGAAATATCTCTTAAAGCAAGGTAACTATTCTGTTGTCTAATTCCTGATTAACTGCTTTCAGGTGGCCAGTTTTGTACTGCCTCCTCTCTGAGTTTCTAACAACAGTGCCTGATGAACCATGAAATTGGCTGATTTTTTTTTTCTCTCTCCCTCTTTCTCTTTTTTTTTTTTTTTAAATTTGCATACAGAAATAATTTTCTCTGTTCCTGGAAAGCAGCCACTCTCACAGAAATAGCAGTTGGCAGAAGTATCAGCCAAATTAAATGCTGAATATACTTTTGGATGGAGAGTGCCATTGACCAGATCTGAATGTGGTCAAAGCACCAAACACAAGGCTTCACTACTTTATTTACCAGCCTCTGGCAGCAACCTGCACCTCCTGCTGCACCAAGGTACAGGGCTGTGTTCTTCGACCACTGTAAATCATAAGTGGCAGGGTCAGTCCTGCAGGCAGCTCTGTGCAGATGGACTCCTTGCCTCTCTATTTTAGTCCAGCTGAAGTCTGCCACGTGTTTATGTTCTGCAAGTGAAAAGCATCAGAAAAAAAAACCCCAACATTTTTCCATATCTGAACCTTTGGACAATATATCTCTTGTCTGGGGTCTGACTGACCTGGCGGTCTTGCCAGATTGGAACCTTATAGAGAAAAGTGGCACCTACTGAATAACCACTATGCCACATCCTGCCCTCTTCCTTTTCTGTCTGCTGTCTAAACACTGTGACAACTTGGCTTATCCATTCCAACAAAAGCTGACAGCTTCGTGTCAGACCTGTTCCACTCTTAGAGGAGCCCTCAAGCTGAATTTTAAAGTGGGAAAAACATTACCCTTTTGTGTGGGCTGGGGGATACTGCTCTGTTGTCTTGTGGAAAGAGAAATGATGTGTTTTTAAAACTATTTTGCTGAAGTTTTTGGATTTGCTACTGGAAAAGAAATTGCAGCTGAGAAGAAAGCACTCACTTTTTGTCAGGCTGGCTCTGAAAACATCTTTTATAAACCTAAGCCCATCCTCTTCCTTTAAAATCAGCTTTGTATTAATCTGTGTTGCTCTCAGTTGTTATGATACCTTCACAGTGCCTTGTTTCACTCCTGCAGCTGGGCCTGGGTTCACTGGAAGAGACACATCTTTCATGCTGGATTATGGCCACACAACACAGTTTGCATCCAGCAATCCTATCACAATGGGAAGTATGGACCATGGAGAAGTTTGGCACAAAGCGCAGGAATGACATTCAAGCAGTCTTCATGAGGTGCTGAGAAAACCTCAATGGAAAATAGTCCAAATAAAAGATTTGAACATTTCCCAGTATTTTGTGTGGTAAATGTCTTTGCGGGGACTAAATCTTGGTGTTTTAATTGTCCCTCCTTTATTTGAAAAGTTAAAAAGAATATATATTCTTTATCTATGAGATCAGATCTCTATCTTCTGGAGGATGTTTTTGTAGATGTTTTTGAATGGAACATTGAAAGGAGACCATTTAAAGAGAAAGTATGTTATCCCTAAGTGTTCTGCAGTTGAAGGGAACGGTGTTAAGACATCTATCTAACCTAATTTTTGCTCCTTATTTTCATATACTCTGTATTACTTTCTGGTCCATTCTTGAACCACACAGACATCTATAAAAGAATCATTTTCATTTTGATTCCATTGATCTTGTAACCATTTGAAGAGGTAACTACTCAACCATGGCAATTTGTTTCTGGAATGGCCCTCTAAACTTTTAATGAAGGAAGGAACAAATTAGTTTATTTTATTTTATACCAAAGTTTGTTATTTCTAGTGTTCCCCTTGGTGTGCTACAGCTAGTGAATAGTTCAAGAGGTTAAGAGATGATTTACCTACTTTTTTTTAGGGGAACAGGGTTTCTAATTTGACAATCTAAGCAATTTGATGACAAATCTCATGTACAAAGGCAATTTGAAGAAAATACTGTTCATGAACTTTATGTGGACTAATTATACCAGGCATTCATCTGAAAGTTATTGCACAAGACCCAATTGCACTCTAATAAACATTATTACCATATTGATCCCACTGAAATACTTGATTAAACCCCCATAATTTTCAGTGGAGCCAAGAATTCATCCTCACTTGAAGTCTTTAAGCCCTCTTTCTCTCCTTAACATACACTCTCTCCCTTTCTCTCTCTCACCAGTCTATGTTTATGGGCTTACTTCTTACTATAAAATACAGCTATTCCTGTTCAGCAGTTTGCAGCAGCATAACATAAACAAATGAAGAGAAACATAGGAATGGGGTATCATATATTGTGAGTGGCCTTAAAATATTGTTTTTAACATTGAAAATGTTATTAAACTGTATTTTGATATTTGAAATTCCACCACCTTGCCTTCTCATGTGCTCTTGCTTCAAACCCATCCTTTTATTACTGACAAACCGAGCTGCTTCTGTAAGAGTTGCTTGAAAGTGCATGCTGTCAGGTGCAGCTATAAGCTTACCACATTGTACAGAGACACACACAGTGGATTCAAGACTCTTTTGCCTACAGTTAAGAATAGTTTTATCATTGGTTTAGGTTAACAGGCCCAGTGAAATTTATGAAAGATGATTAGTCACATTTTCCTGTTCATTGTTTACCTTTTATTCATTGTCTGCTCTTTAACTATGAGCTCATTGTTTTATATTCCTTCAGCTGAATTTCTCTGAGAGATATATATTTGCACATGCTGTGTAACCATCTGTTTGCACTGGCAAATTATATAGTTTTACCTTTCCGGAGGCTGCCATGGTATTATACAAACATGTCTGCTCATTTGCTACACCATCTTGGTTACTACTTCAGCCATGTTCTGTGTTCCAGCTTTCACATCTGTATTTCTAACTGTGTAATGTCCAGGCTTAAGCCAACTGCAGTGCTATTTGGAGAACTTAAAAATGAAAGGAAAAGATTAATGGTCATTTAATAACCTGTGAGCAGAACTCTCTGCTTTGGTTGTCTTCATCATTTAACATTAGTTGATGTATGTGAAAAAGCAAAAAATGAAGTAATGGGAACAAACTCAGAACTAAATCAGGAGACATTTGGAAGTCAGATGCCTTTTTGGTTTAGTGAGAGCCTGGAAAAGTAGCAGATCTGTGGGAAACATGAAAAAATGCCCATGAAAGCAAAGGGAGTCTCCATTGGTAAGCTGCACCAAAATACAGCAGTAGATTGTGCAATACTACTTTTGTGGTCTGCAAAAGAAATAAACATCGGGTCACATTCTTCATATGCGCCTGTGAGCATAGGTCCTTCAGTTGACGAGGGTGTGCCCATAAACTTCAGCTAAAATCTGTCCCTGCATCCAAATAAACCCGGCGATGATAGGCCATGTTTTATGGCTGTGTAGGTCAAATTCAGGCTTCTGAAAAGCTCTGCTGCCACTAATATGTACCTAGGAATGTAGGTCGCATATATTATTATGCTATGGGCATTTCTTTCCACTATCACATTGATAGTAATACTGTTTGGATTTTACTTTCCTTTTGTATGCTCTCCCCTCCCTCCACTCCCCCACTGCTTACAGCAAACCACCTAAATGGACAACTTGTGCTACGGTCGCGCTCTTGCAAAACTCAGCTCCTGGAATGGACTGACCCAAACCCTGTGTTGAATATGAGTGCTGTTTCTAGAGACCTCTTCAATGATGGGTGCTTGTAAAACTCTTGGCTAGGAAAAGCTGTATCAATCTTAGGCATACAACATTAATAGAAGGAAAAGATTGTTGTTTGGCTTTTGTGCCAAGCCAGTGCTATGTTCTGTAGTACTTAAAGACATTTTTTAGGATGTATCCTTTACTAGCTGATGTTGAAAACAGAATATTTAAAGGATTTTAGGGCTTGTTGGAACAAATTTTTTGTATTGGCCACATAGTACAGTGTAAATCAGGAATAAGAACTGAAGAGTCATACAATCATAGAACAGTTTGGGTTGGAAGGGACCTCAAGGATCACAGAGTTCCAACACCCATGCTACAGGCAGGGCCACCAACCTCAGGCCTGGATCTACACAAGAGTGCCCAGGGCCCCAGCCAACCTGGCCTTGAACACCTCCAGGGATGGGGCATCCACCACCTCTCTGGGCAGCCTGTTCCAGCACCTCACCACTCTCTCTGTAAAAAACTTCCCCCTAATATCTAATTTAAACCTTCCCTCCTTTAGCTTTAATCCATTCCCCCTTGTCCTGCCATTGTCTACCCTTTTAAAAAGTTGATTCCCCTCCTGTTTCTCTGTTCCCTTCAGGTACTGGAAGGCTGCAATGAGGTCCCCCTGCAGCCTTCTCTTCTCCAGGCTGAACAAGCCCAGCTCCCTCAGCCTCTCTTTGTAGGGCAGGTGCTCCAGCCCTCTAATCATCTTTGTGGCCTCCTCTGAACCCTCTCCAACAGTTCCACATCTTTTTTGTATTGGGGGCCTCAGCTCTGGACACAGGACTCCAGGTGGGGCCTCCCGAGGGCAGAGTAGAGAGGGACAATCACCTCCCTGTCCCTGCTGCCACCCCTCTTCTGATGAAACCCAGGATACCACTGGCCTTGCGAGCTGCAAGAGCACACTGCTGGCTCATGCTAACTTTCTGTCCTGGTTTCAGGTTAGCAACAGTGGGCCATGTTTGGCCAATGAGAATATTCCATACCAATTACATCATGTTCTGTATAAAGGAGGAGAAAAAGTGCTCCAAAAGGGGGCTTGAGGCAGGTGCAGTCCGGAGGGTGCGGCGCTGGGGCTCTCTGCAGTCAGCGGGTCGGGCACAGCTTAAATTGTGTAGTGTGGTGAGAGGTTGCATGGTGTATCATCGGTCTTGTGTGCTCCGTTTTCTAAAGTAGTATTAGCACTATTGTTAGCTGTTCTTTGTATCATTTTTTGCTGTTTTAGTAAACTATCCTTATCCCAAACCACGGGGCTTGGTTTTGGGTTTTTTTCCTTCTCTGCTGCTTCTCCATTTGCGCCCCCCCACACCCCACCGTCTTAAAATGACAGATAACTTTTGTGGGACCCAGCTCTCAGCTGAGGTTTAAACCACAACAATTTTTAGCACCTGAAACGTGGGGCATAAGAAAGGCAAAAAAGGTTGGGATAATGATAGATTTGACCCTAACCCAATTGCAATTATGATAGAGCTGTGATAAGCACTGTTATTTGAGCAGTCTCTGGTCACAATGCTGTGGGATTTAGTCACAAGGATGGGGGCATGGTTGTGGTACTCAAATTGTTGCATACTGCATGTGATACTGTCAGGATTCTTTGCAATCTCAGGGCTGTGGCTCTTGGACTTGTTCCCGTACTTCGCTTTAGTGTATCTTATGATATCAGTCTATGATTCAATAATATCGATGATCATGAGCTTAAGCGAGTACTTGTATGAGGTTTTGGTGTCCAGTACAAAGGGGGATAAAACAGGCCTTATAAGAGTCTTTAAAAATCTTCAATATCCCTGGGATATTCAAACTAGCATTTTGCTACTGGTGGTTTTGGTGCAAATGGTTCAGCTTTTGCTATATATTAAGCACAGGTTTATGAATACCACCCAAGATTTTTCCCCGAGGCTGGATAAGCATGAGTGGCAGGGCAAATGGCAAAGTATGGGCAAGTACCTAGGCACTTTCTCACCCTCAGTGGTTTGGAACTTCACTCCTGAACAGCTACAAGACCCTGATAAGGTGACTGCATATCTGAAAAAGAACTGCAGTAGGTTCCCCAGAGATACACACCTTACTGCACTGTGCTGGACCCTGGCTACTATCTACCAAACACTGCTTCATAGCAGGCAGCAGTGTCATCACTGCCATGGGGAAAAAGGAAATAGACTGGCAGACACTACAGCTGCTGCAACCCCTATGATAGCACTGCAGCCACTGCAACCCCCAGTGACTGGAACTGTGGTTTTTGCAACCGTTCCGACTGAGACTGCAGCTACTGCAATCCCTACAGCAGACATTGCCCATGATTCAAAGAACCAACCCACACCAATGTCTGTTGCTCCGGTCCAAAAGAGGAAACACACCAAGAAATCAGTTCGCATAGTGCCAGATGATGATTGTGATAATCAACGGGGGCCATCTCAAGGATATCAGCATGAAGCAGAACCAGAGGTTGTTACCCGATCCCTGACCCTGAGTGAACTGTGTGAGGTGTGAAAAGATTTCGGCCGCCACCCAGGTGAGCACATTAGCACTTGGTTGCTCAGATGCTGGGATCACGGGGCCAATAGTCTGGAATTGGAAGGCAGGGAGGCCAAGCAGTTGGGATCCCTGGCTAGAGAAGGAGGTATTGATAAGGCAATTTGGAGTAGGCCAGAAATCCTCAGCCTTTGGAGGCGACTGCTGTCAAGTGTGAAGGAAAGATATCCCATAAAGGAATATATTATCTGTCAGACACTCAAGAGCAACAACATAGAGACAGTTATCCAATACCTGAGAGAATTAGCTGTACGGGAGATAATTTATTATGATCTGGACAACTCACAGCTCCCTGCTGATCCGGATGAAGTCCTCCGCACCCCAGACATGTGGCGTAAGGTTGTACGAAGTGCACCATCAGGGCACACAAATTCACTGGCAGCATTGGAATGGAATGATGACAATCCACCAACCGTAAGTGACGTGGCCTGCCGACTCCTGAAATATCAAGACAACGTTTCACTCTCTGTCATCGCAGCAGTAGAGAAACTGGCTCAACGACTTGACGACAATATGTCCAACTCCTGATCTGTATGGAGCAATGTTGCAGCTACTGGGAGAAAATAAACACCTCTGACCCACGGACTAGGAGCATGGACCATGCCAAGTGTATTACTCGAGAGCCCGACTCCCAAGTACGACTACTCATGCCCTGAGAGACTGTTGTGACAGATGGACAAGTGGAGCCTGAGAATCGTAGACTGAATGAAATCGGCGGACTCGGAGGGATGGTCCATGGACTGAAGGAATCTGTGTACATGTGCATGTGTGCATGCATATATGTGAGTGTGAAACAAGAAACTGCCTAGACCCAAAGAAAATGGCTGGATCTGCTCATGACGTAAATGGTATGGAATAAAGGGTGGATAATGTCCTGGTTTCAGGTTAGCAACAATGGGCCATGTTTGGCCAATGAGAATATTCCATACCAATTACGTCATATTCTGTATAAAGGAGGAGAAAAAGCGCGCCAAAAGGGGGCTTGAGGCAGGTGCAGTCCGGAGGCAATCCATAAAGTTTCTCAAGGTGACAAAGTCCATGGGCATTCTAACAAGACCCACTGGATAGCTATAGCTGTGTGTTGGGAAAGAGATAAGGAGCCCTTGAATTTGAGGCAAACATTTACCACATCAGCTAACAGTAGTTGAAAATTTAGTCAAATCATTTAAGCTGCATGGCCTCATGGACAAAAAGTAGTTAAAGAAATGAGAATTTTAGAACTAATGAAAGGATGTAGCATTCTGGAGAAAATAGTGGTAGGCATTTGGTTTGTTTTACTATTAGATTGAGATATTCCCTTTTATTTTTGGCACTGCTGGAATGCTGTCGTTGCATCAGCGGGCCTCGGAAAGATGCTAGTAATCTGAAGGAAGTGCAGGCAGGAGCAATACATTTTACTTTGCTCTTTTTTTAAATGCAAAATGGAAAGTGTGAATTAATAGTTTGGCTAAAATACAGTTAATGCTTTCCAGGTATCTGTCCACGTGAATGTATAACAGGGACTCTTTATCTTTACTTTGTTTGTAATAAGTTCCTTTTACACTCTCCTAGAGGATAGTTTTTGCAAACTATCAAGAAACTTGTATTGATGTTTCCTTCTTATGATGGTCTTTCTCTTGGAGGAGATAGGTGTGCTCAGGCTTGCGCTCCCTACAGTTGTACTGAGGTAGTTGTTAGGCAAGCGTTGCCCTAGGCTGTGAGAAGGGCAGATGACTTTAATGGAACATCCTCCAGTTCACTATTCTTGTCCCAAAACATGCTGCTCCTCTCTCACAATGAATTTTTGGGATGCAAGGAGCTCTTGCACCCCTCAAAAGGTACTTCCAAGTTGTCCCTAGGGGGTTTTGTCCTCATTGGATATGAAGAAGGCCATTGGTCTATTCCTAAAAACAAAGCAGGCTCTCAATTGCTGCATGCAACTTGTCGGCACCTAAAACCAAAGCAGGCTCTCAATTGCTGCATGCAACTTGTCGGCAAATTGCTATGCCACTGGTACTGACTCGCTGTAATCCGTGTGGAAATGTCCATGGCAAACCTCCAGACATACCGAAACTTTCCTTCTCGTGTAATTCACAGCAATTCTTGAAAGCTTCCCAACTTTTTCCTGTGTTGCTATTTTTATTTTGAATGGGAAAGGGGAGGAAGGAGCTTGTGAACAGTACCAGATGTAGACACCTTTTATGTAAAATTATACTCTGTGCTTCTAATAGCACACAAAGATGAATTCATGATATGCATTGGCATTGATGTATGGTCTGCATTTGCAAGCAAGTTGTGAAATTGATTTCAACCCAAACATTGGTATTTCATCTGGGAGAAAATGCTGCCTTGGTTAGCTGCCTATGTACAGACTGCATTTGTTTAGGATAATGATGGCAATGCCTTGCCCACCATGTTCACTTCCAAAAACTGAGATGGGTTCCAATTTTTCCTAAGTCTATTTTGGGAAACAGCAGTTCTTGGCACTTCAAGTATTCACGCTAGCAAGGAACTTAATTGGCTCATTAGAAAGACTAATTTGCCAAATCAAAATGTATTTTTTTATCCAAGCATTACAGTTTAATTTAATTTTGAGCAATTTTCAAGACACTGGGGAAGCCAGCTGTAATCAAGGATGTTGCAAAAGGCAGCTCTAGAAGAGCTGGAGCGCTGGCTGCACCGCAAACCAGTGTTTCTCATGCTCTGCCTCAACTTTCTAAGACACAGGAACACATCACATAGGTGTGTGTAATTTTTCCACTCCTGGTTTCTTCACTTGATGGTGACACAGGTATGCTACTATGGGCTCAAGATTTTTGCTGTATTTGCAAACATGAGAATTCATTTCCAAGACTAGACTAATTTTCTAATTTGAAGAAGTATGTCCACATGCACATGGCTTTTCAGCTAATTCCTGCTCAGTCATGGGGTTATTAAGAGCTTTTCTTCACTTACTATGCGATGTCTCCCATGTGAGCAAGCTCAGTCAGCCATGGTACAATATGGTATCACAGTGACCCTGTTATATTGTCAAACCCAAACACAGACATTGGCAATTATATCACTACTGACAGAACAAAGGAGCTAGACATACAAAACCACATCACTCAGCTTTATGAGGAGCAGAATCAGACAAAGGGAACGTAGCAGGCTCTGTTTTGAACCTGGCCGTTGTAATGCATCTAGCTTCTGATTGCACAGATTATGCAACATAACGTATTTGCTCTAATCAGCATAGGATTTTGTGGGAGTATAGGTCTACATGCACTCAAGGCTTTTTTCCATAAGCCAGATAACATCGCTGACAGTGAGGGCATTGAGCTGCAGTTCAATTGAGATGCAGAGTCACTTGGACAGAGGGAGATGGAGTGCAGGCACTATAGGGCTCTGTGCAGGTTTCATCAATCAGAAGAGTTCTTCAGTCCATGTATTAGGAAGAAAAACATAGTAGAATTTCACTGAGGAAAACCGTGAGTGTTTTCCCTGAACATGGTGAGTTCATGGCTAATACCAATTCCTGCCCAAGGTCAATGTATCATCAGATGAATAGAGCATTTGTTTTAATGCAGCTTCCTGAGCATCCAAAGCTCTACATCTATTTGTCAAGTGCTGGTAAAGGGTATTTAAAGTACTTAGATTTTTTCAGTGATGCAAGTCCCTCCAACAGCAAGTTGTTAACATCTATATGTGGTGTTGAACTAGAGTCCAAGTAAGGCTTTCTGTGCCTGTAAAGGTTTATGATTGTACTTTTTTCTTATTTTAATAGAATTTTGTACTGTAGATGATCTGTGCACTGTGTATTTTGGGGAAGGAAAGCAATTACTGTATTAATAAACATTCAGCAGAATGTGATTACTTCAGCCAACCTGCAGGTGATTTTTAAATCCATAGTACCAGCAGTTACAGAGATACTCTAATCGCCCGCAGGAAAACCAAAACAAACAAAAACGCAGCAGGAAGAGCCTATTTCTGATTAAGCCCGTGGAACTGAGCCTAGCCAGAGCAAGCTGTGTGACGTAACAGGAATGGAAAGGCCTGGTGCTAGGCTAGCCTCAGGGAGGTTCCTGGAGTTTCCAAGCTACTTTGGATCCAATATGGTCTTTGTTAACAACCTGCTTCAGGATTCTCAGAGGTAAGAAAAGTAACCTCCTAATTACAGATGGGATTAGATGCCATGCTATTTCTTTTATTATCTCTGACTTAAGTCAGCTTTTTATCATTTTAACAATACTCATCTCCCAAAGGTTTCACTGTTTTGATCTCACCAGGTCTTCTCTTATCTTCCTTTGTTCTTTCCATAGTATTGGAACTTTGAAACTTCTATCTAAGTCTCTAAAATTATGGTTTATGCAGCACTCTCTGAAGTAAGTAACTGTATGGCCTCATACAAATTCAGAAAGCAGTTTATCTGTTCTGTAACGTTTCCTGGGCTAAAGAAGGAATGCTGTAAATACTGTCTGGGAAGGTGCTGGTTTTACCAATCTACATGTGCCTTCAGATTTTACATTTACATTATGGGATCTGTTATTAACTTGTGTCATAAAATAGTAGTGCTAGGGCTGTCTGAGCCATACCCCTAAGCTAACAAAAGCCGTATTTTACTCTTTCTCTGAGATTTTATTTCTTCTTTAACTCCTATGTTGCAGTTTCTGCATCTTTTCACTGCAGTATTGTAAAAGTTCAGAATAGACGTTTATGTACCGGGTTAGTCTCTTCTCACAGAAGGTCTGCAATCAGTTTTGATTCAGCATTTGTTAAATTCCATGCAGGCTATTGTCTAAATGTCCCTAAAAGCTACCCTACAGTTTAAATAATTTTACATTAAAAAATAACTGTACAAACTGCCCAGTTTGTACAAAATCAAAGCTAGATATGACCTACATCATCTTATTACAAACTGTCTAGTTTGAATATTATTTTTAAGTCGTAAGCCAAACTTTATTCTTAACAGTAGATGCCTACTTAAATGACATCTCTTCTTGCTTGTAGCCAGTAGTCTCTCACCTGGAAACACAGGTTGCTCTCTCACTCATGGAGATCACAACGCACCTCTTCAAGCTTCATCACCTAACTAGCAGTGTTGCCATATTTTTCTTAGTTTTTCTGCTGTTTTGTTATTCTGTTAAACATGTGGGAAGCTGTCATGCTCCTTTCTTTCCACGCTGCCCAGACATGCTTCAATGCAATCTCCCTTGCTGTAGCACCAGCTCAGAATTTCAGAAGACCTATGTATTTGCATATTTCTATGCTGTTATTGCTATGTGGTCATGTATTGGGAACTATACTGTTCCTGTGTGGTGCTCAATGATTTTATGAGAGAAGAAGGAAGTCCTTTTTTCTGTTATGTAAGGCAGGTTAATTCATGTTGCCTTTTCTTCTTGAATCTCTTGGAGACTATATTCAGGTAAAAGCCTTCTTATATCTACACACAGGGAGAGATGCTTCCCTTCCTACAAACACGTAAAGCAGCTGGTAGGAAGCTGGTAGAAACATAGTGCTGCTTTACGTGTTAAGCCAGGAGCAGACCCAAACTGTCCTGAGTCACAGGAGGCCAATGACAAGCTCAGACTGTCTCCCCAAAACTTTTGGGTTTTCTGCATTTTCTCTCATGTGACTTGCAAAAGCCATAGTGCCAGCATGCTCCCTTCAAAAACTGAAGTGCCAAGCCACTGCTCTCTAAAAGGCATCACCCCTAACTTATCAGCTCTGTTCTAGCCACAGGCATAAAATCGAGAGTCCTGGTAGCTCCTAGTACCTGATCATCTGAATCTGTGAACCACTGAGCAAAACATCTGTGTAATTCATCTTTTTTCTTGTGTCTTCCAGTGCCCCAAACACAACAGAAAGTTTTCTGGTCACTTCATTGCAAAAGCAAGGATTGTAGGAAAAGACGGGAAGCCACAGCTGTGAAGTGTCACAAGAAGAGTTCAGGAGAGACTGAACAGCATATTTTTTTCTGTGATTGAGAGCATCTTCGGTCCATGGGTACTGGTTTGGCAAATCTGACAAGTGAGAGTTGGAGCTTGCCTCATGCCCTCTCTGATATGGGGGAAAGATTTTGCATGAGCCCAAATTTGGTACTTTGTAGAGCTTTGTACCATTCAAGTGCTTTGGGACAATACTGGTTGTGTGTGTTTTAAGCAAAGAAAATATACTGACCTTAGTTAACAAACAGGCAAGGGTTAATACTTAGTAGCATTCATTCCTTAGGAATTCTAGGGAGGAGGGTTGTGGTACCTGATTTGCTTATTTTTGCAGCTGAGGGTTTTTCCTCTTAGGATGCCAGCATGCTGGAGCACTGCTCCACATACAGAAGTTTCATTTACAGTGGCAGGCAGGCAGCTGTGCTCTGAGCTTTATTTAGTTTATGTTGTGATGGATGACTTGAGAGGGAGATCTGAAGAGTGAATTACCAGCTTTAATAAAAACACGTTGTTTGTCTTCCCATTGACTTTCCACTTTGTGTTACCTTGCCATGCTACCTCCCTCAGGTCGCTGGTCTTGTCTGTCTTGCTTTCTCCTTGTGGCTCCTGTCTTTCAGGACTGCTTTCCTGCATGGTAGTTTGGGTTTGGGGGGTTTTGGGGGGGGCTGGGGGGGTTGGTTTTATTTTTTTTCCCCCTCCCCGAGCTAGTTTGCTGAAGAAATTAGAAATTATTGTTTCTGCTGCTTGTGGTCTGCGTGGAGACCTGCTTCCCAGCTAGGACACTCTTCTCAGTGTAAAGACCTCAAGAATCCAGTAATGCCCTGTGGCTGAAAAATCAATGTCTGGAAGGAAAGATGCCCTCAAACACCTTTTCCAGCTGTATTTGTCCTTAAGGGTGATTGAAGGAGATGATTGTCAATACCTTCTGCTTGCTTTCCCGTAATAACTGGTTTAGCTTGCCCCTCACAGAAATTTAGGTTGCCCCTTAGCAAGACCCACTCCAGCTTACGGCCAGCCACCAAAACACATGGATGGAGTCAAGGCAAGCTGGACCTGTCTCTGTAGGAGGTAGGGAAGTCAAGTCAAGAACCTGTGAGGCTGATGGACAGGTTTTTTTATACTTCTATAGGCTTTCTGTGGTGCCTTTCCACTGTAAGAATGAAATATTGCTGCCCAGCAGAGAAATGTTGTTTCTTCATTTTTCTTTCCTGGTAGTAGCTAGATATGCATTATAGAATATGACAAAATCTGAGTGTAAAAAAGTGAATTGTATTACCCCTACCTCGAGATCTACAGAACTGGAAATTATGAGTTCTTGTCTCTGTCTTTGTTAGTTTGTTTAAACTTTAAATGACACAGAGACATAGGACTATATGGGATCTCTGCTGACCCTGGAATTTCTTAAGGCCGGACAGCCTGCATTTATGAGGGTTGTCACAGATGTTTTTCCACTTATTCTTAAACATCTGCAATGACAAATACACTGTATTCTGATGCATCCTTGACATCCTCTATCCCAAATAAGAGATTTTTTTTTCTTAATTTTCTCAATTCTTTATTCTTCTGTGATGAAATATAATCCCCATTACTTTCATTCATGGTACATTTTGAGAATAGACCTCCTGACTCAGGCTGTGACATTACTGCATCCCTTTATCTGAGACTACCCTCCATAGTTCCCTGGCTGGTATTCATAAGGCTGTTTATTCCTCTGTAGTTGCAGCACCTTGCATGAGTCCTTATGGAACAGCATCCTCTTTTTGACAGACCATTTCTTAAATTTGTTTGGAATTAAGTCTGCCATCCAACTTCTTGGTTGGCCCCTCTTATCTACACATCCTTCATCAATTAATAACCTCATTCTTCCACTCTCCTGACTACTGGCTATCTACTCCTGGTCATACAGTCATAGTAGAAATCCTGTGGCAATCCCTGGCAGAATTCTAGCTTCCACTTACACTACACATAGATAAGTAATCTCTTCTCCTACTAGTTTTGTACCTGACCTATTATATCTTAATCTAGGACATAGTTGGTTGGTGTGATTAAAAGAAAATATTAAAAGCTTTATTAAAAGTAAAGCTATGTGGTATTCTCTTCTGTATACCCATAAGACTTGATCCTGTTATCATAGAAGGAAACTAGGATATTCTGATGTTATTTGCCTTTAGCATGGGTTTGTGCTGGCTGCCGCCCATGGAGCTCTTTTCAGTACTTACAGATAGACTGTTTAATTACACTGTCAGCATTTTTTGGTAAATGAACCATGCTGTCAGGCCTGCAGATTACCAGTTGCTGTGGATTTTGCTCCTTTACAAGGATAGCCACCATTTTCATTCTTCTGTAGTTTTCTGGTATGTTATTGATCCACCATAGATTTCCAAGCAATTGTCAGGGCACTCGCCAGTCTTTCTCAGCTTTTTGTATATCTTGGTCTGATATACTTTCTAACCTGTTCTTTCCATGTTCCTGCCTCTGAGTATCTAAAATTGCTATTTGTGATTTACCTTCTGAATCTTAGTGTATAAGAATGTTTCAAATACTTTGATATTCTAATACTATCTTGCAATGGATTCTTATTGGCTTAGTGGAAAAGCCTTTTCCTTATAATTTTTCAGGCCACTACTGTACTTAATATGATAGGAGATGCTGCTTTATAGGGAGACCTTTGCATCCTTTAGGATAGGAACAATTTTTATTTTTTTAAAATGAAAACTGAACTAATAATGTATTTAGGATCCACGCCTTAAAATATCAACTATATTAACAGAAAACAGAAAGTTTGAAACCGTTCCTACAAGCTGTAGGAATATAGCTAAATACATGCAGACCAACTTGATATCTGGGAAACAGTTGTGTAGCTGGCACACTATTTCCTTACTGTTCATCATGGTGGGTCAGTGTGTCAAATCACTTAGAAAATCTGTGTGGTATGTCAGTTTTGAATCCAGGTGGGATTCAGCTGACCTAAGTCAGATCAATACTGAAGCAGAGGCGGCCTCTGATGTTTTTAGTAGACATCTCGTAGTACAGAATCCTAAAAGATGAGAGTTAAAGTGAATCACGTCCTTTGTTGTTAGGCAGAAGGATGGATCTGAGGCTACAACAAATGAAACATTGCTTAAATTTTTTTTTGTCTACTGGGGCTTTGGTGGGGCTTTGGTGTCAATTTAATAATGAAGCACTGAGCTAGATAGAAACTACCAGTAATTTTTGTAAGGGGAAAGTAGCACAGCCACTGGATTTTCCTGCTAGTGCCTTAACTGCTTTTCAGTTAGGCAGTGTGCCTCTATGTGCACATGAAGTTTGGCTGGAAAGAGAAAAAGTACAGCCTTAACAGACCTGAAAAGAGAAGATTACTTCTGGCAGTAGCTTGTGACCTGTCCAGTTCTGATGATGGTGCCACCTGTGTGTATGTCTAAATAGTAGATGAAATATATATATTAGGAATGTTTTTATTTTAATTTTTTTAAGATAAATCTCACACAAAACAGTCTAATTCAGAATTACAGTCCTACCATTTTCAAACTAATTGAGGTTAAGGAAAAAGTTATTCAAAGATAAAATTTTGGGCCTTGTTTTTAAGAAGCAAGGTAGATGGTTTATATAGTTTTTTTCTTTTTATGGCACAGTAGAGCATGGGAAAAGGAAGAAGGTTGTTTTTTTTTCTGCAGAGTAGTAGTGATCTCTCTTCCCACTGTAAGTGAAAGCTGTGTGAAGTGAGGGGTTTTTTTGTTATAAATATTGCATTGAAAAGTACAGTTGCTCTTAGCAGATTGTCTAGTTCAGTAGGGAAATTGGTGAATGTGTCCTTTATTAAAAAAAAAAGAAGAAGTTATAGTTTGGATAATATGTATGTGGCATAAACTGCCACACTTTGAAATACAATGTTTATAAAACTAGCTAAAGTTACTAATTACTGTTTGTCTTTCAGGGAGAAAGAAAAAGGCTCTGATGGGCAAGGTGCTGTACAAACACACAGCATCTGCATGGTTATTATCACAGAAC
Source organism: Laterallus jamaicensis coturniculus (assembly GCA_022605575.1). Taxonomy (NCBI): domain Eukaryota; kingdom Metazoa; phylum Chordata; class Aves; order Gruiformes; family Rallidae; genus Laterallus; species Laterallus jamaicensis. Next base: position 3,341,161 of record JAKCOX010000048.1, read on the forward strand.
CGCAGGCTGAATGGCTTTTAAAAGATCAGAGTTTATCCTGCTGCCTGAAGGCAAGATTAACTATCCCCATGTTATTCCTGAAAGAAGTTAGTCTCATTCATTCTTAAAGGCCTCCAAGAGTGGACACTCCACAGCTTCCCAGGGCAATTTATTCTAGTGCTTTACTTCCTGTTAGAGAAATTTTTTCCATCATGTTTAACAAATTTCTCTTTTTACAGTTTAAGCTCTTAACTTCTTTTCCTAGCTATCACAGGTATTGGGGAGAAAAGATTATTTGCTCCATCTGGAAGCAGCCTTGAACACTGTTATTTTAATCCTCACTTCCTCAGTCTCCTTTTTCTTTTTGGCTAGATGACAGCAATTAATTCAGGCTCTTCTTGAGGGTCAGCCACTCTGGGCCTCTGGTCTCCCTCTCTTCTCTTTCTCAGTATTCTTAGTAGTTTGTCTTCCCTAAAATGCACCCAAAGTGGGATGCTGTTCTTCAGCTGAGGTACTGCCAGCAGGTGAAGGACTCCACTTGATCTGTTGGCTCCGCTCCTGTTTGTATCCCAATGAGGCATTTGCTTTCTTCATAACAGATGATGATGATCAGATGTGGCTGATTTGTGCTCAGCCGGTGATCCATGACAACCTCCAGGACCTGTTATGAAAAATAACTGATCTAACCCTGGATAATCACTCCCTATTTTTAATTTGTGTTGCTGATTAATTCTACCTAAGTGTGCAAGTTTTATTTGGCCAAGAGAGACTTAGAATGCATTTTCCAGCTAGGCAGAAGGTTGAGGCAGGGAAGAATAAACTTGCTTAGACAAGATCGTACAGGGAGTTTGGGAAAGAGCCAGGAATAATTTCTGACTGACCTCTGGAGCCCTCATCTGCAGAGTCCCCTCCCTGGCTTTAGTGGAAGTTGATTGCATTGAACACTGAAAATATGGCAGGCTCTAGTCCATTTCCAGCCTGACTCATTCTCCCTCATTGCTGGTTTCACAGCCCTTGCTCATTAGACCCAGCAAGACAAGTCTTTGCCAGCTGTCTATCAGAACTTCCTTCACCTTTGCTCTACACATGGTGTTATTTATAATTGGGTATTAAAAGCAAAAACTCTTAATATTGCCCCATGTAAATGCTGCATGAGTAAGTAGCATAGGCTGGCAGACAGGCTGCCAGCCACTCAGACAGCAGCAACTCGGCATTTCATCATCTCCTGAGATGAATGGCTTCTCTACTCTCTTTTTTCTTTACAAGGAAAACAGATAGGCTTGCAGAGCCGGGCATCACTATTCAGCATGCTTCTCTCCAGCTATATATTGAAGAACTCGTGTATGTTAATTAAATACCCTAATGTTCTTATGTGATTTACCCTCTGAGTCAATGAGAAAAATGCTTTTGACTTCAGCAGCCTCAGAATATAGCTCACTGAGTAACAAAACCAGTTCTTGATGTTCCTGGTTCACATTATGGCTGTAAAACTTGGATAAAAAGGAAGCAGTGCTGCTAACCACAATGTGCTCTTCTCATTAACACTTTTTCAGATCCTATTTAATTTCTTCCCAGATGAGCACTAGGCAAAACCAGAAAAACAAAATACCCTGCAATTTTGTACTTGCACCCTCCAGTACATTGCAAATAAGTGAATTTAGATTTCTTTACATTTGATGATGCAGTTGTACTCTCCTTTTGAGAGCTCAAGATTTGTTGCTAAAATAAATGTGAAGATAATGAGAAACATGTTTTGGTGCCAATGCTTTTAGATATTAATAAGGAGGGAATTAAGCTTTTTATCAGTCTGCAGTTTTCTAGTTTGTCCTTGGCAATTGTCATATGTGAAGCAGATAAACCCTAAGCATTTTCTGCGCTGTGAGCTCCTCAATCTCTCTTTTCTTCTTGCTTGCTCCTTTCACAGTTTTCACATCTGCCAGTTCAGAGGACCTGTGTGATGTTTGGGTTATTTTTTTTCTCCCCGTTCTCTCTCTCTCCATTCTTAGTACATCTTTCTCCTCCTTAATACCAAACTGTGAACATTCATCTTCTACCTCACTTTGACTTTACCTCCCTCTTCTCCTCTCCATATGAAGACCAGCTGTAGCCTTCTCTAAAAGGCAGCTGTGCAAACCTACTCCTCCCTTCCCTGGCCTCTGCAAGACAAGTCAATATGCATGTCAACAGGTTACCCCTGTGTTCAAAGGAGAGGAAGAGCACACATGGTAGGTGAGTCTATGATGGAAGTCATCAATGGCTGATCCACTGAACAGTTAGTATAGAACTAGTTGAAAATATTGGAGGTATACTTGTTTAGATACACTAGAATCATAGAATCATAGAATTGTAGGGGTAGGAAGGGACCTTGAGAGATCATCGGGTCCAACCCCCCTGCCAAAGCAGGCTCCCTAGGACATATCACTCAGATAGGCGTCCAGACGGGTCTTGAATCTCTCCAGAGAAGGAGACTCCACCACCTCCCTGGGCAGCCTGTCCCAGGGCTCTGTCACCCTCACTGTGAAAAAGTTCTTCCGCATGTTGGCGCAGAACTTCTTGTGCTCCAACTTGCAGCCACTGCCCTTTGTCCTATCCCCACAGACCACAGAAAAGGGGCTGGCTGATTCCCCCCGCATCCCCTGCTTCAGATAATTATAGACATTAATTAGGTCCCCCCTCAGTCTTCTCTTCTCAAGGCTGAAGAGTCCCAACTTACTCAGCCTTTCCTCATAGGGGAGATGCTCCAGGCCCCTAATCATCTTCATAGCCCTTCTCTGGACTCTCTCCAGGAGATCCCTGTCGTTTTTAAACCAAGGAGCCCAGAACTGGACCCAATACTCCAGGTGGGCCTGACCAGGGCAGAGTAGAGGGGGAGGATCACCTCCTTTGACCTGCTGGCTACACTCCTCTTGATGCACCCCAGGATCCCATTGGCTCTCTTAGCCACCAGGGCACACTGCTGGCTCATGGCCAACCTGTCATCTACCAGGACCCCCAGGTCCTTCTCCACAGAGCTCTTCTCCAGCAGGTCATCCCCCAGCCTGTACTGATACATGCGGTTGTTCCTCCCCAGGTGCAAGACTTTACACTTGCACTTGTTGAATTTCATCAGGTTTCTCCCTGCCCAGCTTTCCAGCCTGTCCAGGTCTTGCTGGACGGCAGCGCAGTGTTCCTGCGTGTCAGCCACTCCTCCCAGCTTTGTATCATCGGCGTACTTGCTGAGGGTGGATGCTATTCCCTCATCAAGGTCATCAATGAAGTTATTAAACAGGACCGGACCCAACACCAAGCCCTGGGGAACACCGCTAGTCACAGGCCTCCAGTCAGATTCTGCTCCTCGAATCACAACCCTCTGGGCTCAGTCTGACAGCCAATTCTCAACCCACGTGGGTGTATCCCATCCGGGCCCGTGGATTTGTGTGCATCCATTCCTTTGAGTCGCTCCTGGACCACCCTTACCTCAACTAGAGGGGAGCCATTTGTTCCCCAACCACTCCTACTTTCATCTGGGATCTGTGAGTCCCGAGAAGCCTTCGGAGTAAAGACCGAGGCAAAGAAGGCATTAAGTATCTCCACCTTCTCATCATCTCCCGTCACCAAGACACCCGCCTCATTCAACAAGGGACCTACATTATCCCTGGTCATCCTTTTACTATTCACATACCTGAAAAAACTCTTTTTATTGTCCTTTATGTCCCTTGCCAGCTTAATTTCAAAGCAGGCCTTAGCCCTCCTAGTTGCATCCTTACAGGCCCTGGCAACATCCTTATATTCATCCCATGATCTCAGACCCTGTTTCCACAGTTTTTAGGTCTTCTGCTTCCCTTTGAGTTTACTCATAAGCTCCCTGCTTATCCACGCAGGTCTTCTGCCTCTCCCGATTTCTTACTCAAAGGGATTCACCTATTCTGTGCTTAGAAGAAGTGCTATTTGAATGTTAGCCAGCACTCGCAGGCTCCCATTCCTTCAAACAGAGCAGCCCATGGGATAGCCCCTATTTGATTTTGGAGGAGATCAAAGTTAGCTCTTCCAAAATTCAGGGTAGCTATCCTACTTTTTGGCTTGCCTCTTCCACTCAGGATCTTGAACTCGACCATTTCATGGTCGCTTTGTCCTAAGCTGCCCCCGACCTTCACTTCACTAACGAGCCCGTCCTTGTTAGTAAAAACAAGGTCAAGCATCCGCCCTTCCCTTGTAGGTTCATCTGTATCAGGAAGTTGTCTTCCATATACCGCAGAAATTGTCTGGACTGCATATGACTGGCCGTATTGCTTGCCCAGCAAATATCTGGGTAATTGAAGTCCCCCATAAGGACCAACGCCTGTGATCTTGAGGCTACTTCCAATTGCTTATAAAATGCATTATCAACCCGCTCGTCTTGATCAGGGGGCCTGTAGTACACGCCCACAACTATGTCACCCAAACTGACCTGCCTTTTAATTCTTACCCACAAGCTCTCGACAAACGGTTCATCCCTACCCAGGTGGAGCTCAATACATTCTAGGTGCTCTCTAACATAAAGAGCAACTCCTCCACCTCGTCTCCCTAGCCTATCTTTCCTAAAAAGCACGTAGCCATCCATGGTAGCCTGCCAGTCATCCAGGCTGTCCCACCACGTCTCAGTGATCACAATGAGATCGTGGCCCTGTGACTACACAAAAATCTCTAATTCTTCTTGTTTGCTCCCCATGCTACGTGCGTTTGTATAAAGCATTTTAGTGGGGCAGCAGATCCAGATATCCCCAACAGCTCACTGCGAGATTTTCGATAGGGGGTGGGCAAAAGCGGCTCCACTGAGGAGTTCACGGGGTAATCCACAGAGTTATCCCTACTCTCGTGTGGAGCAACATCCCCAAGTCTGCCATTGTGCTGTTGGCATTTATCTATTTCCCCCAGCAACTCGTGCTGTGACTCCAAAAGCACCTGCCTTACCCCAGCAGCCTTTGTAATATCCCCTTCCCCCTTCCTAAGTAGTTTAAAGCCCTATCAATGAGCCCTGCCATCTCCTGAGCAAGGATCCGCTTTCCTCTATGGGGCAGGTAAGCCCCATTAGCAGTACTCATGTCCGGAGCAGAGTACACCATCCCTTGGTCAAAACCCCCAAATTTCTTGTGCAGGCACCAGCCTTTCAACGACTGATTCAATTCATGGGTTCTCCTGACCTGCTCTGAACCCCAGTGCTCGGGATCTTGAGGCTGTTTCTAACTGCTTATAGAATGCACTATCAACCTGCTCCTCTTGATCGGGGGGCCTATAGTACACTCCCACAACAATGTCACACATAGCAGTTTGCCCCTTGATTTTAACCCACAAGCACTCGACGGATGGTTCATCCTTCCCCGGGTGGAGCTCAATACGTTCTAGCTGCTCTCTCACATAAAGAGCAACTCCTCCACCTCGCCTCCCTAGCCTGTCTTTCCTGAAAAGCACATAGCCATCCATGGTAGTTTTCCAGTCGTCCAGGTTGTCCCACCATGTCTCTGTGATTGCAATGAGATCGTGGCCCTGCGACCGCACAAAGATCTCTAATTCTTCTTGTTTGTTCCCCATGCTACATGCATTCGTATAAAGGTATTTTAGTGGGGCAGCAGATGCAGGTATCCTCAACAGCCCACAGCGAGATTTCTGACAGGGGACTGGCAACAGTGGCTCCACTGAAGAGTACTCAGAGGAATCCACAGAATTTTCCCTACTGTCACATGGAAAAAGTCCCCGAGTCCACCACTGTGCTTTTGGTATTTACCTTTTTCCACCATCAACACCTGCTGTGACTCCCGAGGTACTTGCCTAACCCCAGCAGCCTTCTTAATATCCCCTTCCCCCTTCCTAACTAAACTAACTTTCTCTTGAGTGTTTTCTGAATTTCCTCTGAATCCATCCTTTTTTTTCAGATTGTGAGCACACCCAGATGTTTTGATGGGAATCATACACTATCTTCAAAAAGGAAGATCTGATTGCTGACTACAAGGTCTGGTCTGGTAGGTGCATAGCTATTAGCAGACTGATGAATTGCTATGGAAATCTATCTTTAATAATGTAATGTTTACCCAAGCCAAATCTTCTCCACAGTTAGACCTAGAACCTTCCCTGGATTTTTGAGTTTAGTATTTTTGAGAGAGACAAAGAAAGAGAAATTTTAAATGTTACCTTGCTTGGCCAGTTTCTAAACTATAGAGAAACTTGCACCTGACTGTAGAATAATAATTAAAAAAAAAAAAATCAAGCAAAAAAACCCCCCTCTCTGCTATTTTGCTTCTAAAGCAGAGGGGCTATCCAGGTAACCCCTTCCACTTTTCTGGGGAGAAAGTGCAGAGGAGGTTCCTGGTGAGGCTGCTCAGATGGGGTGGGGCACAGGTCAGTGCTGCAGATGCTCTATTTCCAGGTGGTACTGGAAGTGGCTGTTTCAGTAGCGCTGAGTGTGCGCTCTTGGTATTAGAATTGTACTGTTGTGTCATCATGCTGTCCATTGATAGCATAATTGTGTGCGTAAAAGGCAGAGAGAAAATTGTTTGGAAACATGTTAGTATAAGGAAACTTCCCAGATTCAGATCTGAGCTGCTGCTATCAGATTCTGCAGTCAGGCATGTGGAAGCTAGCTAAATCTGCTAAAAATTCTGCTATCTTCACTAGAAGTCCTGTGAGACCAACTAATCTTGAGAGCTTGCCATCACCCTGTGATTGTATCTTGCATGTTTGGCTGCTCCCCTTTGGAAGAAATGCCTCATTTTGATTTGGGTTCAGTTCAGATACCAGTTCTCATGAGAGCTAAATTTACATTGGTTTTGACCATGCATGCACTGAGACAGGAACCCTACCTATCCTTAATGCTTTCACCCTCTGCACAGGGTGAGGAGGATGGGGCTGTCTTTCCCTTTCCTCTTGCTTTTTAATGTGGGGACTACCACCAGCCCTGGCTGCTCCCTCCTTTAAGAAGTGGACTGCAGGCATTCAGAAGGTCCTTGGTGTTCACTGTGTGGCTTGCAGTCAGCTCTCATCCAGACTGACTGTAAAGTCTGGCTGAGCTGTGTAAAGGCTGCTAACAAAGAACCCACTGACATCCAGATTGTCGGTATGTAAACAATACAAATACTTCTGCCAGCAGCAACACGGAGAAAGCTGCAAATTGTATTTGATAAGGGCTTTGGGAGCCCTCATGGCCAGCACATAGAAAGGATGATGGGCCAGCAATAGAAAAAAATAATACTAGTAAAAGAATAAAGAAAGCCATTTCGGTCTCTGAATATAGCAGGTGATTAGAAGGAATACCAAAGTGGTGCTGGTGAGAAGATCATTTGCACCTCCTGGTGGCAAATTAAAAAAAATTAAAAGAAACCCTCCAGATTTCAAATGTTCATACATTTACTGTGCTATAAGGAGTCTGGTCAGGATAGCCTGTAATAAGACCCCAGCACATTCCTGAAATCTATGTCTAAGAGAAAAGAGAAATAGATAACAAAAAAGCAACATATTCAAGTCTTAGAGCTTTGCACGTCACTTCTGAATAAAAATTAGAGCCACAAGAAGTGGGATGTCCCTTTTAAAAGCCAGGTTTCCAATTAGACCATCTGAATACCGGTATTTTCAATGCATGTGTTGCAAAGGAGTGCAGGGGTGCAAAGCCAACCCAGGAAAATGCTTCTATAAACAGGCAGCACAATGGGCAGTATATGTTGTCTGCTGTTTCACCCATGCTGAGGTACTATAGGGCTGCAGGTATTAGCAGGAAAATGATGGTTGCATTAGAAAAGAACATTGACCAGCAGCCTTAACATCCAGACTCCAGGGATGATGTTAACTCTGATTAACTGCAGGCTTTCTATGTGTCTCTGGCTCCTGAGACTCAGTTTGTCATTTATAAAATTTTACCAGGCCCCTTTTGAAGCTGCAAGATGCTATTGTAGTATCAATCAAGGTAATGACTTCCTGTGGAGTATGGATATCTCTAGGGACTCATAGGAGTGTGCATTCATATTTGCTGTAAGTGGTCCAAATACTCACATGAAAGGACTTCTCTAATTTTGAAGCAATCAATCTGATAAAAATGCAGTACAGGGCTTTCAGTTTTTTTCAGACATTATAATCATTTTAGTAGCTTGACTTTTGAAACTCCCCCTGTTGAAAATTCTTCTGAAAAATGCTTTAAAAAAAAAACCAAACACCACTCTCAGTTGTTTTGATCTTAAACTTTTATGGGCGTCCAGGAAGTCAGAAGGGACTGGTAACTAATTTGGAAGTGTGACTTAGAAAATGTTCAATGTTCAAACCTAGTTGTATAAACTTAGGGCAGAGTAGAAAGGAATAGAGATTAATTTTTCAGTTGGATCATAAGTCATCAGTCAATTGAGTAATGGCCTTGAAAGCTTGGTAAGAAACTCATACAGGGTGTAAGACTTTGTTAATGTAAATGAGACAAATGATTGTATAGATTTCTCTCTAGGTTTCACAGCTTGCGCTCACAATTGACCTGATCTACACTGAAATGTTAGATGAATTGTGCCGGTCAGAGAGTATGATTCTTGGGATGTTGTAACTATGCTTTTAAACATGGTTACATTGGTAAGAAAAGTTTTCCTATTATAACTTTATTTGAGGCACTGGTCTAAGCTCTGTCTAATGTAAAGTATTGTTTTATAGGTATATCTTCCAAGTAGATACAAGGTCTTAAAGTCACTAACAAAGAAACAGCATGAGGTTGTTGACTCATGCAGGAAAAATCTCACATTTTATCTAATCCTGCCTGGAGAGTGTTGCTAAGGTCTGCAGCAGCACCGCACACACATGGTGCTGGGCGGGAGCCCAGGACTGTCTGTAAAGGCTATGTAAAAACCTGATTGACTTTTGAGCCTCGGAGGAACAACTGAGCTGGAATTCCAGTTTAGTACAAGGTCAGTTGGACTTTACTGAGAAATGGTAGGTGAGCAAATGGGCCTTGGTGTGTTGGAACTGACTGGAACATACGGTTTGTTATGAGCTTGATAACTTCCACAGATGAAGGCTAGCGCAGCTGGAAACTCAGATACTCAGAGGATATTTTCATAGGGAAACATGTACAGTTTAGGAAAAAATGGCTCACGAGTTTCCACTCTGTTGCTGAAGTCTATCACAACAGCTAGGATGGTGACATCACTTGATAGAATGACTTCCAGCAAGTCTGGCAGTGTAAGTTCCCACTCGTTTACATAGTTACTGAATCTTTCCCAGGGTGGCACCATGCTTGTAGGGGCATGGGACCTGGTGTGTGGGAAGGAGTCATCTCTAGCAATCTGTATTCAAAACCTTTGTGTCTGGTACCCTTGGTTCTGGCTGCCCTGACCACTAACTGCAATGACACCATCCCTGGGGTCACATGCATACTGAGCCTGTGTAGTGGCAGGCAGAGCTCAGCTTTCTTCAGCATGATGCAGGAAGGCGGTGCAAGTCCCACACTGCCCCAGTTAGCGTCATTCATGGCTTTTACATTAGCAAGCTCCAAATGCAAAATCGGAAGACCTGCAGTGAGGATTTGGAGTGTCCTTGGTCCTTTGTTTGGTACTTTATGTACACAGTGCAACCCTGGCACAGTGGCAGCAGGCAGTTGGTGTTTTGGGGTTACAGAATCACAGAATTGTAGGGGTTGGAAGGGACTTCGAGAGATCATCAGGTCCAACCCCACTGCCAAAGCAGGGTCCCTAGGACAGGTCGCACAGGAAGGCATCCAGACAGATCTTGACTGTCTTCAGAGAAGGAGACTCCACACCCCCCTGGGCAGCCTGTCCCAGGGATCCCTCACCCTCACTGGGAAAAAGTTCTTCTGTGTGTGGGAGCTGAGCTTCCTGTGCTCCAACTTGAGGCCATCGCCCCTTGTCCTGTCCCCACAGACCACTGAGAAGACGCTGGCCATTACCCCTGTGTCCCACACTTGAGGTATTTATAAACATTGATCAGTTCCCCTCACAATCTTCTTTCTCAAGGCTGAACAGCCCCAGTTCTTTCAGCCTATCCTCTTAGGGCAGATACTCCAGTCCTTTAATCATCTTTGTAGCCTCTTCTGGACTCTCTCCAGGAGATCCCTGTCTTTTTTATACCAGGGATCCCAGAACTGGATACTGTACTGCTGCTTTCTCATGGACAGTAGTACTGTGTATGCCCTAGGTCTCAGGGGTCCTTAGATTCAGCTTCTCTTGGTTTCCTGGTGACCTAGGTGTCAGGATGCCTTCAAAATGTCAGACTGTGCTGAATGCATGCAGGAAATACCCATGAGGAAATTGATAACGTTTTTCATGCATGCTTTGTATTTTGTGCAATATAAAAATTCAATGAAAAAGAATTCACCTTCAGCAGCTCCAAAAACATCCACTGTGGAACAAACAGAGCTCCTGCAATAAAACAGGAGCGATTGCTTATGTTAGGTATGAATACAAGGACACCTTCTCCAGTCTTGCCAGATGAATTTATCACAGTTTATAGTTTCTCAGTGCCAAATTTGATAATATTTGTATTCTTTCAGAGTAGGTTTTGGGAATGCACTGCACTTAAAAAGTAGAAAACATATAAATATCTGTAGAGCTGTATACACTATACATATATATACACAAACTCAGATGCTATGGGCCAGTAACTGAAATGGTTGAATATGTAATAGCACCCGTTGCAGTTGTAATAAGTCAGCTGGCTTTGATTTGACCTGGATATTGATGCTACCATGCAGTCCATGTGTTTGTCACTGTAAGGACTGCACTCTCTGCTCCCTGCTGGTCACAGAGCACTGAAGATGGAGGATTTGCATACGTGGTACCACCCACTGCAAGCACAATTACTGGTACCATGAGTGGCAGTCTTAAATGTAGCATATGCTGAAAACGTAACTCTTTGCAGACCATTTAGTGGGAGAATTTCATTGCAAGTTTTTTCCAGGTAAAAATAAATTTCTGTGTTTTACAGATGAACAGGTTTTCCAGTTCAGCATCATGCTAATTTCCCAAGTAACTGTCATGATTTTTTAAGCCTTGCAAGCCAGTCATGCTTATAATAAACGATGGAGTCTGGCTGATGCTTTATATAGTTTATTTCAGGATATTGCTATGCTCTAATGTTTGTTTTTTGGGCTTTTTTCAACACATTGCACAGGTGGGAAGGAAACACAGGGATTCATTTCTATAATTGCTAGCTGTTCTGTTCAATAGCATCACACTGATAGATAAGCAAGCTCTATAGAAGCTAAATCTGCTTTAAATAACCAGTCAAGTGGAAGTTGCTAATTAGGATCTGAAGTAAGAGATCCTATCAAAGAAAAATTGCTTTATGAGGTGGATAGCTGGGATAAGTGGGGCATAAAAAAGGAGGGAGGGAGCTCAGGAAGTTGGGAAAGGTTTTCTTCTGGGAGTTGAATGAGTCAACAGGTGATACTCATGTGAAGAAGATGGGGTGCTGAATACCAAAATGCATGAGGAAGAATGTAGCCTGCTTGATGTATACATTAATCTTTCTGCTCTTTTCAGCATTGGCAAAACCTCAGCTGGACTTCTCTTGCAGTTCTGTGTAGCTGTGCTGCTTCAGTGGGTTTTGTAAGCCACAGTTACAGCTTTCTGCAAGCCCCATATTTTGAAAACATGGTCAGTTCAAGGCCAAATTCAAGACTGGGCCTATCAGAGCTGGTTGTGGTGCCCCTGTGAATCACATATAGGAGAAAAAAAAACTGCTGTCAGGCGCACTTTGCCACCGGAGCAGGAGTGAGAAGACGTAACAAGCTGCACAAGCCTACAGTAGGGGGGGTGAAGAATGCAAAAAGAGAGTTTCCCCGCTTGTGGTGAAGACCGTGGTGAAATGGGTGTCCCTTCGAATCCCATGGATGAGGATGGGGAGCAGAGACATCTATGCCCCGTGAAGATTGATCCACGCCTCAGCAGGTTTTCTGGGGCACTTGTGACTTTGCAGGGGACCAGGCTGGGGGGTTTGGACCCGGATGTCAGTACCCTGTGGAGGGGAGTCGTGCTGAGAGGCCTGTGGTGAGGGGATGACTCCCCGATAGAGAGGACTCACACTGTAGAAGTTCGTGGACACGACTCTCGCGTGGGTGGGACCCCAGGGGAAGTAGGTGTGTAGGTTGAATGCCCCTCCCTCCCCCCCTCCCCCTGCCCCCAGCTGAGACGGCAAACAACTTGGGGAGGAATGGACTGAAACCCCCTACTCCCCATTTCCTGCCCCTCCCTGTGCTGCGATGGGAGGGATGAAGGGAGCAAATCTATGATTAAAGTCAAGAGTGCGAAGAGGCGAGGGGTGGGGGGAAGTAGAAGTGTTGAGATCTGGGGAGGAAAAGCAGCTTGTGAGGGATCGCCGGAACCCACTGCCTATTCCCTGCCCCTCCCTACGCCATGTTGAGGTGGAAGAAGGGAGTAAAATCATGATGAATTTTAAGTGTGCTAAGAAGGGAGGGGTTGGGGGAAGGTGCTTTAAGACCTGGCTGCTTCTTATCTTGTTCCGGTTCACCAGGTGTATTAGTTGTGGTAGTAATACACTTTTCTTTCCTTTATACTGTGCTGAGTCTGTTTTGCCCATTGCACTAACTGGAGAGTGATCCCTCTGTCTTTATCTCAAGTCCTAAGCCTCCTAATACCTATTTTCTACCCTTTTCAGCTGAAGGGGGGAGTGAGCGAGCGGCTTGGTGGGTATTTGGCCTCTAGCTAGGGCCAAAACCATTACAACTTCTCTGGCATTAGTGTTCAAGAGGATGTGGCCCAGTTGGAAAGAGCCCAGAGAGGAGCATTGAGTAGAATTAGAGCTCTTGGATATGGCCAAGGAGGTAAGAGCTAATCATGTTACATGGTTCAACTTTTAGAAGAGAAGACTTTAGGCAACACAGAGATAATCCTCAAGAATGCAGGAGGGTGAATCAGGCTGTAAAAAGGCCGAAAATAGCCTTTTCTAAAAACCCCCATTTTATTTGATAGGATGTTCTGATCTTGGACTACAGGAAGAAGGGTGCATAGTAAACAACAGAGAAAAGCTTAACAGTGAGGATAGTAAAATGTTGGGAGTTTCTGTCTTTGGAGGTCTTCCAAAACATGTTAGGCAAACATCTGTCGCAAGTGATACAGGTATAGATGATCCTGCCTGGGGCAGGTGGATAAAAGAGATGACTTAATAAGGCATTTTCTCTCCTTATTTTACTGTGTTTCCCTTCTGAGGCCATGCTTACTTACCCATGTTTGGATCTGATCCATTAGTCTAGTCCGAGAGTCATTTTCCAGGATGGTATTTTAAAAAGAGTTTTGAAAAATATTCAGTGGAATTTTGGTGCCTATGTCCCTTTGACTCGTTTTGAGAAACCTAGCTAAAAAGTATTCTTCATCCAAAGCCAGACAATTTTCTGTATGTTGATATTTAAATCCGCTGGCTAAATCTATGTTTTCCTGAAATGTTTCTGCCTGGTCCAACATGCAGAGGATGTATGTTAAATTGCTGTTTTTCTGGATGAATCACACTGAGAAAATTCAACATATCAAGCAGGGCATAAAAATGCACAGTCAGAATGTGAACTAATCAACAGCAGCTTTGGTATTTCTTCTTTAAATGCAAAAAGGACCATTTCCAGATCTCTCCATTGGCTCGGGGTAACCCAGTTATCTGAGTAAACAATAAACTGACTCAACCAGCAGACAGCCTCATGGGGAGCAGAGGTCTGGCAAAGACTAATCTGGCATGAAAATGGAACAGAACATATTTTAAATTAATAAAGTAAACAAGATTGTGAAATTCTGATTCTTATTAGCTGTGTGTAGTGTTTGTCTTTTTCTTTTTTCTTTTTTTTTTTTAAATCATCAGTGTTTTCTGTCATCTACGTCTTTGGACCTCCCTATTGGCTACTGCAACTGGTTTTCTGGTGCTCTTTTATGTCCCATCAATACTTGTCTTCTGCTCCACTGCTCCAGTGATTTCTCTGAGGAGTTTTTTCTTTCTACTTGGCATACATCAAGAACAAGGAGCAAGTTACATTGATGTTAGGAAGTCAAGCAACTGCACTTGAGTGCAAGCCAAAAAAACCCTCCAAAACTGAAGTGTGCCTGTCTTCTGTATAGCAGACGAGGGTAAAGGACATTAACCCAGGAGCCTAGTGTGCTACGTCTTAATCTAAGGGGCTTAAACTCGTGTTACCCAGAAATGTACTTTCTACACAAGAAAAGAGAGGGAGTAGAGTTGTTCCTGAAACCTCAAACCGGGCTGCACTTTAGAGAGGGCATGCCTGGGTTGCACTTTAGAGAGGGCATGCCTAGAGCAGGAGAAACAGGTACAAGCATGAGTCTGTTGCCCTCTAAGGATGGCAAGAGAAGAGTGCCTGCTTGCAACTCAGCCATTGAAGTACTTGCCAGGGAGCAGGGTTGAACCACAGAGGGCCTGTAAATTTGATCTTCCACAATCTGAAGGGATGTGAGAAGCATTGGCCCATTGTATGAACCATGTTTTAAAATAAATTTAATCAAATACAGAGCGTAGGTGCTTCAGTGCAGGAAGGTGTCCAGAGCTCATGATAATCTGGGTCTCACAACTAGATGAGTTATGGCTCTCAGTCTGGAAAAAGATTATTTCAGAGACATTTTTTCTGCATTTCCTTCTTGCTAGCTCAGTGGCCTCCCCTGTTTCAAAGGATTTATTTGCAAGTATCTCTCTGAATTGACTAGATAAGGGGAATTCCAGGGAATGCTTTAAGATCATGCCGTCCTAGAGGTTACAGGTACACCAACTGGAGTACTTTGTTAAGAATCACCCTGCAGAAGTGTCTCTGTGACTTGGTGCCCAAACCATCGCTTCCAGGGCTCTATACAATTGTATGAGACTGGTGGCTTGCTTTTATCCTGTACTTTGAAAACCTCCCTGTGCTATGCTTCCCTTTCCTCTTTTATCATGCTTTACTCATTGATTGCAACAGCTTCCCAATTCCGTATTGTTTATCATGCCAGTTTGATAACCCCCCCTTTTCCCCAACTTTGTCAGTGGTTGCCTATATATTTCCCTGTGGGGTGTTCTGGCAACACATGCTTTGCAGCTCAGAGATCCAATTTTCAGCACCCATGTTCAGGTATCCTGCATCTCCCCCAGCCTTTGCATCAGGGAGTGTAGGGCAGTGCCTCTCCTGCTCTTTCAGGGCTTGGAATGAGACATTCCTCCATCTTTCACTGACCACATCCTTCAGGCCAGCCAGCCTCACACATCTGTGCTTGCTCGTTGCCCACTTGTTTTTCCCTTCCAGGCAGTGTGTTGGTGGTGTTGGTACATGTAAGTAACTAGCTGCCTGAGCACAGCTGCTCTGACCAGAATCCCACCAGCTGCTCAGGGCTATTGGGTGGCTGCTTTGAACCCTGGGACTGTGGAGGACTGCCTGGGTCCTGCTTTCTGACAGTTCTTGCTCCAGCTTGTCCTACATTTCTAGCACAGGATCACTGTCTTCAGGAGCATTCCTCCTGCAGCCTCCGGTCCTTCCTCCAGCCCTAAGCCTGGTCTGATTTTAACATTGTCAGGTTCTGTACACAGAGTTAGCTGGGTGCCACTGCCAGACATGCTGTTCCTCTGTGGGGAACGGAGCCTCTGCCAGCACCCCGAAAGCACCTATGAGGCCACCATCACTCCCATGTGGCCTCCAGAGCCCAATCAAGGGACTGCCAGGCTCTGTGCATGGTTGTTGGTGCACCCCAGAACATTGTCCTGGTGGAAAGATGAGGAAACCCTAGAAAATTGATCATGGTGTATCTGTAAGATGATGCCTCCAGGCCTTGAAGCCAAAGTTGTTGTTTGGTTCTGGGGCAGTACTGGACTACTTCACTTAATGACAGGTCCTGGATACCCTGATCTTATTCCTTAGCCTCAGCAGTCACGAATGAAATGTCTGTTTAACCTGCTACTAGATAGATATTTCATTATCTTTTCAGTATTACTTTACCTTCAAAACAACCTTTTAAAAATTAAGCATCCTCATGTTTCAAAAGAAAATGTTCTGGCTTCTGTAGTGAAATTATATCACAAAAAGGATGTATTCATGAAGGATTTTTCTCATGCAAAACTTGCTGTTAAATGGTCTTGTTTCTGAACACTTCTCTCTATACTTCTGAGCAAACAAACTAGACAAAGTTAAGCTTGAAGCCTGGGTGGATTTTGGTCTCTTGACTTTTGTGGATGTTTGCCTAAATCAATCTGTATGCAATTCAAGAAAACATCCATTGCTGTGAAGCAGTGTGTCATCATTTGCTTCTAGACACACAATTTTTAATTTTAATTTGGTTGTCTTCCAGCCCTACAGTATTTTCCATTTCATCTCCTTCAGCAGTGTGACTAAACACCTCTTGAGGGCTGGTCTGTGACATGGTCAGTTCATTTGAGTTGATAATTTTTGGGAGTTTTACAGCTGCACTCATGTTTTTAAGTTTCCCTTTACCCCATAATTTTTTCCCCTGGCTCAAGGAAATGCATGCAAAGTAAAATCTGCTTGTGGTTTTACTTGGAAGACTTAATAAGAGAGGTTGATCTATGTGTTTCTAGTCTGTTTCTACAACAAGAAAGTTATTTTGAATTCTGTACAGAACTTGCTTTACATATGCAAAAGTGAAGATATTGGGCAACTACTATTTCAGCTAGAAAGTAATATGATCTAAGCAGTTCTGGACCGTCACATTTATAACCTTCCCTCTCTCAACCATCTAGCTCCTCTTCTAGTGAAGGAATGACCTTAGTTGTCATCCTGTGTGTTCCTAAAGTGCCTTTTGCTCCTAGAAGCTATCTCCATATTCTGTTCCAGGCTTTCAAGGGACATACATCCATTGCTGCATAGACCGATGGAGCCTTTATGATTTTTGCCATGATTAAACTTGGCAAGATCGACATCCTGCGATGGGGGGGTGGGGGCAGAGTGAAGGCAGGTTGACTGCTGAGGTGTCATCTCCTTTTGCCTCAGCTTCTGTTGGAGAGTTCAAGTAAGTCCAACTTTGATCTTGAACTGTCGTGGTTCCTAGCTGTATTCACACACAGTGATGTCAAAGGGATTATGTGCGAGGTTAAATGAGATGAATAAGTGTTTGCTAAATTTTAACTGTGGCCCATACACGCTACTGGAGAGCACATGAACAATGCACCATTATGGCCTGGTGGAATCAACCCCAGAGACCTTAAAGCATCCGAGCTGTGGCAGACGGACTTTACACTCTGCCAGCTACTGAAGCCACGAGCATGGTTAGCGGTGACTGTAGATACAGCGGAATGATCGTTGCCACAACACCTTGAAGCCAATTCTAAAGCAACTATCAAACATTAGCTAACAGTAATAGCATGGCTCAGCATCCCAAGTCAGATCAAAACAGATAACGCCTCGAACTTTGTCTCTAAGTCAGTCCAGGCCTTTGCTTCGAAATGGGGAATAACCCTATGTATGACATTCCATACAACAGCACAGGGCAAGCCATAGTCGAACGAGCAAATCAAACACTGAAATCTAAATTAGTGGTGTTAGCGAAAGCAGAAGGGTTCACCAAAGTCATTCCTGCAGGAGACCAAGCACATCTCTTGATGACTGCACTGTTAGCATTAAATCAGTTCCCCAGGGGAGATGAGGTGAATAGTCCCGCTCAGAAACATTGGGCCACTTGGGCACTAGAAGAAGGTCTGTTAGTCATAGTCAGAAATGAATTGGGAGAATGGGAGCAGGGATGGCAATTAGTTCTTATGGGACGAGGGTATACGGCAGTCAGAAAAGATGGGAAAGTTAAATGGAGCCCACTTAAGTCTATTAGACCAGACCTTCAGAAAAAAAATTAATGAAATCTCCGAGTTTCGTTTGCAGGAATACATCATTGGACACCCCAGTGACCTGTACACCCCGGTGGTGAGAAAGGACGACAAGCCTGCAACCATCCCGTCCACATCAGAAAATTCCGTATCGGTGGAATCCAAACAATAATCAGACAGCCCTGTTAGGGGAGGGCCGAAACCTCGATGCTTTAGTATAATTTTACTCCTAGGGCTTATCAAACCATGTGCAGGATCGTATGAACATCAACCATGGGAATGGGTGATAGGAAGATGGACAGATCAGATAATACTGCAAAAAGTGTCACCTCAGGACCCCCCAGTTTTTAGGTATCCCTTTGCGATTTGGCCCCAGTAACTCCCTGCCCGGTAGAACACATGTACTACGTTTGTCCAAAATCTAATCCTGGCAAGTCTTATTGTAATGTCCCTGATCAATACTTCGGCACATCGTGGGGCTGTGAGACCATAGCCTCTGATTGGACACCAAAAGGAGGACCAGATAGGTATTTAAAGGTATAGACTGGGCCTCGTGGTTGTGCTAAACAAATACAAATACCGAAGGTGAGACTGAGCAGAAGAAACTGGTGTAAACATCTTGTAATAACGGTAATCAATGAAAAGGACCTGGGTTGGGTACTTGGTAAAAACTGGGAATCCGGCAAAGATAGAGGAAGATTCTTTTTTATTAAAAAACAAGAGGTAACAGATAGTCCAGCAGTTAACTCTGATGTTGTAATTAAGAGTGATAACCAACCAAGAAAAGGCGATTTGTAAACCGTTACCTCTATCCCAACCAGTACCCCCATTCCAATTAGTCTTTCATCCTACGAACCATTTTTTAGCGTGTTAGATGCTACCTTTAAATATCTAAATCAAACCCAAATCTCACGAGATCCTGTTGGTTATGCTATGCTCATCCCCCTTTCTATGAAGGCATCGCCCTTGACACCTCTTTCAGATATTCTAAAAGTGACAATCCACCCCAATGCAAATGGGATACACCATGGAGAGGGATCACCTTGAACCATATTAAAGGCCAGGGCATATGTTTTGGCAATACTGCCTTAGTTAAGTGGACCAATACAGTTTGTACAA